>JAJJWW010007964.1:0-96324 GCA_023531295.1 Papaver armeniacum
AGAAGAAAACATGGTAGTTTGGCCATGTCCTCGTGATGGAGCATGAAGAATCTGGGCACTTCTTTTTCTTGATTTACCATTGCTAGGGTAAGAATGCAAATTGGAATCTTTCTGAAAAGAAAAGGGTGAGGACAGGACCCGCTGATTAATGAGACCATCTGATAAAATTAGAATGTTTTAATTAGCTTGTATATGCCGGTGAGTTGACCTAGGTTAAGTTATCGACCACTTGTTCCTTATATACCAGATGTTGATATTGATCGAACGTTATCTGATCCATTAGGATAAGACAGCGTAATCGACATCATCGAGTTTTCTGCAAATATCTTCTTGTCTATCCATGTAGTTGGTTGTCTGGGTTTATGATATCAGAAGTATGATGAGGCTACGCTCACTTCTTTATGAATTTTAGTATGTGCTTGGAGTGAAGCTTTCGTTATCTGACAATTGGAATTTATCAATTTTCTGCATTATGATCAAATAGTATACCCGGCAAGGAGAGATGGTAGAGGTGTTAAATCTGATCCAATTTGGCTGGAATTTCTGTGAGAATAAAACAGGGGACTACACTCATGCATGGAGATATTCACGGGATTGCGTGAATTACAGGGAGTTCTACACGTGCTTGGAAGATTTGAGTCACCATTTGGAATGTGTAGAAGATAAATAAGGATATTTGACAGCTTCATAGCGTGTGAAAATCAAAATCAGAGACTAAAAAAAGGAAGAAAAATTTGTACCCTGCATGGAGAATAATGAAGAATTTTTTTGCAATCAATACGAGATATATTGTTGCTGAGATGTATAAATAGGCTGCTGGGATGTTGTAGAGGGTTACGGAGAGGTTAGGGAGAATTTAGAACATCACAGAGTCGAGAAAATCAAGTGGCAGGATACACCATTTTCTGCTGCTGCTGAAGAACACGAAGAACAAAAGACTACCAGAGGAAGTCATTCATTGCTGAAGAACATAAGACGCACAAGGAGCAGTCGTATTTGCTACAGTGACAACGACAATTACTATTTATCGTTCTCTGTAATAGTTCGGTTTGTAACAAAAATAATTGTTACAAACCCGATTTTTCATTATTTCTCCCTTATTCATCATTTGTAAACCATTTTTGAGCATAAATAAATTCTTTGAAAGGGTTTTTAACATGATGAGCGGCTAAAATACCCAGTGACTGAGGCAACGGAGGAAACTATTCACTCATGCTTGATTGGTAATTTCTTTTATAATTTATTTAATTATTATTTTATTTAATTCACTAGGATCAACATAAAGATAAAATTGCTTTTCTTAATTAGTTGTGAATCAATTCGATGTGTTATGCTTAGAATCAATTCTTTGATAATTCATGCTTAGGGATTACAATTTAATGTTTGGACACCATATAATGAGAAAAATAGCTTAACAATAATTCTTGAAATATCATTATAAACCAATCAATTAGGAGGAATAGTGGAATCCGGAGCCTTGGTCTATTTTTAAATCTTGAAATCACTTTTTATATTAAGTTTTGTTTATTTTTAAGTTTTATAAGTCTAAAATCTTTTGCTTTCACAAGTCTCAACGAACCTTTTTACTACAACTCAATTGAAAAAAACATCATACGCGTACTTGCGTGATGTATAGGTCCGGGAATTTCTGCTCGGTTTTGGAAGTGTACTTAGGTATGCGTACCCCTTCGCATACTGGCGAACCCATACTCAGACCGGCTACTTAAGTATGCGTACCCGTTTTCATACTTGGGTGCTTAAAGTTCTAAAATCATTTTGTTCATGAACTAATACATTTATATATGAAGGAATGCATTCTTTGCAAACCATGGCTATAATGTTCATGAATTGATTCGAGTGAATCAAATCGATTTTTCTTAAATTGTGTTCTTGTATACTTCTATGAGAATATAGCAATTGAACAAATCTTTAACTAGTTTCATTTGAGTCATTTGAACTAGTTATGGTTAAGATGAATAAGGTTGATATGAGAGTGTTCATATAGCTAACCCCGGTTAACTACGGTTGAGCCAACATGGTGTACACGCTTAGGTATGGTTACATAAACCTAAATGAAAGTACATTTCATTTGTGTATAACAAGCTAAGTTCGATCTAACGGTTGAAAGATATTAGCTTGAATCTAATTAGGTTTTTATCTAACGGTGAATATTGAATGCTTTGTTACCAAGGCAACTTAGATTGCAAACCCTGATTTGAAAGTTATATAAAGGAGAACTCTAGCAACTGGGAAACCTAATCCCCACACCTTCTGTGTGATACTAGTTGTATAAGCTAGAGTCGATTCTCCTTTAACCTTAGGTTTTTCACGAAACCCTTTAGGTGGTAGACACATTTTTGTGTCTAATTTGTCTCGATTCTATATATTAATAGTGCTCATTTTTTTACTTATTATGGTGTTTTATGTGTGTGTAGGTATTTTTGGCTAATAAACATTTTTGGAAAAATCGGCTCGAAAAGTTGGTAAAAGCGCCCGGAGGACACTTGCTATTCGGACTCTCATTATGGATAAGGGGTACCCAAATTACTAAGGGGCACCCTCAGGACACCCCCAAGTCAGCTGCTAAAGGCACCCCATCAGAGGTTAAGGGGGCGCCTCATCTTCATCAATTCAAATATCAAAAAGGGCGGGGAAAACATGTGCAGCGGAAACAGATTTAGGGTTGAGTTTTTGGTCGTGAATTAGAGAGATTCAATTGCCGGATTTAGCTTGGTTGGGCCTGTTAACACTAAACAGGCTTGGTATAGTCAATATAATCGACTGAGCTGGGCTTGATAAGCCGGAATAAGAAAACAGGGGATTGGAGAGTATCATGGGTTTATTTGTGGAAGTTGCGAGTGGAGCTAAGGATAGAATATCTTCGTGGGATTTGTTTCTATCCTAGGAAGAATTTTTACAACCCACAGACGCGTTGAGAAGCTTGGGGAGAAAATCACGTGGCTTGGCAGGGAAAGAATAGTCCGAGACTTTTGGGTGAAGAATAATCAAATATTCTCGAATCTTTGAAGGGCATGTGGTGTATAAATAGGTGGCTGGAGGTCATAAGAAGGGTTACGTACACTTTGGGGAGGTTTAGAAGAGAACAGGAAGCTGAAATCACGAGTTGAACATTTTTTTCTGTTGCTGCAATATCAAGAACACGAAGAACATAAGACGCACAAGTATCTTTCGCAGAGAACTATCGTTTTTCAACAGCAGAAACTGTGTATCGTTTACCAACTGTGGTTGCATTAGGTCTTTAGCCACTGTTCCTCCTTTGTAACAGAGATTCTGTAACACATATACACTGTTGCGAATCGTCTGTTTTATCACTTTTCATCCTTTTAATTATCTTTTGAGCCATAAACACATATTTTGAGACCATGATTAATATGAGGAGCTAAACCCCATTGCTGAGGCGATAGAGGAAGCTATTTTTCCAACAAGAAGTGGTATATCCTTATTTATCTATTTATTTGCAATTATTATATGATTATTTGCCTTGATTGAAAATTGTTTGAATGATTTTTGTTAAACAATTGTGATTTCTTTTGATAGAGCATACTTGGACCTAGGTTTTTGATGTTCTATGCTTTGGATTTACACTTGGTATTTTGAGAATCTACTTGCTGCAATAGTTTAGAATCAAATTGAACGAGAAAATTGCATGAATATAAATATTGGGTTAAATCGCTTTGAACTTGGAAAATAGTGGAATCTTAGCCTCAGTATTCTTTTAATATTGATATCAACTTTTTCAGTGTTTGCTATAATTATTAGTGATTTTTCTATTTTAGTTTTGAATTTAAGTCTAAAAAATCCTTCACAAGTCTGAGAGAACGACATCTTTCTTACCACTTTACAACATCAATTAAAACCACATCAGTAGGTTAACGACTTGAAGACTTCATTGGGATTGTGAATCCAGATCTAACTATTTTCTCTGTAGTTGCGTGATCTGATCTTGCATCTTCTCTCGTATCGAGTACTATCTTCTTTAAGATTGGATCGAGATTTATTCTCCGATAGGCAAGATAAAAGTAGTCACAAACATCTTCGTCTCATCGTTTGTGATTCCACAATATCTTGTTTCACTACCATACGATTAAGATTATTGTGAGGTGATTGATATTTCTAGGATGTTCTTCGGGAATATAAGTAGGTATATCAATTGGTACCTATTCACCTTGATTTATCAAAAGACGGAACAAAACTCGTAGGTATTTTTTTGGGAGACAAATTTATCTATTCCTATAGACTTTTCCGTGTGAGACATATTTGTTTATCAAGTCTTCGACTTTGGGTCGTAGCAACTCTTGGTTGTGGGTGAGATCAGCTAAGGGAATCAAGTGCGTAGTATCCTGCTGGGATCAGAGACGCAAGGAGCACAACTGTACCTTGAATCAGTGTGAGATTGATTAGGGTTCAACTACAATCCAGTTCGAAGTTCATTGGTAGTAGGCTAGCTAGTGTCTGTAGCGGCTTAATACAGTGTGGTGTTCAAATCTGGACTAGGTCCCGGGGTTTTTCTTCATTAGCGGTTTTCCTCGTTAACAAAATTCTGGTGTCTGTGTTATTTCTTTTCCGCATTATATTTTGTTATGTAATTGAAATATCACAGGTTGTGCGTTGAATCGATCAATTGGGAAATCCAAACTTTGGTTGTTGATTGAAATTGATTGATCCTTGAACATTGGTCTTTGGTACCGTTCAAGTTATTTCTCTGATATTCAATCGGGCTCGCAAATTTTTATTTGATGATTGAAGATTGAATTGAGAGACATAAAAACTCTTTGATATACTTTTCTCTAGATTGAGTCTGACTGTCTAGTTGATTCTCTTGAAAGTATATTGGAGTTTGTCTATTCAAATTGCCAAACGAATTATTGGGTGTGGTTGTTGTACCCCCGCTTTTTCACTGGTTCTACACAAATTACTAATCTAAACATTTTTTCAGTTACACGATGGAGCTTGTCTTTAGTTTTTACATGAGTTGAGTAAGATTAAACCACCTAAGGCCCCCTACTTGAAATGGAAAATAACTTATTGTGTTGAACTTTAGAGGGGAAAATGTCAGAATGACAAGTAAAATATAACAAGATATTCTTGACAAATTAAGTGATGCTTGAAAAAAGAAATGCTGGTAGAAGTTTTAACTATGCGATCAGACTTTTTACTTAAGAAGGATCAATCTACATCAAATGCTATATACTAATCCTGCAAAATGGTTAATTGCTCCTCCGGTTTTTGGTATGTCTCTTCTTTACTCTTCTTTGTGTACCTTGGTTTAAACATCTTACTATTCAATTGTGGACATCATAATTTTTAACTTTAATTACTAAAGTTACTTTAGCCTTCAAATATTCAGTACATGATTGATTTGTTCGAAACCCTGTTTGCAAAGAAATTTTGTTTGCAGAGTTCTTATTATGCAAAGGCATATAATTAAGAGGTACTACATGTCTTGATGAATGCTAATCAGATAGATAATCAAAAAAAAAAATTGCTTATTCGAGAAATTATTTATTATGCAAAATATTTAATTATGTATTACATACCGAATTAAATTTAAGAATTCTCGTCTAAGCTAACAATATATTGCAATTTTTTCCCATGTAAGTCTAGGCATTCCTTTCCCTACCGCCACAAAATTTTTAGCAAAAACACGATGGATAAGGAGAAATTTGTGTATTTGCTCCCTTCAGTAAACTAATATAATGTGTTTCATTGAAAACTTTATATTGTGTTGGTAGATGATTTGGCATAAAATTCATGCTTTCCTTTTCGTATAATGTGCAAGTCAGTTACATAGAAAGTGCACTAAAACATTTAGGTTTTCCCTATTTCCCACCCCCATTTTTCCTATTTCCCATTCCCTTTACAATTTGTAAGATTAATTCACTTTTGATTTTGTATTTTCCTATTTACCACTTATAAAAGTCAACTAACTATGACCATGACTATTAGCATTTTTCTTCTTCTTCCTTACCGATAAAAAGAAAGCAATAATAGACCTTTAAGGCAGAAACCCTAGGTCATGCTTCAAAAAAACAAACAAACAAAAAAAAAACCTAGGTCGTGAATGATTTTCCTTCCACACGATATTAAGCTTACTGTTGCTAGCAGTATTCAAACATATTGTCATGAATGATTTTACTTCTATTTTGAACTTAATGAAAACTCTAGAGTTGTGGAAGAGGATGTACGTAGGTGTACAGAGCATACAAATCATACGAGACTTCATGAGGTTAGAATCTTAATTAAGTATAGTCCAAGAATTGAATAACCATAATGATATAGATAGTTTTGATTAACCATTTCTCTGCAACTTAATGTTTATAATTGATATCCTTTGATGCATTTAATTGGTCATGGCTAGCTCATGAGGGTGTACAAACCGCTTGAAGTTCATGAAAGCATCGTTTATTGATACCAAACCTGTAAAACAAAACAAAGGTGATTGAAGGTAATGGTGGTATGTGGAGGTGGGAAAGAAGATACAGTTGTCTGTGGTGGAGATGGAGATCGAGAATAAATTGGGTTTTTTTTAGGTGTTGGGTGATTTTATTGTTGGGTTTAAATAAAAAGTCAAGGGATGATATTTAGGATACGTGAAAATTTGTATGGGTGGTACATAGGATTATTAGGGATGAGAACTTACGTGGATAGGAAATAGGAAAAGTGGGGTTATGATATATGGAAAACCAACATTTATGCATGATGTCTCTAGAAAAATGTTTTAGGTGTCAAATTAAATTGTTGTGTATTCTCATACATATTAGAAGCGGAACATGATTAGTCTTACTCTACATTACAAATTTATGATAGGTTTTCGTCACAATCAAATTGTGGAAATTGATTTCTTCACCAATAAACATAATCTTAATGCCACGACAAAAGCTTTAGTAGTTTCCCATACCAAACAGTCAAACACATAAGTCCTTCCAATTGAGTTATAGTGATAATAGATTTGTTTTATTCCCTTTTGATTTCGAACTAGTGAGGGGAACAAATCTCAAATAAACATTATATAACAATGCAAGTGCGCACAATATGTAAACCATCATAGAAAATATTGTAGGAAAATTCAATATAGAAAATCTTTTTAATCACTTACCAATCATATTCCAAAAGAGTGTTTCTATGAGACCCTTAATATACAGTACTCTAGTGAAACCAGTGACAACCCCTAACTTACAAAAATTGCGATTCATTTTTTTAGTTGTTATATTTATCTTAACTTCATTGTTTTTTACTTTTGTCGATGAAAGATAATCGTAAACTATTAATACTATAAATAAATAAATAGGAACGTAAAAACTATTAAAGCCTGAAATTTGAAAGATGAAAGAAAATAGTGCATCACCGGTAGTGAAATTATGAGGGTACTAAGTACACAACAATCTTTTCGATGTCAACCTATAAATCCAATACCTTGTGTGATATATTATAGACAAAGACTTCTAAGAAGACAACTACAACAAGGTATATACTTGGTATATAGAACAAGTATCGAAACTGAGCCTAACGATAGAGATCAACCTAAGTGTTAGGATTAACATACGGTGTATTTACTTTTAATTATAACTAAAATAATAATTATACTTGCGGAAAGTAAAAGTAAAGACACAACAAGATTTTGTTAACGAGGAAATTGCAAATGCAGAAAAACCCCGGAACCTAGTTTAGTTTTGAATACTCTCAGAATTAAATCTCTATACAAAGACTACTACCAACTTCGTATAGTCGACACCAAGTAAACAACCTTAGTTATCTAGTTTCTTCAGCTGCTGCGAATATTTCATGCACTCAACTCCTCTAGATCATCTTTAGAAACAGTAAAGGACTAATCTGTTCGGTAACCACTATTCCAATATATCAAGAAGTAAATCAGAGATTATATGTTGATTTCAACAAAGGCTCTTCCGTTTAATCTAATAAACTCCTATGTTGGGTAAGATCTACCAAGACCTAGATTATAAAAATAACCGGATCCAGGTATACAAACTATCAGATTCGGATAATGAAGAATACCACCAAATGATAGTTTGTCGATCTGATAGGACTAGCAAATAAGATGTCTATCAAAAGATAAACAATGCTTAGTCGGATCCTAGAGCCGATCAAGTGTGTGCACGAAGTTAAGATCAAGTGTGTGCACGAAGTTAAGATCAAGTGTGTGCACAAAGTTAAATCACAAAGATACGAAACCAATAAGAAATCTTATTGTCTTCAAATCCTTTATGTTTTATTTTGTACCTGCACAAACAAATTTTTCCCCCTTGTGATCGATCACGCATAGAACTGATTAACAATGGATGATCACAAGCCTATCGTCAGATCTAAATACAGATGTGATCTACGTCGATCTTTGATCTATTTTGAGTGACCTTATGTCAGAAGAGAAGGATCTCAAATATAATCAAACTAGGTGCAATCAAGGTTCAAACATCGTTAGTCTATCAAACAAATAACCGAAAACTAAAATAACAATTCAAATTCTAGTTTCCCACCGACGGTACTATCTAGACGCTTATGACCCCACATAAGTCTTTAAACTAGCGGACATAAGAGATTTTGCCTAATTAGGGTACTCTCCTCTCCAATATAGTATTACAAGTACCATTAGTCGGCTACAACATTGACTACAAAATGAAGTGCCTACCCCAGGATGAGTCCGTAAATCGAAAATATTCTCAAGATATACAATAAACACCAATTTTCGGTTTTTGTCTAATTCCAAACAATACCCAATTGTTACTAATATATCTTCCAGAGATATGCTTTACTTGTTGGAAAATAAAACATATACATTCGAAAATCTTAACAAAAAGATTCTCAAACATTTCGGTTTGGGATCTCACCTTGAGTATCAATGAATATCTTTGAACAATAAAAGATAAGATTTATACACATGTTCAAATTACTCACAATGTCTACATCTTGAACTTTCCTATTTTGCAAACCCAACTTCCAAAATCACACAAACCCTAAAGTATATGTGAGATTGGAAATAGGTTTTTCCATAGGGATCGGTCCAACTATAGATCCCCAATAGATATGAATCGGTTCTGCTATAGATACCCAATAGGTATCGGTCCTGCTAGAGATCCTAAAATAGGGATTGGTCCTGCTATAAATCCCCAATAAGAACCGGACCACCAATCCATTGATTTCTTTCAACTATGAAAAAACTTCTGTATGTTTACTTCCTTAAACTTATGTAATCAAACATATATAGTTTTATAGGCATGAAATCAATCATAAGTTCATTACACAATCTAGTAACAAGTTACAAAGATTATGTCTATGTAGCAATTACGAAGTTCAAAAGATAGGCTTTATACTTCGTAACTCAATATACCAAAGTTGTGAAACAACTTGTATATTCTTCCTTGACACTTTGATCATAATAAGATGACCAAGTCTCTTAATACTAGAATTTCATATATATAACTTCGCATGTTATATTTTTAATCTAAACGACGCGAAAGTAACGTAGATAGAAATGGAAACAAGTCAAGTCTTGTATTACTAACCTCAAGTAGAAGGATAATGTGTTTGTTGATGTCGATACGTCTTCTGAATCTCCAGGTCTTCAGAGTACTACTTGTATGCCTCAACATTTCTACACTTCCTAGTCTAACCTAACGAAGTTGACTCTAGTAATCTAATCAAGCGACTTTGAGTTTTGACGCTAAAATATGACAACCAACCTTGACATACTTGGTGGGTTCAATCGAGCAATGCTCTAACAATCTCCCCCCTTTTCAATTTGGTGAAAAATCTAATACATATGGAGAATACGCACACAAATTAAAAGATAAAGATATGACATTACATAACAGTCTCTTAACTCATTCTTCATACGCTTGATTCCAAGTTTCAACAGCACAATAACCTGCACATATTCAAAAATAAATGTTATTGTTGAAGCATTTGCATAACAAAAGATTTACTCCCCCTAAAGGAAAGCTAGGTAGATATTCAATCTGAATACATTTGTTATTCCCTTTTGTAGTATTGAATACTACACACAGCATGATGATATGTTTCTCCTCCTTAGTCTCTATTTTAACTCTTTTATTAGATATATACTTTTCAACACATATATCATTTCTCAGTGATTGTAAACCCGCATACTCTATATATTTCTCCCCCTTTTATCATAAAAATGAAAAGTAAAATAAAATACATAAGCAAACCGAAAGGATCTAACAAGTTCATAAGAACTCGATACAACCTGTAAGAGTTAAGCACAAAGGTTTAACATAACATTTTAGATAAGCATCACTAAAACCGAAACTATCAAAGTAATTTGTTTTAGCCTCTTATCACGGAAATAATTACCCGAAGCAATTTTTCCTTTAATTTGATAAGTCAGACTAAGATCAGAATTAACTTAGCTACTTATCAGGCTCTAATTATTTAGCCATGCCATTTGAAATTATCGCAGACTTCGAACTCATAATTATATATGATTTTAGAAAATATGATGAACATTGTTGCTTTAAGTATGCTTAAACTATCAATTAAGATCAATAATGGAAGTTATGTATGCGAGAAAATATGAGTTTTATATATGATTCAGGATTGACATGCCCGACTAGGTAGCCTAGGAGAATCACACCCGGTGTTAATGTTTGTCTTCACAACGAGCTCATTTGGATTATTTAAAGAGTTGTTAACTAATTCTGAAATGTTTAATAATTAAAGATTTGCAGAGTTGCAAATAAATTCATATTCTTTGGGTTGTCATGCAGAGTCGAGTTCGCATGAATCCTAGAATAATCAATTAAAAATCTTTAAAGGAATGTGCACAAACATAGATTCCCATAGACTTGGCATCGATCTCCAGTAGAAGGAGTACATATTATTTCATGACATATAGGATTTTAGACCCGTATTTAAAATAAATTCATCTCGAATAATAGATCCTAGTAGAGGAATGACATGCTAAATACAAATCTTTTAAAGAAAATATTAACTGGACCTCCAGAAAACATCCAGGTCATATCTTTCATTATTTTACTTTTTAACAATTATTTATAGTAAAGTAAATGGTTAAGGTTCTATCACATAAAATTTTCTAAAGATTAAATCATATATTATATAGCTATGGGACCTATATATTCCACGTATCTAAACTCTCATAAATAAGAGGAGGATCCATTCACAGTTTATTTCTCACACAATCTCACACATTGAATGTTATTTTTGTGAATAAAAACCAAACGGTTACGAATTTGAAGCAAATATTTTGGGGATATGTTCCTGTAGTTACCTAAAATATGAGAGAGGTTAAAAGTGGGATTCTAGGGTTTCTGAAAGTGAGTTACGGGAGGTTGAGCACGAACAGTCTTCGCCTAAACCACGCACAGTGGCCGTTCAAAGGCTGCTTCAGTCACAGGGAAGAGATTTAGGGTTGGTCTTAGGGAGGGAAGCAGATGAAGAAAGCGATCATAGAATTCTAAGGTTTGAAGAAGAATTACTCTGAGAGGTTATGAGAAATTTGATGTAGCTTGGAGAAATCAATGACCTATTTATAGCTGAATTCTCTAATCTCATGTCGGTGAAGTTAAGGATTGCTTTCCGTTCTCCCGTCTCTTCAGGAATCGATAAAGATAAACTAGATTGAGTTTATCTCATTATTCCACCGCCTTTACTCTCTTATGCGGTGAGAAATAAGCCAGGTATTTCTCACACGTGTCGTATACCGCCAAATCAAAACCCTAATTATTATCCCCCCATTTGTGTGAAGCTGAGTCAGCCTTTGTGATGATGTGTTGAGAGAGAGAAACTATTATCTTTAGTCGAGTTGGCCAAGACAGAGAGATATTCTTCGATCTGTAAGAATGACTAGGATGAGTCACGTGAAAAGGCATGAGATGCCTCAAAATTCATGTGGAGAGTCTGAAAAGGAGACTCGATTCCTATATGAGGCTCGTGCCTATCATGGGGAATATTCAGCCTTGTCTGAGATTTTTCCGAGAGATTTGAATATCTTCGAGATTTTGAGGAGAGATTTGAATCTCTCCAAGATTTTGAGAAGAGATTTGAATCTCTCCGAGATTTTGCAGAGATATTTGAATCTCTCCGAGATTTTGAGAAGAGATTTGAATCTCTCCGAGATGTTGAGAAGAGATTTGATTCTCTCCGAGATTTGCAGAGAGATTTGAATCTCTCCGAGATTTTGCAGACGGATCAAAATCTCTACGAAGATTTTCTTAACGGATCCGAATCTCTCTGTGGTCAGCTGGAACTCGTCCTGGAGAGAGAGAAAAGGCTTTGTACACTCGATTAATGCCTCTGGGAGACTTTGGCTCACTTGTCTTTGACCAGCATATCTTGCAGAGATGTGCTAGGAATCAATTGTGTGTTTATATGATGGGCCAACATGACCAGTGTATCTTGAAAGGATGTTCTAGGAGTTTGTCGAAAGGGCCCGGAGGCAGAATAACCAGCGTATCTCGCGGGGATGTCCTATGAGTTATTCGAAACCTCAGTAAGTCGAGTCAGAGCCTAGAGCAGACATGACCAGTGTATCTCGCGATGATGTACTAGTAATCAGTCCTTGATCTCAAATAGGGTGAGTCGTGCTTACAGGAGACATGCATATCTCCGCTCTGGGTCATAAGTTCGTCAGGGACGTTTTACGCATCTACAGAGCCTACATGACCAGCAGTATCTCGTCGAGGATGTATACTAGGAATCATGGCATCACAATCAGTTGCGTCTCGCGAAGACATGCTGGAATTGTGGTTGTTCTGGTTCATAAGTCTATCGGGGACATTTTACGCTCTACAGAACCTACGTGACCAGCAGTATCTCGTCGAGGATGTGCGCTAGGAATCACGGCATCACGACCAGCAGTGTCTCGCGGGGACGTATACTAGAAATCGTGGCTATGAGTGCCTTGAGCACCAAGGGCTTAATTTCTCCCGTGAGAGTTGAATTCTGTGTATAGGGTTGAAATGACACTTTTTCCCCTTATCCGAATTTCACAATCTACAGTTCCTCTAACAAATCTCTATGTTCTTACCAAAATTGAGTGTATTCCGAAATGTATAACATCGTCATCTACAACTTTGAAAATGAGCCGTTGAAAATCAACGAATTCTTATAACCATTAAAATTAAGACCGGTAAGTGATGGTGTTATACAATTCAGAATGCGCTCATTTTCGGTAGGTAAGTAGAGCTTTATAAGAGGAACAGATCCCCTAAATATTAGCTTTAAACTCGTAACCTCTTGGATTTTATTCACAAAAATAACGTCCAATATGTGAGAATAGTGTGAAAAATAAAATGTGAATGGATCCTTAGTCTTAACAAGACTTCCACGTGAAAGAAAATTTACACCCGATGTTGGAGATGATGCTCTTATATATAAATTAAAGTCATGTCATATATTTATATATAATAACTACCATATACTACCTGACTTGATTTTCTACGCTATATCTTTCTACCGTAGGAACAGTAGAGAAGACAAAGTTACTACGTAATCAACAAAAAAACAAACAACAACAACAAAGTACAATAGGGAAAACAGGGAACTAATTAAGTAATATAAAGGTACATATTTCCGAATACGAGGGCAAAATTGTATGAGGCAAAATATTGTCTTCAAGGCTTTAGGTTATTGTTTATGGGAGGCTTCCGGCGAGGCTTGGGAGCAGGTCGGGGATAATCATCCAATATTTGGTTATTGCTCATCATCGTAGAAGTTGAAAAGCCTGCATCAGGATTGTGGATGAGTTCATTACTATCGTCAACATCCAATGGCGCATCGTTGTTGATAGGGGGTCTGCGGTGGGACGAAGCCTTCCCATCGGATCCTTTGTAGTCCTTGTGCATCATGTTCATAAACTTACCAGCGGCTTGAGTCTCTTGCTGATGTTTTTGGGATTCAAAGGTTTCCGAAGGATTGTCATGAGAACCTTCAAACCCGCTGCTACTTGCTGCATTTGCATTGGAATGTTGCGAGCTGATTTCGTTTGTACTGAGAAGATTAGTACCTGAATTCCTTGACGCGATACTCTTAGTACCTTTTGCCGCATCTACACAATCAAAATATTCAAGATCGTTAAGACTACATAAATAAACTTTTCTGGAAGAAAAAAAAATACTACAATACATATTTAGCAAGAACTTGGGAATAACAGCAACAACTTGGGAATAACAGCTAATACTTGAGCATTTCAACAAGTTAAAACGTAATAAACTGTGTATTACCGAACTTTGAGAAAAAATAAAAAATGCTTACGGAAGTAAGCTGAAGCTCTACAAAAACACTTTTATGGAGTATATAGATAGATATATTACTAGCTAGACTGCTATGGGACACAAAATGAAACAATATTACGTACTAACAAATGAAGAGAGATGAAAGAAAAGCTTAAAAGTTTGTTCATATATAGTGATAATCCGGTCAATTATTCTTTGGTGGATGTCGCTGAGGAGAGTGATAATCAACACTAGTAACCATAAAACCAACCCCACCATATAAACTACTACTACCAATAACTGTTCGATGTTTGAACTCGTCACTCT
Source organism: Papaver armeniacum (assembly GCA_023531295.1). Lineage (NCBI taxonomy): Eukaryota > Viridiplantae > Streptophyta > Magnoliopsida > Ranunculales > Papaveraceae > Papaver > Papaver armeniacum. The sequence continues at coordinate 14,556 of JAJJWW010007964.1, forward strand.
TTTCACAGTTTACAACAGAATGAGTTGCACCTGATGAATAAGACGCACCAATCAGTACTACTGATCCATCTTTCACGACCATTGTCTCCTTGGCATTATGAGCAGTATTCACCAACATTTTCCGTCCTTGTAGTTTTTTGTTACTAGTAGCATCATCAAATTTCTTCGAATCAGCAGAATCCGAGAAACGTTCCTGTTTAAGATATGATATCCATCTTTTAGTATATATGTTTAACAACCATGCATGCGTTTACATATATTTGACAAAAAGTATCATAAAATTTGCATGAAGATGAAAAAGACCTGATTAATCTTTGATCCACTCGACTCCACAATATCGAATCCATTTGCAGTCGCCGCCATCATCTTTTCATCTATTTGAGACAAGAAATAAATGAAACGAAAACAAAACTTAAAGTCAACTTACTTGTAACATGAATAAATCTAGCTAGGTACCTTGTTTCGTGTATTCACCTGCAGTAGAGTTCCCTAGGGAAAGCGTAGTGAAAAGAAGGCAAAGCAGAAGGCTTGAAAGAGTATTCATTAACACAGTGTATGTTAACCTTTCTTATATGAGAGTAAGTAATTAGCTAGGTTTTCTTTTTGTCTTGAATGTTCAACAATCAAAGGAGGAGAGGAAGTAAAGATGAAAGAGTAGAAGGGATTTATAGAGAAGCCAAAATCTAAAGTAGTGTACTCCAAGTCAAAGCAGGGGTTCCGACATCCCCTGGCAGATGAGTACCAGTATATTATTAATTACTTGTACTGTTAGGGTTTTACACATTGAATACAAAGAAAATGTTCAAACTCCAAAGCTTGAAAACTTGAATTTAGACTTTTTGGGTAGGCTTCAAAATGTTAGGATGTCAGTTGGTCCGATTCATGCAACTTAAGGAAGGTTTTGCGGCCAAGTATTTGAGCTAGCTAGCTGCCGACCTTACCTTAAAAAATTATCTGAGTAAGCCACGTCTACATGTTATAGGGTTTCAGGGAAAGCCACTGAAAGCCACCGTTATCTGTTCCCACCAGTCACTAGCGGACACGTGTTTGTAACTGTCATTGAACACTAAAGAATTTTTGACCAAAAGCTTAACTCTTGTTGACACCCACACCCAGAGATTTAATTGAGCTCAGTTCGATGGTGTCAGACAAAAGTTCTCGGGTACATTTCTCCTTTTGAAGCTGAAGCTAATGGTGCCCTCAGCCCTGGCTGGTGTTAAGCTTGCCATTTCAAGAGGTTGTCTGGATAATGTGCTTGAAAGGTGATCAATAACTTGTTTAATTAGCATAACCCCAGGAACATTCCTTAGCATATCTTTTTTTTTTTATCGGAACATTGCTTAACATATTAAAGTTAAAGATATTATTTGCAGAACTATGAAGAAGCTTTGCAAGTTCAACTAAGTGGCACGTTCCTAACCTGCTTATGCCAGTCTCTAACGCAAAACAAAAAAAAAAAAAAAAAAATCGCTAGAAACAGGGATTGAACCTGTGACCTTGTGGTTAACAGCCACACGCTCTAACCAGCTGAGCTATTCCAGCTTTGTTGACGACCTCAAGACTCTAACTTAGATATTCATTAAAAATGAAAATAGTTTTAAACGAATCTATGTTTCCGTTTGTCTACACATGCTTACAACACTTCCTTTAAAAGCATACACTACTGACGAGTAAAATATTTCGATCACTCCCATTGCCCAATATCTCTATTAAAACATTCCAACAGATTTGCTCTGAAAGAGAACCTCTTGGTAACTTGAATGCTTGATACTCTGCTTAAGGAAAGACGAACACCAAATATTCTTCCATTGGAATTAGTAACCGTCAGTAAAAAAAGTGAATGCGCATTCCCAATGAGGCATGCATAAACATCAAATTTAGAGCTTGACATGTGTCGCTCACTAACTCCTCTATAAATCAATAAAATACACTAATCTATGGTACTTGACTAACGAGATTAATATATAAAAATCAGGTTGTCCCTTGACAAACACAATGAAGTGTAAAATTATCGGTTTTACCATACTGGGAAAGAGGAAAAGGTAAAAATCAGGTACAATTGTACATCAAAGACACAACTGTTTTGTGTGTACAAACCTCAAAATCTATGGGACCAGTTGTTTTTTTTGCTTTATTACGTGGGAAACTGAAAACAGTGGCGTGCGATATTTGGTAAATTGGAGTATTGGACTAAGTTTCTGTGTAAACTTTTTGCCAGAAGTGCACGTTCCTTCTTTTTACCGCCCGACGAATTGCGGTGATAATCAGACAAGAATCAAGGAAGAAGAAGAAAGAAAGATTACTGAAAAATACTTCTCATAAACTGATAGTAGTAATCAATGTATTTAACCTTTTACAATACCATGCCTTTAAAGGCTTAAGAAAAGATTAGAAAGGGAAAAACAATCAAACTAAGAAGCAAAACAAAAAACAGAAGCAAGACCTAAATTAAGAAGTAGACTGGAAAGTTCTAGAAAAATCTAGAGTTAAGAATCATGCCAGAATTAGGAAAACAATTTCTCCATACCAAGATACGGAAGATGCACTACTTTTCGACACTCCCCCTTAGTGCATACTTGCGATCAACTATTCCGAGAGCACTTATGAAATTTTCAAACTTAACTCTTCCAAGTGCTTTAGTAAAGACATCTGCGACTTGTTCTTCACTTGGGATGTTCTGCAGTTCAACTTCACGATTAAGCACCTTCTCACGAACAAAGTGATGTTGAATTTCAATGTGCTTGCTGCGAGCATGAAACACCGGGTTTGCTGCGAGCTTTATTGCACTTTGGTTATCACATTTTATTGATACTGGATAATCCACCTTCTTATTGATATCACCAATCAATCTTTTCAGCCAAACACACTATTGTGTTGCCATAGTTGATGCCACATATTCTGCTTCAGTGCTAGAAAGAGCCACGGTACGCTGTTTCTTACTGCACCAAGAAACTGTTGTTGAACCTATATAGAAGCAATACCCAGTAGTTGAGCGTCTATCATCCACATCACCAGCCCAATCTGCATCGACGAAATCCACGCAAAAGGAACTCTTTAGTGCCTTTGTACATAAGCCCATACTCCAATGTACCTTTCACATAACGTAAAATTCTTTTTGCAGCAATCCAGTGAGAATCACTAGGTTTCTCCATAAACTGAGAAACAATTCCAACAGCATATAGAATATAAGGTCTCGTGATAGTTAAATAGATTAAACTACCCACAAGTTGTCGGTATAAGGTGGTATCTTTTAGTAACTTCCCTTCTCTTTTCTGCAACTTGAGACAAGTCTCCATAGGTGTAGCCATTGGTTTCGCCTCATCCATACCGAATCGTTTCATTAAATTTGTAGCATATCCATTTTGAGGGACAAAATAACCATCTGCCCTTTCCACTTCAATCCCAAGAAAGCATTTAACTTCTCCCAAGTTTTTCATTTCAAATCGAATAGATAAATCACTTTGAAGACGTGCAATTTCAGCAGCATCATCTCCAGTAATAATCATATCATCCACATGCAGTATAATCATGGTGCACATATTTGATTTCATCTTAACAAATAAACTAGAATCTGAATCTGAGATCTTAAAACCACAAAATCTAAGATATTCAGCAATCTTACCGTACCAAGCTCGTGGAGCTTGCTTAAGACCGTACAACGCCTTCTTCAGTCGACAAACATAATCAGGGTACTGTTCAGAAACAAAACCATGAGGCTGCTCCATAAAGATTTCTCGATCTAATTCACCATAGAGGAATGCATTTTTTACATCAAACTTCCATAATTTCCAAGAATTGTGCGCTGCAAAGGAGATAATACTTCTTACAGTTACCATCTTTGCAACATGACTAAACTTTTCTTCATAGTCCAACCCATAATTCTGTGAGAAACCACGAGCAACCAGACGTGCTTTGTACCGATCGACAGTCCCATCAGCCTTCTTTTTCAACTTGTAAACCCATTTACAAGTTACCAGATCTGTGTCTTTTGGCTTAGGTACAAGCTCCCATGTATTGTTCTTTTCTAGAGCTGAAATTTCTTTTTGCATCGCATCCTCCCATTCTAAAATTCCTTGAGCTTCTTTGTAGCATAAAGGCTCAAGACCAATCATATATCCTGAAAGAAAACATGATGTCACAGTACAAGGATTTAGTTGTACCACATAATCTTTTAAATGATCAGGATGCTTCCTTGCTCTTGTTGACCTTCTTGCTTATTTGAGTCTGAGGAGTTACTCCCCCTGTCACTTGTAGTATCTTCATCAACTGGAATGTTGTCAATGTCATCAACTGGAACCATTTGAGAATTTTCAGAATTTCCCCATTTACAGCTACAATATCATCATCATACTCCAAGCTAATAACATCGTTAGAAATTGTGTAATATGTTGATACCTCATCGAACACCACATCTCGAGAAGTAACACACTTCTTTGTTTCTGGATTCATGCATTTCCACCCTTTCCTACATGGGTCATAACCCACAAAAATGCACTTTCTTGCTTTTGGGTCTAGTTTAGTTCTATTGCTTTTAGGAACATGTACATAACAAACAAACCCAAATACACGAAAGTAACTCACATCTGGTTTTCTATTGAATAAAGTTTCAAATGAAGATTTTTCAGTACCTGGCCATGGAGGTAATCGGTTAATCACATGACAAGAACATTGCATTGCTTCTGCCCAAAGTTCTCTAGGAAGATTCTTACCGTGCAACCATGATAAGCTTACTGAGGTAAGATGTGCGATCTTCCGTTCTGCTACCCCATTCTGCTGCGGAGTGCTTGGGCATGTCATTTGTCGACGAATACCATGATGGCTGCAATAGTTAAGAAACTCATCTAACATATATTCACCTCCATTGTCAGTTCGCAAACATTTTATTTTTGCCCCAAACTCCTTCTCTACTAAATTTTTGAACTCCAGAAATTTTGAGAAAGCTTCACTTTTGTTTTCCATAAAATATACCCATGTATATCTTGAGAAATCATCAATAATAATTAACATGTAATGAAGACCATTGCAACTTGTTGTTCTGGTTGGACCCATTACATCTGAATGTACTAACTCAAACATCTTGGATGAACGGTTAACTGACCTTTTAAACGGGAGGCGATGAGATTTACCGTATTGGCAGCCTTGGCAAATCACATCATGTTGTATTATGTCCAGATCAGAAATACCTTCAAGTAACTTCTTTGAAGAGATTTGTTGCAATAGCTGGTAGCCTATATGGCCTAATCTTGCATGCCAGATAGATGCGCCATCATTGCGACTAGTATTCTCTACAAAAGCTTCACTTGCAGTCATAACAAACAAGGATTCTTTTTTCTTTCCAGTAAAAAGAATATCAAATATTGTATATTTTCAATAATCTTTACATCATTTGGACCAAAAAGAACATACCTTCCTGACTTGGTAATCTGAGGAACAGAAAAAAGATTTTTCTTTAGGCCTGGCACATGATAAACATCATCTATAGCTATGTTATCATAGTTTGTTTTGTTAACTTTGATATTCAGCTTCCCTTCATTCACCACTGGATGCACTGAGTTATCAGTAGTAACAATAGCTCGTCCTCCATCATGTCTACGAACTGACGAAAGTAAAGATGCATCTCCAGTTGCATGATGAGAACAACCAGAGTCGACAATCCATTCCTTTGCATAATCAATAGAAACATTCGCATGACACAACTTCTTAGTTACTTTCACTTCAGCAACTTCAATTAAAAAACATTGCTCCCACTTTGGGTTATCTTCTTGCTTCTCATGAACTGCATTTGCCTTTTCATCCACAAGTTTTGCAAAATATCTCTATTGGTCGTGACCTCGTCTTCCACACCTAGTGCACTCAAGCCATTCTTCATGTTTTGTACGAGAAAATCGTGCTACGTGATTAGGCTTTCCACACTTATAACATTGAACAGTTTTGTTCTTCTCTCTGAACTCCATCTCACCATTATTGTACTTTGGTTTCTCTTTTGTTCTTCATTAATGCTTCCCGGTTAAAAAGAACTCCATCTCACCATTATTGTACTTTGGTTTCTCTTTGGTAAAAGTACATATAACCTTTTAAGATCAAATTTTTGCTTTCCTGACATTTGTTTCATTAATGCTTCCTGGTTAGAAAGAAGATTTTCTAACTTAATGATAGAATGGTGAGTCGTCCACCCTTGTACCGAAGAAATAAAGGGCATGAATTCCTTTCTCAAACAACGAATGATATGATACCGCATCCGAGCTTCACTAATTGGCTCCTTCTCATCTAATTCTGAAATTTCATAACAAAGATTTTTAACTTTCAGAAATAAATTAGAGATGGACATACCTCCTTGACTTAATGTTGCAATCTCATTCTCAAGAAATTGTAGTTTGATTATCTCTTTTCTTAGCTCTTGTTATGGTTTGATTAAATATATTTTAAGACTTTTTATATTTTGTTTTGGGTTCTTGAGTATTGAGTTTTCGATATCCTTCTTAATATTTAACCTTTTTAAGATCATCCCAAATTTTCACACATGTAGATAATTCATCTAATAGGGTTACGAAACTTTGAATGCATCTTATAGGGTTCAAACTATTTTAGATTTAATTTGAAAGATATAGTGGCTTATATTCGTTCGGCCAATTAGATTCTTAGAACTCCAAACAACTGACGTCTCATCAAACGAACATGGTCAATATGGAAAACCAGATAATCCTTAAACTTATTGATGTCCTCAAGGCATACAAATGCTTTCTTTAGTGTTGATAGAGCAAAGCAGCAAAATTATGAAAATTTTGACTGCGATAGAGATGGTGGAGTACTTGGAAAATGTTTCAAGAGGTGAAATGATTCAGTGGGCCTGAAGCTTATGTAACTCTTATATGAGAGTGACTAATTCAGAGTTGGCAAGGCGACAGTTCGGTTTTATTGTTCAATGTGTCTTTGGGTTGTTGGTATTTTTCTTTCGATCTGTATATTATCTGTATATTATTCTGGGTAATTAATAAAGTTAATTTGAAACATTTATTTAAGATTATATTTCTATTTTGCTTTCAGTCCCGTTTAGATTCAAACCAAAACCGTTTCAGATACACCAAATCCGAATCTGACTACCAAAATCTGAATCAGTAGCCAGAAAATTAAATGACGACACAAAATCTGAATCTAACTACCAATATCTGATTCATTAGCCAGAAAAAATGACGGAATAATATTGTCTGAATTAGTATTTTTTTTCTAATGAAAATGCCTCAATACATATATTAATAGTTACTATATTTTACATACAAAAACTGTGATAATTAATTACAGATTCTATGCGTGATTTTAAGTCACAAATTTTATTCGTCATATTTAATAACGTTCCATGTTTGTTATTTATGGTCAATAAATAATCCTTGAAAACTAAATCATGTTTTTGATGTCCTCAAGTGATGGTACAATATAATCCTTACTTATTGATGTCCTCAAGGCATACAAAGCTTTTCCGCACTTTATCTTCCACTTTTTCCACGCTTCAACATTCTCGTCAGGAATAACTTCACCACCCTCAACCGCTCCAACATCCTCTTGAGTTTCTGCAAGCATAACTTCATCTCCACTAACAAGATCCCATAAATCTTGACCTTGTAGATAAGCTTCCATACAAAGACTCCAATACTTGTAGTTATTACCTACAAGCTTCTCCACACAAGCTTGAGCAGTATTACCACTATTCATCTTCACAAACAATAAACAAGAACAAAATTCTCTTTTAGACAACTCTTTCAGAAAAATAAAAAACTAGACTTTTCTTTCAGGATTTTTATCAAACAGGTTTCACTCAACCTTGCTCTAATACCATAACAAAAATATGCTATGATAATCAGACAAGAATCAAGGAAGAAGAAGAAAGAAAGATTACTGAAAGATACTTCTCATAAACTGATAGTAGTAATCGATGTATTTAACCTTCTACAATACCAGGCCTTTATATAGGCTTAAGAAAAGACTAAAAAAGGAAAAACAATCAAACTAAGAAGCAAAATAAAAAACAGAAGCAAGACCTAAATTAAGAAGTAGACTGGAAAGTTCTAGAAAAATCTAGAGTTAAGAATCATGCCAGAATTAGGAAAACAATTTCTCCATACCAAGATATGGAAGATGCACTACTTTTCGACCGCACGCGCATCTTGCTTTGGCTTCAAGTCTCCAACGTAGTGAGCTAGGCTATTGTCGAGCAATCCCACTGAGAAAATAGCAACTGAATGCAAGAGGAGGTTACGCAATTTTTATGAGCAAGAAAAACGTCGTCCAATAATTATGCAACTGTCACCGTTGACCCTCATACAACCAGGAAGATTTTTCTGACAAGAATTATGCGAGAGCAAGGTAGTAATGGCCAAAATAAAATAGTGACAACAGTTTAGCCATGTTAGTATCAAGTTATCATTTATTATTTTAAACTGATTGGTGCCGAAGAACAACACCTTCAAGGATTTGATTAGTTTACATACTAGTATCGTATCGCGGCACATGAAACTGTTCCATGCTCGTGTATCTCCCCCAGCTTAGTTGTCCCTTAGCAAAACACAATGAAGCAGACGTTGAGGCCAATATCATCAGTTTTCCCCATACCGGGAAAGAGGAATAAGCAACAAACAAACAAACAAAAAAACGGGTACAATTGTACGTCAAAAAACTAAACTGTTTTGTGTGTACAAACCTCAAAAAACTATGGGACCAGTTGTTGTTGTTTTTTTTCCTTTAGGACAATTCCTATGAATGAACAAACAAAAAACGAGTCCATTTTATTCATTTTCCGAACAAGATGAACAAAAAATAAATTTCTTTCTTTTTGCACCTACTATGGACTCAAAGACGTGTGAAAGTTGAAAACAGAGAAGAAAGTATTTCGTGTATTCTTATGCTTTCCCGAGTATAACTGAAATTGGAGTGTGGATAAACAGGAGCTTGACTCAATCCATGGCAAGAAATCAACGTGTTTTGAAGTATATCATCACCAGTTGACGCGTGAAGAGGAGAGGAAATCTCGTGGCTTGGCAGAGAATAAAGAAAATATTCCCGAGAAAATTATCATAACTGCATGAAGATTTTGGATTTAATTTCGTGAGATTCTGGCACTGATGAGTATATAAAGGATTCTGGAGGTGATTAGCGAGGATATCGAGAGTTGGGGAGGCTACAGAGCTTAACAGGAGCTGTAAAAGAAGAAGAATAAGAAGATATTCTCCAAGGATTCACAATGATTAAGAATATTTTTGACAGCCCAAAGACGTGTGAAAGTTGAAAACAGAGAAGAAAGTATTTCGTGTATTCTTATGCTTTCCCGAGTATAACTGAAATTGGAGTGTGGATAAACATGAGCTTGACTCAATCCATGGCAAGAAATCAACGTGTTTTGAAGTATATCATCACCAGTTGACGCGTGAAGAGGAGAGGAAATCTCGTGGCTTGGCAGAGAATAAAGAAAATATTCCCGAGAAAATTATCATAACTGCATGAAGATTTTGGATTTAATTTCGTGAGATTCTGGCACTGATGAGTATATAAAGGATTCTGGAGGTGATTAGCGAGGATATCGAGAGTTGGGGAGGCTAAAGAGCTTAACAGGAGAAGTTGCAGAAACTTCTCTGCTGCTGCAGAGAAGTAGAAGACGAAGAACACAGACGACACTACAGGTCTGTCGTTTTACAACTGTCACAGTTCTCGGATTAGTGACAGTTTTTCTACGACAGTTTCCTGATATAGTTTCTGTAACAGCTGCTTTGCAAATTGAACGGTGAGTTTGTAAAGCTCATTAGCCGTTGCAAATTCCCGGTTTATGTTATTTTTCTCATTTTCTTCATTGTAAACACCATTTGAGCTAATAAAAAATATTTTGAGAGTGTCTACATCATGAGTAGCTAAACCCCTACACTGGGTCGACGGAGGAAGCCGAACTTCATACATGGGTGAATTTATTTTATTTTCTATATGACTTTTGCACTAATTAAAATAGAATTATGATTTGAATTAATTAGTTATCATTTTATTAGATGGGTCATGCTTGCTTAGATGTTTGATGTCCCATGCTTACGATTTATAACTAATATTTTGAGAATCTACCTTGGCAAAAATAAGAGTCGATGTTGTTTTATTTATTGAGCGATAATTGTTGAGAATAAATAATTGAGCCTTATGTTATGAATGCGGTGGAATCCTAAACCAAGTAACTCTCTCTTTTATTATTTTCATTAAACCTTTAAATTTAATCTTCACAAGTCTTAGAGTTCGAATCCCAATTACTACAACAATTAAAAATCCTATCAGACATGCTCTGCGGGGGCACGCAAGTTTCTATACATTTACGGCACAGTACTGATTTTACTATACGCAAGTTTCCCCAATTGCAGAGTTGCCCCATGCTCCCTCCGCCTATAGTCTAATTGGACAACAATTATACTTTCATGTAATTTATATATCTTGTTTCAATCAAAATAGTTCAAATTCTTTATTCACCTACATACCATATAAGAATAATCCTTCCTTCCTCCTTAGGTTATCTAGCATATCGGAAAAACCAAGAAGAATAAGGTGAAGATGAAGAATGTCAACAACAACAACCATCTTCATAGCGACATCATAATCTACAGCAGTCTAACTAGAACTCTGGATAAGAGTTTGAATCGATTTAGGTGCGTATGTAAGCAATATGTCCTAACTTATTTAATGAACCTTTATTTTTAAATCTACGAAGAACTATTATCACTAATCAACAACAAAGAGGTTTATTAAACACAACGAATTGTTTTCTTTGATAAGAAAGAGGAAAAGGTTATTCCATTTGAATTCCCACAACTATATTACGATAACGGACATGTTGTCATTAGTATTACACATACTTGAAATGGCCAATTGATTCTCAAATGTGTTGTCTTTGGCGGCGATGTTTGGGATACTAATTCTTACGATGTTTATAACCATGTCACTCATTATTCATTTTATATCGCCACAATGAAACCCTGTTTGATTTCATATTGGTTGGTTTATGACACGGTCGTATCGAAGTAAGTGGTCAACACAATGACTTATGATTCATCCTTGTGCAAAATCATGATTGTAATTGAAGGACGTTCAGAACACGAAGGTAAGACATCTCCTGGAGAGATGTTTCGAGGATTGCTGACGTTTAAGGAGTCTATCCTCACTTCACTCATGTATTTACGAATGGTTTTTCACACTGGAATTCGTTAGAGGGAAAATGTTTAGAGGGAGGACAAATACTAAGTCTTGATGTAAATAATGAAACTCTCTCTACAATCAAACTCCAAAGCCGTTTTTCAGGTTTTTAAATACCTATCGTAGCTAATAGAGATGGAGGATTGTTATGGCTTGGTCAATCGGTTTCTGAAATAACTCATCTGTGGAAGTTATGGTTTTTGAAGAAGAACCATTGTGGTGAGCATACCTCTAATAATTTTAAATACACATAGATGAAGGTGTGTAAAGGTACGATTATTTTATCTAATCTTTTACTTTATATTTGATGTTTTACCTCTTCCTTATCTAACATGCATTATTTTATTTTTCAAAAAAAAAATAGAGACAAATTAACATGTGTTTTATTAGTTTTTGACTTTTGCCTCTATAAAGAAAGCAATGGTTCCCATACATATATCAATTAATTTACTGGTTAAAGGTGGCAAAGATATCCATTGTTTCACGAAGAGGCGTATGTGACGGTCAAATATAGGTTTGGATTGACACTTATAATTGATATTTTCTGGTGTATGATAAAGTGTTTTCCTTGACACTTTTTATGTTACAGTCAGATGATCATCCGGCGATTTCTTTATTTAGATGCATTGAGGCCCGAGAAGTTGTCGCCCATATGGTTGATATGAAAAAGAAAAGGAAGATGGTTGGTCGTGCCATCTTACTTAATGGACCTCCCAACACCAGAACGACTGAATGGTTAAATTGGATAAAAGAAGAACTTGGTACAAAGGTAATAACATGCTGCTTTTATTTTATTTTTTGTTAAATCAGTCGGTCTTCATTTGGAGGCTCTAACCTGCATTCAATAATCCATATAAAAATTCTAATTGAAAAAGAGTTGGATTTGTCACACTACATCTTTTGTTTAGTGTTATTCAAAGGATTTGGGGTATTTATTGCATATTATAAATTTATACTTCTCTTTTTACAGATTTTTTCTGGCCATATGTTTGGTTTGTAAGTAAATTCAAATATCATGCAAAGATTTGAGAATCTGAAACCAACCCATCGCAAGGCTATTAGCCTACGGTTGAAGGAATCTATGGATGTTTATGAGGGAGAGGTTATTGAGATGTCAGTAACAAAAAAAAAATCGACAGAAGATCTTAGTGGTTTTGCAAACACCAAATTGGTAGTGATTGGGTAATAGGGCTCAGAACCAATGAAGAAAACATAGAGATTAAGTTGAATGATCCACTCAGTACAAATGTAATACTGCTACATTCTTGACATTTCTATGATTACGGGTTGAATTTCTTATAGAACTTATTTGACATAATATGTTTATTCAATTTCAATCTTTCTCCCGTTTTTGCTCACTCAAATAAAGGGATGTTCATATGAGTCCTTTCAAAACAATCATCATGTCACAACCAAAGTGGCTTTATGGTTATGCTCAAAGCCTGTATGAGTCAATTCCAAACATTTCATCGTCGGAGTCAATATGGATTCAATAATTCAAAAATACTATAGTGATTTACATTTCACTATATTGACTCATTAGTTTCTCTAAAATATATTTCCTTCCAAATATATTAGAGACTATAAAATATGCAATCAATTACATTCTCATCACCGTGAGGTTCCACGGCGGCGGAGCCAGGATTTAAATGTTGGAGGGGCCAACAAAAATCAACTTACAACATCATATATGATAAAAACAAATTATACCAAACACTCAATATAGAATTGTCGAAACTTTTTAGTGGAAAAGACTATTGTCAAAATTAAGAAGACAAAAATGGGTATCTCTTAAAGTATAATAAAACTTGTTACTCTTTCAAATCTCCAAAATCATCTACGATATAATCTTAGTTAAATGCTTCCCCTATTTAATTTTTGATGTACACAAATTGAGTCGGTTAGGATATCATTATCCATTTTGTTGTGAAAACGTGCATCGATAATATGCACGAAAAAAGGTCATTTGTTTATAGAATTTATTTATAATATTCAGTTCTGGTATGTTTTAGTTTGATTTGTATTCAGGTATTGGTTATATGGGTAACAAAAAATACAAGACCCAAAAGAATCAGCACAGCAGACGATGGGATCCTAATTGACTTAATTGATCTTAATTCTTTAACTAATGGAAGGAAATAAGTAAAAACACATGACAAATGTTAGATGTTAAATGTTAGGAAGTTTTAAAACGTTATGTTGCTATGACAGTTTGACTGACAAATTTGCATTTAGTACAACGTTTGGGGGACACCACTTACACTAACCTACACAACTTAGGATAAAACATAGGTACGATACTATAAGATTCTCAAAATGTTGGGGTGGCCATGGCTACCCCGAGACAATACATAGCTTCACCGCTGAGGTTCCACATGATATCCATTTGCATGGGTTTCTTTGGAATTTAACATGGTGTGATTATCTCTCGGTACATGTAGATATTTTGTGACGTCTTTGTTCTATCTTGAAAACAAATTTTGAGCATTGCTTCGCTCGATGATCCAATCCTCGTAGTCACATTATAAGGAAATAGTTCAACAACTAGTTTATATTCCTTAAGATATTAAATAAGTGGCGTGTCCTTATTAGTAACAAAAGTAATATTTAACTCAAGTACTTTAGAGTGAATATATGTTACATTTCAAGTGGATGATATATTTTTCATCCAGATATATCTCAAGTGTTGTAGAGAATTTATGTTTCGTGGGAATGATGTACTTTTCATTCCATTAGCGCAAACATTGGATCTAGTTCAAATAAATATCCAATTGGCCAGGAAAAGTTCTTCATGTCATTAAAGTTGATGTCTAAAGTATGACCTTCTCATGGAAATTGGTTGCTACTACGGTACCCGCATTGCATTGCTTGTACCAATACCGGTAAGAAGATCCATTCCCAAATTTTTGGTAAGAGCTAGAATTACATCTTAGCTTCATCTCATGTTAAGTTGATACATGTACTTTGATGTCATTACTACCGGCGAAAAAATACATCTTCGTCTCATGATATATATGTCCCTTTTCACATGCTTTATATGAGTCGGTACATCTAACCCTCATTACTTCAGGGTTCTTTCCATTTTTAATTTTGTTACATTTAACTTAATTTGAGAAATTTTTTTATCTCAACAGGCCAAGAGAATCTCACTAAACATGTCAACTACTTACTTTAGGTTGAATATATTACTAAAGATAGTTCTCTTGTTGTCATACTTGAACATATACTGATTCGTTAATATCATGTATGAAGTAGAGAAATGAAAAGTTTTCTGACTCATGTCATCTTTTGTGAGTTCTTTCAAAAAATTGGAATACATGTGATTTTATTTGCAACGTATCTTTTGAAACTACTGACTCTTAGATAGTCGAGCAAGTGGATTACATTCCACGGAACATTTAAATTTTGGGAAGAAAATACCAAGTACGTAATAATGGTGCTCAAGTACTTCTAAACCCCAAATAAATACATTTGAATCGAGTTGGTACAACCAATTGAACAAAAGACACAATTCAATTATAGCCAATATCATATTCAAGAGAGCAAGTGATTTTATAGCCAATATCATATTCAAGAGAATAAAATAACGTTAATGCCAAAATTCTTAATGATAGAGATCATCAATCATAATTTAAATTGACCATTTATATGATATGGACTTATCTTAAGAAGAAGAAGAAAAACTAGGCATATTCTAAAAAAAACAAAAAAATAAGCCCAGCAGGTATTCAATGTAAAAACTCACATTAGTTACATACCTCATACATTGGTTTCCGCTGTATATATACAGAACTGGAGCATCCTTGGTCGTGCACCACCCAAAAACGGAACAGAACCGTCCACAGCCGGACCGGACCGTGGATTTTCTTCCACAAATTTTCTTTCTCCTCGGAACAACATGATTTTTATTCCACGGATTTTCCACCGACGGAGCAAAATCAAGATCCCCAAATCCCTAATTACATATGACCTAAACTTCCATTTGCAAGCTTCTCATGATTAACCAAAATATCCTCTATTGCACAACATTAGCAAGCTATTATGAACACAATATTCTGATAACTCCTTTCCCTCTAATCTTCAAAAATTAATCCACCATGAATTCATCAAATGAAACGAAGGAAAAATAAATTGATGTATCAGATTCAATTAGTGGTGAAACTTCTTTCAGCATTTTTATTGAAGACCAAAGAGGGGGGGGGGGGGGAATTCCAGCCATAACTAGGATTGAGTTCGTGCCGATAATGTGTTAGAGGTAAAAATATGGAGAAGACGGAGAGGTAGAAAAGAAAGGCAAATATCTTATTAATAGAGACATCAGTATTACATATATAGAATAGTGAGGCTTTTTATACAACCATAGGAAAAACTCTAACTATCTAGATGGGCCGCACATCCATGAGCCGTAGACCCTGTAACAGGAGATAGTTTATAAGTTATGGGACCTAATCTATATTATAAGGGACAATGGTGTTTTTACCAATCGGCGGTTATCTACAGTTTGGACACATAAAGGACGGTCCAGATTTAATCTACATTTTGGGAACATAAAGAATTGTCTAGATTTTACCAGGTTTCTTAGCCCCACTCGATCATTCGCTTGCCCGTTTGACTTTGAATAGTAACCGCTAGCCCCATTACTCTTCCCTCACCCAACGCTAAGAAAAAAACGCACCCAAGGAATCAAAGTTTCGTTTATATTCTTTGGTATTTAATAAAATTGAAGATCAGTCATACCATGTTTCACAGCCATTCATCTTTCGCTACACCCAGACGGATTAAGATATCTTTCTCACAATTTTGGGTATTTACTTTTGATGAATCAACGAGGTAAGCCCTAGATATGTCATTCACAATTTTTCTTTTTTCTTTTAAAATCTTTTATATTTGATTTTTGAATCTCATTGTTTCTAAATCTTACTCCCTGTCCCTATTATTCGAAAAGGTGAAATTCTTCATTTATTTGATTTATAACCCTTTGTCTTATTCTCACTACAATTTTCCATCAAATAATGGCAATAAAATCATCCATGGTTTCTAAATCTTATATGTTAGGAAAATATAAAGAGATTCTAACTCAACAAAATATTAATCAATTCAATTTTCTTTGGGCTGAGGTTACCTTCTCACGTAGGTTAGATCTAAGTTTGTGGACATTTAATTCAATATCAATTGTAGTGGTTTGCATTTTTTTAATCATTGATTTTTCTTTTTCCTGTTAAGTATTAATGTTAACCTAATGCAAGAATTACAATTTGGTGTGAAGTAGTATATTAGTTTTGTGTTTACAATTTGGGTTTATATTAATTTTGTGTTCTTATGCTTGGGTATTATGAATTTATTAATAGACCAGAAATAAACTATCAATTATCTCGCATTTGGTGATGAACATCATGTTAAGGCAGAGTTTTTTCCCTGTTTATGTTTAATTTGATTTTCGGTGTATTTGCTAATTGAAAATTAAGGAAAATTTGGGTTTTCTGTACTGCAGTTTTTAGGTCGGGCATTTTTATAGAATAATGATGGTTTTTTAGGTCGATAACGATGAATGCAACAGTGTTTATTCTCCCAAATGCTTCAACTTCATCATCCTTTCGTTGTACAAAGAATAACATCCACTGTTTCACAGTGGAAAAAGCATTCAGAATTTTTCTGTCTTAAGACAACTAATAATTTCAAACTTTGAAGAAAAGTATTTCTCAATTGAGAGAAGTGGTAACCTTGAAGCGAGATATGAAATCAGAACCATAATCTGTTGAAGATTCATTATCTTCAAAAAATGAGCCTGATAGTAGTACATTTTCATGTTAGGAAGAGTTTCTGAAGCATTGGATCATTGTTATTTTATGTTTCTCAGGGTTATATCTAACATGGATTGAATAAGCATATACGAACTTCGATTTGAGAATTGAGTTGTCTTTCAAATTGTGTAATCTAAGAATTTTTTTTTTTTTTTTTTTTTTTTTTTTTTTTTTGCAGGCAAATATGGGCATTGTTATCATTAGCGTGTCGACAAAGTACCCCTACAACTGTTGTATTATTCTAGATGAAACATCTCTGTGAAACTATAAAATTATGCTAAAAGGTGTCTAGATATTTGTTAACTTCCAGTGTGATGGAGAACTTTTATGTGGACTTCCAGTTTGGCAATGGCGCAACAAGAGGAAAATCCAAAGCACTTTGAGGGGAGCTAATAGCGAAGTTTGACATAATGGTGAACTACTGCTCTTTCGCAGGCTGAAGTTCTGGTAAGAGAGCATTTTCTTGAAATTTTTACTTTAGATATATACCATTGGTTTCCCTTTTTCCGCCAAGAAGTATCTTGGTTGCAATGTGGATTACGTCTCTTGCTTAGTATGACTTAATGGTGAACTGCAACTCTTGATTTCAGAAACCGTATCCTGAACTTCTGTAAAGTCAATCCCTTTCCATGTGTTAGTAGCATATATTCCCTAAACAAATTCACAATTCTTGGTGAGAGATATTTCTCCTTGCACCCATACCCCAGTTGGACTTTGACAATCCAACAAGTGGGTGACATGATCGTATGGCCACCTCTAATTCATTAAACGACTATACATATGATGGATTATAGGTATACATGTGAGCTAAAATGGGAACATTACCCCCTTAGGTGATCTAAACTTTCTTCGCATAAAATTGTATTGCTCTACTATCTTACAAAATTCATTGTTATGGAAGAGTCTGAGCAACAGGGAGCTAACTTCTACAAGCACACAAATGTGACTGTTACGATACATTCTTTGTATTATCAATTTTAATGGGTAAAGATGTATTTTCATTTAGGTTTATCGAATGTGAATCACTCAAAAATATTGTGAAACTGAATTAACATTTGTGATTTTCAAATACAGAGTCTTGAAGTTGTTCAAACTCGACAACATTGTCGACGAACATTGCACAGAAGTAGGACTTTCTTGAGGCCATGAAG
The DNA here is from genome assembly GCA_023531295.1 of Papaver armeniacum. Taxonomy (NCBI): domain Eukaryota; kingdom Viridiplantae; phylum Streptophyta; class Magnoliopsida; order Ranunculales; family Papaveraceae; genus Papaver; species Papaver armeniacum. Next base: position 32,716 of record JAJJWW010007964.1, read on the forward strand.
TGGAATCAATATACAGTACTCAACGATGAAGAAGTCATCAAATGGTACCGCTTATCCATGAATAAACAATGGGCTTCTATATGAAATGTAAGAATTTGCAATTTTAGTGTTTCCATAATTCTATTATTACACAACAAGGATTACAGTTAACCATTTTTCAATAAACATATATACATTGGTGCTGAATTAAACAATGGGCTTCTATATGAAATATAAGAATTCACTATTTTAGTATTTCCATAATTCTATTATTACACAACAAGGATTACAGTTAACCATCTTTCAATAAACATGTATACATTGGTGCTGAATTAACTATACTAAGCATTCACTTTTTATAGATGGGCAGAGAAACCACGGATGAGGATAATCCTTTAGATGAAGAGGGAACAAGGACCAGTAACATACCCTGATCTGATAATCAGTGTCGGGATATAACATCGCATTCAGAGGTACACCGTTCGTTAGGAATGATGGATGTCAAATGCAGACACTATGGACCCCTACTCTGGATCTGACGGAGTGATTTATTCTTTAGCCGATGAATGAGGAAGTGGCTGCAACAAATAATTTAATTGTTCAAATGTACCATGAATCGTATCCCTCTTACATGGCAGCAGAGTAGGTGTCGGGGGATTTGGAGGAAGGGTTGGCCAAAAATATGGGAGGCCCTTTTGCAAGTTTAAGCAATAAATCCTTTGGGGTCGCCGACATTTACTTCTCAAGACGCATAACAGCTAGAACACAAGCTATTAATTCCAGATAGCGGTGAAGGCAATTAAGACGTATAATGACATTTTCCCGGAAGTAGTTTTGTAGTCTATGTAAAGACTGTCTGAAGGAGATGTCTACATCCACCATTGTTGGAACCCTTCAGGAGCTTGGTTGGTATTTGGTATTTGGTACGAGTTACAATGACGTTTTCCCGGAAGTAGTTCTGTAGTCTACGCTATAATTTCATTTTTTTTTATTATATGACTTCTATGATGGACACAAAATGAGAATGGTATTTGGTACGAGTGCTTGGTTGGATGATTTAAGACTTTAGTAGTGAGGTATATCCTTTCTCAAAAAAATTTGAAGGCATGCGTACACAAATGTAACAGGCAGTTTTTACCTTGCATTCCATTTAGAATTTTCTTTTATCTAAACATGAATTTTTTTCGTGTGATATTGATGTTTCTCAATTTATTATGCAAACCGATGGATCCAATGGATGGATTCTTACTGGCCTTTTAGGCGTGATGCTGCCATCGCAATAAATGAAAATCTCTCAATATGAAAATCTCTTGGTGAACAAAACATATGTATACCATTTAACACGAGTTAGTAACCGAGTCAAAATCTTTTATTTAACAGACCCATGGTTTAGTACTATAGTCTATGGAACAATAGGGTAATGCCATGCACAGGAAGGAAGTTATTAACGTACAATAGTACTAACTGTTACCGTCTGCAAGAATGGGAACGGTACTATAGAATCCATAGTACAATAAACTCATTGATCATGTAATAATTACTTTTTTATACCAAGGGATTTCCATCATCCTTGGTAGTTCAGTGGTCGGAGGTATTACCTATGACATATTTGGCATCCAAGTTTTAACCATATTCAACACATTCAAATCCAAAAGACAAGCAATAAAGGGACACGGTACTATGGATTAGTATGGAACCCATACTTATGAATTTAAAAGCACAAAGAAGAATTACAATAAGCTCAAAAATCAAGAAAGGAAACACTCGGTTGAGTATCATTGAACTACACACATTATGCTACCTTCTGGCAAGCAACAATTAGTCCAGACACCCGATGTATTAAGGACATAACCATTACAGACACAATGTGAATAGATAAAATCAACTAACATCTAAAATAGACCATATTCTCAATAAAGAAGAAAATAGAAGGGGTTTCCGGAGTTCAAGAGAGAAATGATCATATTTCCGATAACAAACAAAACCCCGTGCCGTTGCGGCACGGGTCATACCCTAGTTTACTACGTATCTAAACTCTCGTAAATAAAAGTCTTAATAAGACTTCCAGGTAAAAAAAAGTTTACCCCCGATGTTGGAGATAAGTCATGTCATATATTTATATAACCACCATGTATTACTTGATCTATCTACCGTAGTGTTTAAGGGTGAAAACAGTTTCTGCTGATTTCGATAATTTCGCGTGAGTGGGTGAGAAACTGAGTCTAAACCCTAAACAATGTACTGCAAGGGAGTACTTTAGATTCTATAGATCAATCTGTATAAATCCGGACTAAACCAAGAAATGGTTGTTCCAGACTTGCTTCGGTCACAAACTAAAGGATAAGGATTGTTTTAGGGAGGGAAGCGAAGAAAGTGTTGAGACCAGAATAGTTGATTCTGGAAGAGTAGTTGTTTGACTTGTATCAGAAAGTGAAAGCTAACAGATGGGAAAGCTAGCAAGTGGTTTCTTAGTATTGTATCCTCTTGACCAAAACTTGTTGTTTGGTGGAAATAGGTAAGACCTGTATATACAAGTCGTAACAAAACGTACTCTGGTCTCGTAAGAAATGGGAACGGCTGAGTAAAGTGGAAGGAGGTGGTAACGGGTAACGCCTGGAATTGATGTTCCATAATGAAAGAAACGTTTCACCATTACTCCTTGTATTTACTAACCGACTCATTCTTATGACACTTTCTTGTAACGGGCGTAGTGTATGCCGCACGTTGTAAACCGCCAAACCAATACCCTAATGAGGATCCCCCAGTTTGTGACATGTGTTAGATGTCTCGAGTGTTTTCATGGGAAAACATGTAGCAAGGTTTTACGTGTGGCATGGTGGCATGCCAGTGGCCATGGTAGAGTCGACATGGCTTTGCCAAAGAATAGGTGCGGCCAAATTTGGGGTTTAGATGCAAACCGTGAGGTTTTGGCTTTGGGCCGTAAGTTAGGTGGCGATCTTGAACGGTCGAGATCCGCATCTCAGAGGGAAGGATAGCCGTTGATTATTGCAACCCTCCATTTTAGCAGCCAACGTTGAGCATGGCTTTGCCATAGAGTGGGCGCGGCCAAATTAGGGTTTAGGTGCAAACCGTGTGTTTTGGCTTTGGGCTGCAAGTTTCCATGTGTCAGGTGGCGAACTTGTGTGGTCGAGATCTGCATCTCAAAGACAATGGTAGCCATTGATTATTGCAACCCTTCGTTTTAGCAGCCAGCGTTAAGTCATGGCCTTGTCAAAGAGTAGGCGCGGCCAAATTAGGGTTTAGGTGCAAACCGTGTGTTTTGGCTTTGGGCCGCAAGTTGCCATACGTCAGGTGGAGAACTTGGACGTCTGAGATCTGCATCTCATATGGAAGGGTAGTCGTTGATCGTTGCAACCCTCCGTTTGGCAGCCAGCGGCATGTGGTAGGGCCGGCATAGCTTTGGCATGGAGATGTAGCTGGCATGGTTTGCCATTGGCACGGTGGTGCGGCTGGCATGGTCGGCATGCCTTGGCGTGGAGACGTGGCTGGCATGGTTTGTCATTAGCACGGTGGTGCGGCTGGCATGGTTGGCATGCCTTGGCGAGGAGACGTGGCTAGCATGGTTTGCCATTGGCATGGTGGTGCGGCTGGCATGGTCGGCATGCCTTTGCGCGGAGACGTGGCTGGCATGATTTTCCATTGGCACGGTGGTGCGGCTGGCATGGTCGGCATGCCTTGGAGCGAAGACGTAGCTGGCATGGTTTGCCATTGGCACGGTGGTACGGCTGGCATGGTCGGCATGCCTAGGCGTGAGACGTGGCTGGCATGGTTTGTCATTGGCACGGTGGTGCGGCTGGCATGGTCGGCATGCCTTGGCGCGGAGACATGGCTGGCATGGTTTGACATTGGCACGGTGGTGCGGCTGGCATGGTTGGCATTACTTAGCGCGGAGACGTGGCTGGCATGGTTTTCCATTGGCACGGTGGTGCGGCTGTCATGGTCGGCATGCCTTGGCGCGGAGACGTGGATGGCATGGTCGGCATGCCTTGGCGCGGAGACGTGGCTGGCATGGTTTGCCATCGGCACGGTGGTGCGGCTGGCATGGTCGGCATGCCTTGGCCGGAGACGTGGTCGGGCATGGTTTGCCATTGGCACGGTGGTGCGGCTGGCATGGTCGGCATGCCATGGGCGGAGACGTGGGCGGCATGGTTTTCCATGGGCACGGTGGTGCGGGCCGGCATGGTTGGCATTCCTTCGCGGAGACGTGGTCGGGCATGGTTTGCCATTGGCACGGTGGTGCGGGCCTGGCATGGTCGGCATACCTTGGCACGGAGATGTGGCTGGCATGATTTGCCATTGGCACGGTGGTGCGGCTGGCATGGTCGGCATGCCTTTGCGCTGAGACGTGGCTGGCATGGTTTGCCATTGGCACGCGGTGGGTGCGGGTGGCATGGTCTCATGCCTTGGCGCAAGACGTGGTCGGCTTGGTTTGCCATTGGCACGGTGGTGCGGCCCGGCATGGTCGGCATGCCTTGGCACGGAGACGTGATCGGGCATGGTTTGCCATTGGCACGGTGGTGCGGCTGGCATGGTCGGCATGCCTTGGCGCGGAGACGTGGCTGACATGGTTTGCTATTGACACGGTGCTGCGGCTGGCATGGTCGGCATGCCTTGGCGCGGAGACGTGGATGGCATGGTTTTCCATTGGCACGGTGGTGCGGCTGTCATGGTCGGCATGCCTTGGCGCGGAGACGTGGCTGGCATGGTCGGCATGCCTTGACGCGGAGACATGGCTGGAATGGTTTGCCATTGGCACGGTGGTGCGGATGGCATGGTCGGCATGCCTTGGCCCGGAGACGTGGCTGGCATGGTTTGCCATTGGCACGGTGGTGCGGCTGGCATGGTCGGCATGCCTTGGCGCGGAGACGTGGCTGGCATGGTTTTCCATGGGCATGGTGGTGCGGCTGGCATGGTTGGCATTCCCTTGCGCGGAGACGTGCATCGACATGGTTTGCCATTGGCACGGTGGTGCGGTGGCATGGTCGGCATGCCTTGGCGAGAGACGTGGGCGGCATGGTTTGCCATTGGCACGGTGGTGCGGGCGGCATGGTCGGCATGCCTTTGCGCGAGACGTGGCTGGCATGGTTTGCCATTGGCACGGTGGTGCGGGCCGGGCATGGTCGGCATGCCTTGGCGCAAGACGTGGGCTGGGATGGTTTGCTATTGGCACGGTGGTGCACATGGCATGGTCGGCATTCCTTGGCGCGGAGACGTGGGCTGGCATAGTTTGCCATTGGCACGGTGGTGCTGGGCTGGCATGGTCGGCATGCCTTGGCGCGAGACGTGGTCGGCGTGGTTTGACATTGGCACGGTGGTGCGGCTGGCATGGTCGGCATGCCTTGGCGCAGAGACGTGGATGGCATGGTTTGCCATTGGCACGGTGGTGCGGCTGGCATGGTCGGCATGCCTTGGCGTGGAGACGTGGCTGGCATGGTTTGTCATTAGCACGGTGGTGCGGCTGGCATGGTTGGCATGCCTTGGCGAGGAGACGTGGCTAGCATGGTTTGCCATTGGCATGGTGGTGCGGCTGGCATGGTCGGCATGCCTTTGCGCGGAGACGTGGCTGGCATGGTTTTCCATTGGCACGGTGGTGCGGCTGGCATGGTCGGCATGCCTTGGAGCGAAGACGTAGCTGGCATGGTTTGCCATTGGCACGGTGGTACGGCTAGCATGGTCGGCATGCCTAGGCGGTGAGACGTGGCTGGCATGGTTTGTCATTGGCACGGTGGTGCGGGCTGGCATGGTCGGCATGCCTTGGCGCGGAGACATGGCTGGCATGGTTTGACATTGGCACGGTGGTGCGGCTGGCATGGTTGGCATTACTTAGCGCGGAGACGTGGCTGGCATGGTTTTCCATTGGCACGGTGGTGCGGCTGTCATGGTCGGCATGCCTTGGCGCGGAGACGTGGATGGCATGGTCGGCATGCCTTGGCGCGGAGACATGGCTGGCATGGTTTGCCATCGGCACGGTGGTACGGCTGGCATGGTCGGCATGCCTTGGCCCGGAGACGTGGCTGGCATGGTTTGCCATCGGCACGGTGGTGCGGTGGCATAGTCGGCATGCCATGGCGCGGAGACGTGGCTGGCATGGTTTTCCATGGGCACGGTGGTGCGGCTGGCATGGTTGGCATTCCTTCGCGCGGAGACGTGGCTGGCATGGTTTGCCATTGGCACGGTGGTGCGGCTGGCATGGTCGGCATACCTTGGCGCGGAGACGTGGCTGGCATGATTTGCCATTGGCACGGTGGTGCGGCTGGCATGGTCGGCATGCCTTTGCGCGGAGACGTGGCTGGCATAGTTTGCCATTGGCACGGTGGTGCGGCTGGCATGGATTCATGCCTTGCGCGAAGACGTGGCTGGCTTGGTTTGCCATTGGCACGGTGGTGCGGCTGGCATGGTCGGCATGCCTTGGCGCGGAGACGTGGCTGGCATGGTTTGCCATTGGCACGGTGGTGCGGCTGGCATGGTCGGCATGCCTTGGCGCGGAGACGTGGCTGACATGGTTTGCTATTGACACGGTGCTGCGGCTGGCATGGTCGGCATGCCTTGGCGCGGAGACGTGGATCGCATGGTTTTTCATTGGCACGGTGGTGCAGCTGTCATGGTCGGCATGCCTTGGCGCGTAGACGTGGCTGGCATGGTCGGCATGCCCTGACGCGGAGACATGGATGGCATGGTTTTCCATTGGCACGGTGGTGCGGCTGGCATGGTCGGCATGCCTTGGCCCGGAGACGTGGCTGGCATGGTTTGCCATTAGCACGGTGGTGCGGATGGCATGGTCGGCATGCCTTGTCGCGGAGACGTGGCTGGCATGGTTTTCCATGGGCACGGTGGTGCAGCTGGCATGGTTGGCATTCCCTTGCGCGGAGACGTGACTGACATGGTTTGCCATTGGCACGGTGGTGCGGCTGGCATGGTCGGCATGCCTTGGCGCGGAGACGTGGCTGGCATGGTTTGCCATTGGCACGGTGGTGCGGCTGGCATGGTCGGCATGCCTTTGCGCGGAGACGTGGCTGGCATGGTTTGCCATTGGCACGGTGGTGCGGCTGGCATGGTCGGCATGCCTTGGCGCGAAGACGTGGCTGGGATGGTTTGCTATTGGCACGGTGGTGCACATGGCATGGTCGGCATTCCTTGGCGCGGAGACGTGGCTGGCATGGTTTGCCATTGGCACGGTGGTGGTGGTGCGGCTGGCATGGTCGGCATGCCTTGGCGCGGAGACGTGGCTGGCATGGTTTGCCATTGGCACGGTGGTGCGGCTGGCATGGTCGGCATGCCTTGGCGCAGAGACGTGGATGGCATGGTTTTCCATGGGCACGGTGGTGCGGCTGGCATGGTTGGCATTCCTTGGCGCGGAGACGTGGATGGCATGGTTTGCCATTGGCACGGTGTTGCGGCTGGAATGGTCGGCATGCCTTGGCGCGGAGTCGTGGCTAGCATGGTTTTCCATTGGCACGGTGGTGCGGCTGGCATGGTCGGCATGCCTTTGCGCGGAGACGTGGCTGGCATGGTTTGCCATTGGCACGGTGGTGCGGCTGGCATGGTCGGCATGCCTTGGCGCGGAGACGTGGCTGGCATGGTTTGCCATTGGAATGGTGGTGCGGCTGGCATGGTCAGCATGCATTGGCGCGGAGACGTGTCTGGCATGGTTTGCCATTGGCACGGTGGTGCGGCTGGCATGGTCGGCATGCCTTGGCGCGAAGACGTGGCTGGCATGGTTTGCCATTGGCACGGTGGTGCGGCGGGCATGGCGGCATGCCTTGCCTTGGCGGAGACGTGGCGCGGCATGGTTTTCCATTGGCACGGTGGTGCATTGTCATGGTCGGCATGCCTTGGCGCGGAGACGTGGATGGCATGGTCGGCATGCCTTGGCGCGGAGACGTGGCTGGCATGGTTTGCCATTGGCACGGTGGTGCGGCTGGCATGGTCGGCATGCCTTGGTGCAGAGACGTTGCTGGCATGGTTTTCCATGGGCACAGTGGTGCGGCTGGCATGGTTGGCATTCCTTGGCACGGAGACGTGGCTGGCATGGTTTGCCATTGGCACGGTGGTGCGGCTAGCATGGTCGTCATGCCTTGGCGCGGAGACGTGGATGGAATGGTTTGACATTGGCACGGTGGTGCGGCTGGCATGGTCGGCATGCCTTGGCGCGGAGACGTGGCTGGCATGGTTTTCCATTGGCACGGTGGTGAGAGAATTAGGGTTTGGTATATACGAAGATGTTGTCGGTCAATGCTAAGGGTTATGTCGTGGAACATGACACATGTATATAAAAAAAAGGTACCTGGTAATTCTTACGTAGGCATTTTGATTGATTCAATAAATGCACTAGTGGTCATAGTGACGTCATGTCAGATGTACGTTTTACGATTATAACCCTAAGCTAAAAACCACCATCAACATTAAGTCCCCTGCTTAGCTCGGAACAAGAGCATTGTTGCGGGGTAAGCATAAGATGGTGACAGGCAAGGACAAAATCGAAAAGGCAAGTCATGAAAGATGCTAGGAAGATTCGTCTAACCTTTTTCGAGAGTGTTTTGAGAATCCGTGATCCTTGTGTTGGCGGCCTTGCATGAATTCTACTTGCATCGTTACTGGCTAGACCGTGAAATAGTAGATACGGTTGTTGGTTGAGATGCAAGATGTCAGCTTGGTTTGGTCATGTGTTACCTTGGAATGGGAGCCGCAGGCATTTCGCGGCTTGGAATGAAGCCGCTAGTGATCGATCGGCTTGGAAGGGATCCGTCAGCGTTGGTCAGCTTGGAAAGAAAATGTCAGCATTGGTCGGCTTGGAAAGGAGACGCTATCATAAACTTGGCGCAGGCGCTGGCGCTGGCTTGAGTGTTGGCTTCAGTTTCGTAGAAGGATGACGATTGGCTTCAATTCCGTGAGATGATGGAAACTTGCTTCAGTTTCGTGGAAGGATGACTGGCTTCAGTTCCGTGGAATGATGAAAACTTAGGGTTTGGCATGTTGTAACCCTAATTAACGCCCCTTACTAAAATCATTGTAGAATTCTCATACGAAATCGGATTTTGATAGTCCGCCCCTCCATTCTGATTGAAAAGAATTTTCTCATCTCCTTCCGCGAGAATATTTAGGTTTTGAGTTCGTTTAGGAGGCAAAAACAAACCGACAGTAAAACTAAGGAAGAAATCAGGAGGGATGTTGCGGGCCCGAGGTGGCATAGTCGCGCCCAGTCATCTATTCCCGTTCATGGAGAGAGAAGGAACCTTTATTCTGTTCAAACTCTAGAAACTCCGCCCGCATGAAAAGAGGTATCGACCCTCTTCTGCTTTTTGTTTCTCGTCTGGATCCGTGCTTTCGTTTGCAGTGTCTATCCAGTGGATTCCAAAATTTACCAAACTCCATTGCATTCTTGGGATGGATGGATGAAATATATGCTCGGTAACGATTATGTCAGGGCTAATCTTGGAGATTGTAGTTGCGTTGTCGGTCCATCCTTGACTTTAGGTTGTTCAATGTCTGGACCTTCTGATCGCGATGATGATATGTTGTGGATGATTGCATGGTAGAAATCTTCCAAAGCTACAGGATGAAATAGATGAGTTGGGAGACATTATGTTGCCGATGTGCTGCTATCAAGTCTTCAAGGACTTTCTTCCAAGAGATATCTTTCGAACCAGCTTCTGAATCTTGGACTATCGTGTGGAATGGGATGCGGTGAGCAGTCCCCGGTTATATTTCTATTAGATCCAATGGCCTGGCCGAATATGTGAATGCATCTTTGTGGCGTGCCTTTGGAGTCTTCGATGCACATGTACGGCTTCATGTTGAGAAATTCCTGCGGCTCGTAAAACTTCGGCAGTGATGATGTTGAAATCAGAAATAACCAGGTTGAGGGGAGTCAAAGTGTCCCATGCTGATAGTCCTCATCTGTAGTTTACATTTTTGTATCCGGTATGGTCGGCGGGTTGACCATGATAAAGATATCACCATCTCGCATCCGTATTGGTGACTCTATTACTTCTTCCATGTGAAACTGAAATATGGAGAAGTACGGATTACCCTTGTAGCGGTTTTTGCTATGGTCAAGCTCTGGCTGGTATCAACAAATGAGCAGCGGTTCTTGGAAGCAGCTGTGATCGTAGAGACTATATTATCGTAGCAACAAAATAGGTCGGCTAGAATTGCATGGGCGTCCATGGAAGCAAAGGGATTGGCTGGATGCGTAAGCGAGTAAACTTCCCACGGCTACGAGGTTTAGCGAGATGGATCAAAATGTGTCCACAACTGCGATCCTTGGCTAGCTGTGATCACGATCCTTGACAGGGATGAGTGTGGTGGCTACGACACGATCTTTGGCAGGAAGAAGTGGCGTTGAAGCGGATTCGGCTCTTGGAGAGGATGTTGAAGCTTATGGAGCAAAACGCTGAAGCTTTGGCTTCGGATCCTGGAGCATCTTATTGAGAGAATGCTGAAGCGGAGCGTCTTCTGGCTCTGGAAGCGGAGCGGCCTCCCGAGAGAATGTTGAATCGGAGCGGCTTTTGGTGACGGTTGGAGATGTCACGTTTGAAGAAACGTTGGGGCACCAGCGGCCCTAGCTCTGGTGACTGGAGGTGTAACACCTGAAGGAACATTTTCTGCGTCGTTGGTGTTGACAGGTGGCATATTAACGTCACTTTGTTATGAGGCATGAAGAATCTGCGATCCTTGCATTCGCGGCTTGGCATAAATTTTGTTTGGCCATTGAGTGTTGGCGGCGCTGCGCCGCAACTTTGGCTGCGATCGGTAGCGGTGGCACTGCAACTTGGTCCGTGAGACGGTGCTCTGGCTGGCTATGGAAAAGGGGGATGGCGCTTCCCCGGACGGCTAGGGAATGACTCATGGTGTTGTTGGCTAGTACGCGAGTTGTTGGCGTCGGTTTGACATGGAGCCGCTGGTGTTGGTTTTTGAAGTGGAGTCGCTAGCATTGGCTCGGCGTGCGCCATCTTGGCTTGGTGAGACGTCAACGTCGGTCACTCAGCTTGGGACGCGGAGCTGTCGGTGCAATCGGCTATGGGTGGAGAAGTTGTGCTGCAAAGGTGCAAGCTTTTGGCGTTGGAAAGATGTAAGTTGTTAGCGCTAGAAGAGATGCAAGATGCCGGAGCTAGAAGGATGCAAGCTGTTAGCGCTCGTATTATTGGCTTTATTTCCATGTCTTGGTGCTAGCGGCAGAGTGGTAGAAATAAAGCAGGTGAACATATTCCAGGTACGTATTTCCGTGTTTCTTCTTTCTATTTGCTCTTCTGTTGTTGGTGCAAACCCTAGCCATAGGCATGTCCGCCATAGTTTTACGGGCGACGTTGTCCTGACTGCGATAAGTCCCCAGTCACTCCTTGTCGTATGATAACTAGTAGCTGAGCCGTTTGATGACTGAGCCATTGATGAAGATGATGAAAACGCTTTTGAAAGTAACGCTGAGTCTTCCTCCGGCGAGCCCGCAAATGAGTCGGTAAGTTTACGCGTTCTTCTCCTCCTTATTCTTTTTGTTTTTTGAAACAAAACTAAAACGTAATGTCGCGGGGAGGAATCGTTTCCGAAGATGGCCTTGAGGTGGGGACCCGTCACGATGAAGATCCAACCGTGGAAACCGCGCCTGCTGGTGGTTTGGAAATGGAGGTTGATAACACTACGACCCAGATGGTGGAAAGTATTCTGGCGTCTGTTGGCGCCATCGTAGCCGGGAATCCGCCGATCACGGTCGATTCACGGGCGCCATTTTTACTCCTCCATATTTGACTCCCCATGAAGACCACGTGTTGATTGGAGGCTTCAGTGTACCAGCTAAGCGTGCAGAGTTGTATACCAGGATATGGGAAAAATACGGGCATATTTCCACAACTAAAAAGCTCACTAGCCGATTTGCGTTGGTCAAGCGTGTGGAAGAAGCTTTATCTTCAATTCATCATATGTGAAACGTGGCTGGTCACACTATTTCCGGAGATGTGATCTCAAGCTGGAAGTTTCACCGGGATATGTGCGTAGACTTTGAGTTTAATGCCTCCTGGTTCTGCAAGGGATTTTCCGAGATCCAAATACTGCAGGATGAAATGGTTGATTGTCCTTCCGCGGATTTGATCAGTCAACAAGAGATAGAAATCGAGAAGCTATCCCAGGAATTGACGCTGAAGCAGGCGGCTTTTCAAAGCGTAAGAGACATTTTCTCCAAGAAGAACGAGCCATTGTTGAGTGATTTTCCTTGAGCGTTTTATTTTTCTGAACCTCCTTTCCTTAGGTTTTTTTTTTTTTTGAAAGGCGAAGAAACGCCTAGTTTATGGTTCGGTTTTTTCTGGTTTTTTGGACTGATAGATGATTTCTTTTTATAAGAGTTTTGGTTTATTTTGGAATAATAGCCTTTTGATATGTTAAAGTCTGAGTTGCAAGTGTAGGTAGCAAATCATCTAGGAAAATTGTGAAACCGTGAATGTTACATGACAGGGGAAAGTCTGGGATGAAACTTGGGAATAACATGGTGTTTGGTTTCAACGTGGAAACCTATAGTAATTGGTTATGTATCCTGGCCAGACTTACTTGTTTTTATTACCTACTTCAACAAAATAGATCCCAAACCGTCCGGGCGACATCGAATTGCCCGTGAGAAGTCCCCAGTTGTTCCCCGTCGCGTGATTATTGATAATTGGGCCATCGATCCTAAGCGAATCGTTTGCTTTTTTTTTTTTTGGAAGTCCCCAGTCAGCTCTTGTTGTATTACGCCTGGTAACTGTTACGACTGGTAATTGGGTCGTTGATCCCTGAGCGGATCATTTGTTAGTACCGTTCCGAGACCTAAGTCAAACGATGAGATTGAGAGTTGAAAATTGACAGCGTGACCGAAATATCAATCCTCCCGCTGTGGTTGCCAATTGTTTGAGGGTGAAAACGGTTTCTGCTGATTTCGATAATTTCGCGTGAGTGGGTGAGACACTGAGTCTAAACCCTAAACAATGTACTGCAAGGGAGTACTTTAGATTCGAGAGATCAATCTGTACAAATCCGGCCTAAACCAAGAAATGGCCGTTCCAGACTTGCTTCGGTCACAAAGTGAAGGAGAATGGTTGGTTTTAGGGAGGGAAGCGAAGAAAGTGTTGAGACCAGAATAGTTGATTATGGAAGAGTTGTTGTTTGACTTGTATCAGAAAGTGAAAGCTAACAGATGGGAAAGCTAGCAAGTGGTTTCTGAGTGTTGTATCCTCTTGACCAAAACTTTTTATTTGGTGGAAAAAGGTAAGACCTATTTATACAATTCGTAACAAAACGTACTCTAGTCTCGTAAGAAATGGGAACGACTGAGTAAAGTGGAAGGAGATGGTAACGGGTAACGCCTGGAATTGATGTTCCATAATGAAAGAAACATTTCACCATTACTCCTTGTATTTACTAACCGACCCATTCTTATGACACTTTCTTGTAACGGGCGTAGTGTACGCCGCACGCTGTAAACCGCCAAACCAATACCCTAATGAGCATCCCCCAATTTGTGACATGTGTTAGATGTCTCGAGTGTTTTCATGGGAAAATGTGTAGCAAGGTGTTATGTGTGGCATGGTGGCATGCCAGTGGCCATGGTAGAGTCGACATGGCTTTGCCAAAGAATAGGCGCGGCCAAATTTGGGGTTTAGATACAAACCGTGATGTTTTGGCTTTGGAACGTAAGTTAGGTGGCGAACTTGAACGGTCGAGAACCGCATCTCAGAGGGAAAGATAGCCGTTGATTATTGCAACCCTCCGTTTTAGCGACCTAACGTTGAGCATGGCTATGCCATAGAGTGGGCGCGGCCAAATTAGGGTTTAGCTGCAAACCGTGTGTTTTGGCTTTGGGCTGCAAGTTGCCATACGTCAGGTGGCGAACTTGTGTGGTCGAGATCTGCATCTCAAAGAGAAGGGTAGCCATTGATTATTGCAACCCTTCGTTTTAGCAGCCATCGTTGAGTCATGGCCTTGTCAAAGAGTAGGCGCGGCCAAATTAGGGTTTAGGTGCAAACCGTGTGTTTTGGCTTTGGGCCGCAATTTCCATGCGTCAGGTGGCGAACTTGGACGGCTGAGATCTGCATCTCATATGGAAGGGTAGCCGTTGATCGTTGTAACCCTCCGTTTGGCAGCCAGCGGCATGTGGTAGGGCCGGCATAGCTTTGGCATGGTGATGTGGCTGGAATGGTTTGCCATTGGCACGGTGGTGCGGTTGGCATGGTCGGCATGCCTTGGCGTGGAGACGTGGCTGGCATGGTTTGCCATTGGCACGGTGGTGCGGCTGGCATGGTCGGCATGCCTTGGCGCGGAGACGTGGCTGGCATGGTTTGCCATTGGCACGGTGGTGCGGCTGGCATGGTCGGCATGCCTTAGCGTGGAGACGTGGCTGGCATGGTTTGCCATTGGCACGGTGGTGCGGCTGGCATGGTCGGCATGCCTTGGCGCGGAGACGTGGATGGCATGGTTTGCCATTGGCACGGTGGTGCGGCTGGCATGGTCGGCATGCCTTGGCGCGGAGACGTGGCTGGCATGGTTTGCCATTGGCACGGTGGTGCGGCTGGCATGCCTGGCGGAGACGTGGTCGGCATGGTTTTCCATTGGCACGGTGGTGCGCCGGCATGGTCGGCATTCCTTGGCACGAAGACGTGGATGGCATGGTTTGCCATTGGCACGGTGGTGCGGCATGCATGGTTGGCATGCCTTGGCGCGTGGATGGCATGGTTTGCCATTGGTGGCATGGTTTGCCATTGGCACGGTGGTCGGGCATGGTTTGCCATTGGCATGGTTGGCATGCCATGCCTTGGCCCGAGACGTGGGCTGGCATGGTTTGCCATTGGCATGGTGGTGCGGGCTGGCATGGTTGGCATGCCTTGGCGCGGAGACGTGGTCGGCATGGTTTGCCATTGGCACGGTGGTGCGGCTGGCATGGTTGGCATGCCTTGGCGCGAAGACGTGGCTGGCATGGTTTGCCATTGGCACGGTGGTGCGGCTGGCATGATCGGCATGCCTTGGCGCGGAGACGTGGCTGGCATTTGCCATTGGCACGGTGGTGAGAGAATTAGGGTTTGGTTTATACGAAGATGTTGTCGGTCAATACTACGGGTTCTGCTGTGGAACATGACACATGTATATAAAAAAAAGGTACCCTGGTAATTCTTACCTAGGCATGCTGATTGATTCAATAAATGCGCTAGTGGTCATAGTGACGTCATGTCAGATGTACGTTTTATGATTTTAACCCTAAGCTAAAAACCACCATCAACACGTAGGAACAGTAGAGAAGACAATGTTACTACGCATACAACTAAAAACAAACAACAATAACAAAGTACTGTGGGGAAAACAAGGAAATAATTAAGTAATATAAAGGTACATGTTTCCGAATATGAGGGAAAAATTGTATGAGGCGAAGAACTGTCCTCAAGGGTTTAGGTTATTGTTTATGGGAGGTTTCTGGCAAGGCTTGGGAGAATGCCAGGGATAATCATCCAATATTTTGTTATTGCTCATCATCGTAGAAGTTGAAAAGCCTGCATCAGGATTGTGGATGAGTTTGTTACTATCGTCAACATCCAATGGCGCATCATGGCATCGTGTTTGGGATTTGAAGGTCTCCGAAGAATTTCCATGAGAACCTTCAAAGCTGCTGCTACTTGCTTCATTTGCATTGGAATGTTGCGAGCTGATTGTATTGGTGCTGAGATTAGTACATGTATTCCTTGACGTGATACTCTTACTTAAAGATGGGTGTCTTCATAACAAGCTCGTTTAGACTCATGAAAGTGTTGCTAATCTTATTGGAATGTTTACTGAAGATATGCAAAGAGATTTAGTGTTTTTTCTAATAATTATTTTGAGATCGACTCCTTCAAGCGTATTAATTAGTATGGCAGCAATTGATTTCTCTTTTGCTAGCATGGCTTGTACCACAAAATAGATTTTTCTAATAATTATCTTGAGATCGACTCCTTCAAGAGTAGATTTTTCTACCACAAAATAGATTTTAAGAAGGTGATAAAAACCGTAAAGACGACCCTAACGAACGGCCGAACACATTTTTTTTTTTTTTTTTTTTAAAAAATGGAGAGAGAAAGTGAGGAGAATGAGTGGAGACGGGTGACAAGGAAGAAGCAAAGATTGGGTTTTGGTGGTGGTCGTGGAACAATCCTTTCACAAGATCTTCAGTCAAAACGGTTTTCAATTGAAGCAAAGTTGTTTGAAGTGTGGGATTCCAACAATGGTAAGTCGCACATCATCTCGGTGAGGGAAACCTACAAAGGGCGTAAATGGATTAACTCCTTTAGTGGAGAGGGAGGTCTTTGGCTTTGCCAACAAATCAATCGGGAGATCAGGTTGGCTCATTCTAATAAGGAATCTTGGTCTTTTAGTGCGAAGAATGAATGGTTCGTACTCTCAAGGGATAAAAACTCTAATGGTGAGT
Source organism: Papaver armeniacum (assembly GCA_023531295.1). Classification (NCBI taxonomy): domain Eukaryota; kingdom Viridiplantae; phylum Streptophyta; class Magnoliopsida; order Ranunculales; family Papaveraceae; genus Papaver; species Papaver armeniacum. Next base: position 49,127 of record JAJJWW010007964.1, read on the forward strand.
TCTTGCAGCTATCAATTCCTAACAAGCAAGGAACTCTTCATCATTGTTTTTTCCCAGCAGGAAAGCAAAAATCAGGATGGAAAGATCTAGTTGCAAATATTTCTTTGTGTTTCCCCAAATTCTCAAACATTCCCACAAAGATTATTCCTTCTGGTACATCTTTTATTCCTAGTGGTCCTCCAACCATTAATGCTTGGACTCAGCAGCAAAAATCAAGCCAACAGTCAGAACTTTCAATTATTTTACCTCAAGTAGAGAAGGAAAATTATATTGGAAACTGGAACTTAGCTATTACTTTGGCTGTATCTGAATCCTCTTTCGATTGGGATGAGTACGGTATGCTGTTGAGAAACTCTTTGGGGATTAAAGAGGCTTTAATGCTGTGGCCTACTTCTAAGAATCAGGTGTTATTCTTTGCCTCTTCTTTATCGGAGAAAAAGAGAATTTGTGAGATCAATATGTTGTTCCTTCTTGAGAAACAAATTAGTATTTCTTCCTGGTCAGAATCACCATCGTTGCAAGGTGATTGTGTTGATAATCCGGCAGCCTGGGTTTCTTTTCTTTGGGATTCCGGTTAATTTATGGGGGAGTGAAATGTTTTCGACTTTGGGTGATCTTTATGGAGGTCTGGTGAAGGTTAGTAATGAAACTTTAAGTGGTGAAATCATTACAGAGATTAGATTAATGGTAAAGGGTCCTATTCCGGATAAAAAATGGGGATTCACCTTTGAGCAGAAAGGTCGTCGTATTCATGCTTCTGCTTCTAGAGATATAGTTCAATCTGAATCTTCATCTTCTTCTCTCCGGCGCATGTGTTTCAGTGATAATGTTACTTCCGGTGACGTTTATGTCCCTATGCCAGGTACATTAGAAGCTACGACCTCGGGGAAATTGCACCATCGGAAAGCTGCCACGTTTTCTACTTCATTTATTTCCCATCAGAATCCAACTACTTATCCGTATGGTATTTATGGCGCTGCAACGGGTGGGAAAACTAATTCAAATCTGGTCAAAGAGTCTTGTGGTCTAGCAAAGACCATAGTCTCTACTCCTGGGCCTCTTTTGGTGTCTAAGAAAACGGGCCTGTTTCCAAAAGGCACTCTAAATACCCACTTGGTATCCACTATTTTGGAGTCTCCAGCTGGCAGTGTGGGGTCCGTTTCAGTTCCTCTTAGTTCCGATGATGACAAGGAAAAGTCTAGTGGAACTTCGTTTTCATCAAGGGTTTCTCCTCATCACGGGTAGGAGTCTCAAGAATTGAATCAAATGGAAGAAGGTGAAATAAATCCCTCTGGAAGTTATCATTCTATTCAGATGGACAACTTTATTCCACCAAATCAAACCAGTAACTCATTCACTCTCCCTCCTAGTGATCTCTCGGATGGTGAAATCGCTCCGGATACGTATGATGATGGCAACTCTAGCTGTAGTGATGGTAATACAGTGAACGATGGTGCGTTTGATCATGATTCTGAAGAGGCAGCTGCAAATCGTATCAATTTGTTGGTTCAAGACTTTATTACATCTGGTCCGGTAGTGGGTTTCTCTTTCAGGCAGTGTGAAGTTCAGTTAGAAGGTATGTTTTCTGATGCTCTAAAAGGGAAAAATAAGGAATTTGTGAATGGGTTAAGGGAGGATTTGGATAACCAGTAATTGGTTTTTGCTAGTGGGTCAATTTTGGGTTTTGTTTTCAATGTCAATTAAACTTATTTCTTGGAACGTTTGGGGTCTCTGTAACAAAGACCGTAGGAGTGCAACTAAAACTCTGATTAGAAGATGGAAACCAGATATTTGTTGTCTTCAAGAAACGAAAATGGCTTCTTGGACTGATAGAAAGGTGAGAGAGGTGTGGGGAAATGGGATTTGTGGGTGGTATAGTTGTGATACCATTGGGCGTTCAGGTGGAATTCTTATCATCTGGAATACAAGAACAATTGAGGTTAGTGATTTTCTTGTGGGTGCCTTTTCCTTATCAATTACTTGTAAATTGAGGGCAGAAGATTTTGTTTGGGTCTTAACTTCGGTATATGGTCCGAACATCGATACTTTTATAGATCAATTCTGGGAGGAGTTATCTTCTGTGAAAGGTTTATGGGATTTGCCTTGGGTTTTATGTGGTGATTTCAATGTTACAAGATTCTCGTATGAGCGTCTTAACAACGATTCAATTACTGGTCCTATGCGCGACTTTAATAAGTTTATTTCTCATTACCAGCTAATGGATTTACCACTAAATGGCATTAGATATACTTGGAGCAATGGAACTAGGATGAGTAAGCTGGACAGATTTTTAATCTCAAGTGAGTGGGAGGATCACTTTACAAGACTAAGTCAAAACCCTCTTGTTAAGCCTTTCTCTGACCACTGGCCTTTCTCCTTGGTAAGTCAGGGCGAGGATTGGGGTCCGTCGCCGTTTAGATTTGAACTGATGTGGTTGGAGGACCCAACTCTTATTGATCTGATGAAACAGTGGTGGGATTCCTTCCATTTCGTTGGCAATGCTGGTTTTGTAATTGCAAAAAAACTTCAAGCTCTAAAAGAGAAGCTTAAAGTTTGGAGTAGAGAATGTTTTGGTAATATTGATTTTCTTATTGATCAAAATTTGGCTGAGATTAGGCGTCTTGATTTGTTAGTGGGTCCGATAACTCTTACTACAGACCATATCGCTGAGTCTCTAAAGGCGAAAGAAGACTTTCACTTGCTATCCAAGAAGAAGGAAATTTATTGGAGGGAGAGAGCGCGCATCAATTGGATTGACAAATCAGAACGTAACACGGCTTACTTTCATAAAGAAGCTTCTTCTCGAAACAGAGGTAACTCTTTTACTCACTTGAATGTAAACAATGTGCTTACAAATGATAAGGCATTAATTAAAAGTCATATTATAGACTTTTATTCAGAGTTATATAAGGATGCTGACCTCTCTATACCTGAATTGGATGGGTTGGAATTCCCTATGTTGGATCCCGTTGCATCTTCAAATCTTCAAAGTGTTTTCACTAAAGAGGAGGTTATTAAAGCCATAAATGATTTAGGTGCAGAAAGATCACCCGGTCCGGATGGTTTTCCACTAACGGTTATTGCTAGATGTTGGAGCTTTATGCAGGTTGACATTATGAATGTGATGATGGAGCTATACTTCTCAAACTTTCTCGACTGGAGGTTAAAGTCTACTTTCCTGTTTTTAATCCCAAAAGTGCAGGACATCGTTGAAGTAACAGACTTTCGTCCCATCAGTTTAATGGGATGCATCAACAAGATTGTCTCGAAGGTTCTGGCTACAAGGCTTAAAGTGGTAATAGGCGACATAATTTCTCCACATCAATCATCTTTTGTGAAAGGTCGTCAAATTCTTGACAGTTCTCTAATCGCAAATGAGTGTATTGATTCTTATAACAAGGTTAAGAAGAACGGAGTGATATGTAAGTTGGATTTCAAAAAAGCTTTCGATAATGTAAGTTGGAGTTTTCTTGATTATGTTCTTCGTCGAATGGGTTTTGGCATGAAATGGCGAAGATGGATAAAAGCTTGTGTTACTGATATTCACTTTTCAGTTTTAATTAATGGATCGGCAAATGGCAGGTTTAAAAATTTTAAAGGGTTACGTCAAGGAGATCCTTTGTCTCCGTTTCTCTTTATTATTGTGGTTGAGGCTCTTAATTTAATTTTTCATAAAGCAAGTTCTGTAGCCTGGATCAATGGGTTTGAAATGACGCCAGGGGGTTCTTCAATCAGCCATCTGCAGTTTGCCGACGACACAATAGTTTTTCTTCAAGATAAAGTTGGTCAGGCTAGGAACCTTCGAAATATCCTGCTCTGGTTTGAGCTAGCTTCAGGCTTACAAGTGAACTTCCATAAGACCTCCCTTATTCCGGTTGGGGCTCCGTTGGCAATTGTTCCGATGTCGAATATTCTTGGTTGTCGAACTGAAGTGCTCCCTCTCACTTACTTGGGTCTTCCGCTTGGTGATAAGTATAATACCAAGATTAAGTGGGATATCATAATAGAGCGGTTTGAAGCAAGATTAGCTTCTTGGAGGTTGATTTATCTGACGAAAGGTGGGAAACTAATCATGATTCAGACGGTTTTGTGTCCTCTTCCAATCTACTTATCTCTTTATTAGCACCTAAAGCAGTCATATATAAGCTTGAGAGAATCCTTAGAAAATTCCTATGGAATGATAATGATAACTCTCATTCATATCATATGGTTAAATGGGAGAATGTTCGTAAGGATAAAGATAAAGAAGGACTTGGGATTAAGAATCTTCACCTCTTAAACAAGTCTCTCCTTATGAAATGGCTGTGGAGATTTGGTGAAGAACAAGATGCTTTATGGAGACGTATGATTGCAGAAAAATACGGCACAGACTCGCTAGGGTGGACTACAAAAATTCCAAAAACTCCTTACGGTTGCAGTTTGTGGCGAGGTATTTGTAACTTGTTGCCTCTTTTTCATTCCAGCTGCAAATTTGTGGTTTTTAATGGTTTGTCAACTCGTTTCTGGGAAGACATATGGGCTGCTAACTCTTCTCTGAAAGACCTCTTTCCAGCTCTCTTTTCTGTTTGTAATAACAAAGATGTTTCAGTATCAACTATGAGAGTTCTAAACAACGGGAAATGGGAATGGAATCTTAACATATCAAGGAGGGTTCATGATAATGTTATAGATGAGATATCAAGGCTTCTTCCCATTCTTGATCAGTTCTGCGAAGTAAGAGAAGACTTCAGTGATGGAAGACTATGGAGGAAAAATGACAAACTCGAAAAAAATTTAGTTAAAAGTTGTTATATGTGGCTATCTTCAGGTGAGACTCATACCATTCTTTCTTCCCCTTCTAATCGTCTTTGGTCAACTTTATGGCCAACAAAAGTCAGTTTCTTTTTGTGGATGGCTATCCAAGGGAAGGCGTTAACACAAGATAAGCTTATGAGAAGAGGCTGGTTGTGGGCTAATAGATGTTACTTATGTTTGAAGGAGGAAGAAACAAACTGCCATCTTTTGGTTCATTGTGACTTTACTTGGCGTATTTGGAATCATTTCATTGGTGAGTTTAGGATGAAATGGGTAACTCCTCAAAATGTTTGTAGTTTAATAAACCCATGGAGTAAATTGGGCAGAGGTAGAATGGCTCTAGTTTGGAAAGTTGTTCCAGCAGCAATAATTTGGGCGATATGGGGGAAAGAAATTTGAGAGCTTTTCAAAATCTAAGTTCAACTGAAGGTCAAGTTATAGCCAGTGTCAAAGTGTTTTTAGGCTTATGGTTAAGTCACAAAGAACTGTTCAAGGGCGTCTCTCTAGAAAATTTCATAAGCAGATGGGGAAGGGTTGTTCTCGATCGGTATTGACTAGGGCAGTTTTATCTTTTTGCAACATTTTCAGTTCACTCTCTCCTAGGTGATTGTTGTTCTGGCTTGCTGCAGTTTTTGGTTTTCCTGGTCCTTTTTTGTATCTCTTCTTGGTCGGTTGTAACTGGGGCATATCGCCCTTGTTCTCCTTTTTTTTAATATAGTTCTCTTTTTACCGTTTAAAAAAAAAAGTATTTACATAACAAGTGATTTCTTTAGATGTTTCCTGAGCAATGACAGTTATATTTTACACTGGTACAAAGTTCAGATTATTTGATCTTATTTCTAATCTTGTGTGGATTACTAAGGCAGCTAGTAAACTAATCATGAAAATCTGAATGGTAAGAACCATTCCCTCCGCGAAGTGGAGCGTTCCAGACAAGTTTATGAATAAAGAGTAATCAGTTTTTAGTCAAATTGCAGTGAATAAAGAGATGGGAACACAATAACTTAAGGACAACCAATCTTAAAACAAAAAATGCATAGTTCAAATGTTCAAACAGAATGTCTAGCCAAAAAATGCGTAGTTGATGACGTAGAATAGCGATTCAAGGTGATCCATTCAAGAATCAAGATACCACTAGCAATGGAGATAACTTTGGAGGGGAAGAACTTCACACTATCAGAATATTCCAAAATGCTTCAACTGATGGATGGTGGGCCCCAGACAAGTCTTCTAAATTTGAAATTCAAAATTTGAATTTCATTCATACACGTGGCGAATCCAGCAACGGCCAATCCTCTCATGTGCAATTGGAAACGACTCACGAGGGAGAGACGTGTTTAAATGGATTTTTCATTAGACGGAGTAGAGAAAAAAACCCAACTCATGCTCCACCAAACCGGATACAAGCGTTATTTCGAAAAAGTGGGAATTATATAATTGCCCTCAATTCTGACGGGCTACACAACTACCCTTATCCTACAATAAAAATACCCCTCTCCATCCAAAGCCCATCAGGGATCCATTAAGGATTAGACAACATTACAAATATACCCTTACATCCCATAATCTCATCTCCTCTTTTATTTCAATTTTCTCTCTCTTTCCGTTTTTATCAGCACCATCATCGTCGCACCTCTGCAACTACCACCACCTGCTCTGTCGCTGCCACCACCACGTCGTCCTCCGCCACCATAACCAGCACCACTACCATTTCTAAGTGAGAGAGAAGAAATTTAGATCCAGATTGGGAGAGAGATCTTCGATCGAAAATTAAACCAAACTAAACCCACCACCACCATCTTCATCGCCACCATCAACAATACATCATCGTTTTCCAAAATTTCACCATCATCGTCGAAGCCGCCGCAGCCAGATTATGAACAAACAGTTTGAGAAGTGTGATTGATTATTTTATTATTTTTTTGGATTACAGATCCAAATTCAAATTCCTTCGTTTTCTAAATTGGTGATGGAGATAAAATGAGATTGCATCGATTATCTTCTTTCTCTTGTTTAGTTAAGTTTCTGTTGGTGCCTCGTGATGGCGGCGGTGGTGGTATAACTAGTTTTTTGTTGTATTTTGTGGTGGTTGGGTCGGAATGATAAAATTGGTGATAAAGATAGTGTTGTTTATTGTTGTTGTTGTGGTGGTTGTGGTGGTGGAGATTGGGTGTGTATGATTTTCCAGATTCAGATCGATAGATTCGATTTTTTGGTTTTCGAGTTGAAAATGGAACGAGATCTTTGCATGTTAGATTCATTGAAGCCAGATATTGTTGCACTGTGTATGATTTTAGAGTTGAAGTTCTTCGAATTATTGAAGCTCAAAAAGCAAGGATGATGGTGGTGGTGATGGTTCTAGTGGCGGCGGTGGTGGAAGAGGTATGTGTTGGAATGTTTTTGTTTTGAAATTTGGGGTTACATTAGAAACTTTTTTATTTATAGTGATTCCAATTGAGATTTAGGTTCGTTAAATCTTGAAGATAGTGGTGGTTATGGTTGTTGTGGTGTTGGTGGATATTCTGTGTGCTGGTGGTGTTGGTGATGCTGGTGAGGTTAGACAGATGAATTTTGATGATGGAGATTGTGTTGATTGTGGTTGGAATGATTAATTAAAGTTGTTCATGAAGATAATGGTGATTCTGGTTGTTTTGTGGTGTTGGAAATGTTGTACGCTACTGGCGGTGGTGGTGGTGAGGTTGGACGACAAGTTGTTGAATACTACTCCATCAACTATTTAGGGAGTCAAGAACCAATGTTTGTGTATCAACAATGGAAAAATGGAATCAACAACCAATGTTTGTGTATCAACAATGGAAAAATGGAATCAACAACCAAATTTGTATATCAACAATAGAAATTAATCTTAGTGTAAGGAGTCAACAACAAATATTTGTGTATCAACAATAGAAATTGACCTTAGTTTAGGGAGTCAACAACCAATGTTTGTGTATCAACAATGGAAAAATGGAATCAACAACAAATATTTGTGTATCAACAATAGAAATTGACCTTAGTTTTAGGGAGTCAACAACCAATGTTTGTGTATCAACAATGGAAAAATGGAATCAACAACCAAATTTGACAAATATTTTTGAACTTTTGATTTTTTGGATCAACTTCAGTTGTTGACACCTAATATTAATGGCGGCGTCGGCAACAACAGTGGTGGTGGTGTGTGACGGTGGTGGAATATTATTGGTTGTTGTATTTAGTAAGTGGTGGTGGTGGCGGAGTGGTGGTGGCGGAGTGGGGTGGTGGTGGAGTGGTGGTGGTGGTGGAGTGGTGGTGGCGGCAGTGCTGTTGGTGGTGGTGAAATGGTGCTGCTGGTGGATGTGAAATAATAGGAAAATTTATTTTTTAATGGATAAGATTTTTAAATGGAAAATAATATTGTAAGTGAGGGTATTAAGGTAATCTGTTTTTTAAGGGATAAGGTATTTTAAATGATAGGGGTATTTATATTGTTGTATAAGGGTATATTTATTGGGTGTCAAAACTAAGGGTATTTAATAAATTTACCCTTCGAAAAATTTAAGAGGCAACAGAAGCAGGTACAACCTCCACCGGAGTCACCGGAATTGCAAGCTTTGGAAGAGGGAGAAATTGCAAGAGTAGAGGACGAAATTGTCAAAGAAACACCATTGGAGTTGGCTACACCAAACCGTCAACAAATATCAATTGCAAACGATCTTGCAAGGTATGAAAATTCACACTTAAAAGATTAAAGATGGTAAGGTGATAATTGATATTGCTCAACTGAATTCAGATTTGGCTAACAATTATAGAAACAATATCCAACACTGTAGAACTGCTTATGGAAGTGAGCACTAATTTGGGTACATCAGGTAAATATCCAAACTCAACTCAAATCATGCTTACAAGGGATACATCAGATCGCTCTCCCATACTATTTATGTCAAGCAACTCAATTGGGAAAAAACCACCTTTTAGAGTAGAATCTTTTTGGTTCTCAAATAAAACCTTTCTTCCAAACTTACAAAATTGGTGGAATGCAATGATATATATTGGAACTCCTAGCTTTGTGTGGGCCAAAAATTTACAGAATATGAAGTACTTTATGCAAAGATGGAGCAAGGAGCAGTATGGGCAAATTGAAAGAAAGAAATCTAAACTGATTGACAAGCTTGAAGTGATCAACAAGCAGGAGGAGCAAAACAAGCTAAATACAGAAGAGTTGAGCAATAGAGTGCACTGGAAAATGGAGTTAAAGCAAATAAGATTGGATGAGCGCAGGAAATGGCTAGCAAGAGCCAAGTCCAAACATCTAAAAGAGGGATATTGTAACACAAGATACATGCATCAGCTGGCTAATGGTAGAAGAAGAAGGAATATGATTCACAAACTAGTGATAAATGAAGTGGACAACTTCAAACAAGAAGACATCAAGCATGAATTCTGGGAGCATTTCTCAAGACTTTTCAAAGAGGAACATCCATGGAGACCTCAACTTGATGATTCAAATTTCAAAGGAGGAAAAAGCATGGATGGAGAGACCTTTTGAAGAGGAGGAAATCTGGCAGACCATCAAGAGATGTGGAAACAACAAATCTCTAGGTCCAGATGGATTCAACACAGAATTCTATAAAGCCTCCTCGAAAGTGATAAAAGATGACCTGATGAAAGTGGTAAACGAGTTTTATGAGGAAGAAAGATTGATTTGGAGATCCAATTGCTCATTCATCTGTCTAATTCCAAAAAAAGAGATATGCAGCAGGCATCAACATTTCAGACCAATCAGCTTAGTAAGCAGCACCTACAAGATAATATCCAAAGGTATGAATGAAAGATTCAACTGTGTCATCCCTAAACTAATTTCGGAGCATCAAGGGGCTTTTATCAAAGGATAGCAAATTTATGATGGAGTGTTAATAGCAGGAGAGATGATTGCTGCAAGACTGAAACAAGGCATTCCAGAAGTGTTATGTAAGCTTGATATTGAAAAATCTTTCGATCATGCTAATTGGCATTGTGTTGACAGCATTCTCAAGGCAGCGGGCTTTGGTGACAAATGGAGGAATTGGGTCTTTTGGACCTTGTCATCAGCACAATCCTCCGTTTTGATAAATGGGACATCTACAACAATCCAAGCACTACAAAGGCCTAAGACAAGGGGATGCATTATCTCCTTTCCTTTTCATCATGATAGCAGGGATACTCACTAAACTACTGAAAAAAGCTGAGGACCTAAACATGATAAAAGGATTTCAAATAGGAGAATCAAGGTTTCGCATCTACAATTTGCGGATTATACCCTGATTTTTCTTGATGCCAAAGAAGAGGTTGTGGGGAATTTAGTGATGATTTTACAAGTATTTGAAGCAGTAACAGGACTGAGGGTAAACCTGGAGAAGAGTACCATAATCAGCTTGAAGGTTGATCATAAAGTGCAAGATCTAGCCAACATAATGCACTGCAAAGTGGAAAAACTTCCACTGAAATATATGGGATTACCACTAGGTGCTTTTGCAAAACAAACCAGTGTATGGGAGGTCATTATTGAGAAGTTCAACAAAAAGCTTGCTAAATGGAAGAGAAGATTCTTTACTAGGGTAGGATAGATCATGCTTATCAACACAGCACTTGCAAGCTTACTCATATACTCCATTATGCAAATGCCAGCTTCGGTGGAGAAAACATTGATTAAGATCATGAGAGATTTCATGTGGGGTTCTACAACTGAGAAGAAGAATATCAACTGGGTAGCATGGGATAAATTCAGCAAATCAAAGGAGGAAGGTGGGCTAGCAATATGAAACCTCGGGTGCACTAACAAAGCTCTTTTAGCTAAATGGAGTTGGGTATGCTATGGAAAAAGGAACTATGTGGAGGAAGGTTGTCCAACAAAGGACAAACTCTGAAGAGAATGCATTATCTCCCCTCCTTTAAAATGCTAAGTCATATGAGCTCCCACGTCGCACGGTGAGTATGACACCCTCCTCAAATTAAATTAGATAAAATCTTTCACACTGAGCAATACTGGAGACGACAAGTGGCGGGACTCTATTGGTCGGGGCATTAAAAATTCTATAACACTCTGTTTACACACAGTATTTAACCGTCCATTTATAACACCGTTAAACAAAAGGTGGGTATACGACACTTACGTAGAAGTTTACAGCTAATAAATATCTTACACTTGATTTACACCGAAAACTTAACTGGACTTTACTAACACCAGTTAGGTAGACAATACATCCGTCAAAAATCTCAATTAATTTCTGTCAGAAACCCTAGAACTTTCTGTTTTCTCCGCCTATCCCTATCTCTTTTCTCTTCTTTCTTCTTCGTCCAAAATCGAACAATAGAGAAACTCAAATACCAAAATCAGTAATCAGTCCAATACTCAGGGTTTCAATTGAAAATTTCTCTTCTTTCTTCGTCGTCTCTAAATCGAACAAAGAAAACCCCAAAATCAATAATCGTTTTCTCTTATTTCTTCGTCGTTCCTAAATCGAACTACACAAAAAACCTCAAAATCAATAATCAGTTCAATACATAGAGCTTCAATTGAAATCTTGGTTTAAATATTTTACACCCAACCTAAATTTAATACTTGGGGATTCAATTGAAAACTCGGTAACCCCGTTTGTGGAAATTCCAGTGGCTTGAGGATTTGTTCTGTTTTGTAAAAGGTTGGCAAAATCATTTGGATCCCCCTGTTCTCTTTGGATTTTTTTTTTTTTTTTTTTGTGTGATTCAGTGATATTTTTGTGATGTTAGCACACTGTTTAGTTGATTGTTAAGAGAGGCCGAGAACATATGATCGTAATATAGTTATGGGTAAAATCATTTAGTTTACCCATAATCATATAGTTATGGGTAAAATCCATTTAGTTATGGATTTTTAGTCTTAATTATGTGTTTTAATATATTTTGATTGTTTGATGAAATTATATATACAATTTTGCATTCTGTTTAGATTTTGATTTTGTCCCAAGTTTAATCTAACTCCTTGGTATATCAACATTATTTTAAATTTATCATCTGCTTCAATTTTGTAGGAATTTGGTGTTAATATGGAGCAAAGATTTTTCGCTATATGGACCTGGTAAAACTCTAAATGCCAAGGATATAACAAATGAGGCTGGAGCAAATTTTATACACATAAGGTCCCTCCCTCTCCGTATTCCCTTTTGTTGTTCCTAATAATTTGACATATTTTAGTAGTTTGTGTTGTTCTAAATTACAAACAGGGCCCTGAACTTCTGAAAAAGTATGTGGGAGAGAGTGAGTTGGTTGTTCGAACCATATTAATCGGGCTCGACATTTCCAACATGGATTCTTTTCTTTAATTAGGTATGCAGACTCTTCTTACACCTTCTCCAATGACTGTTTGTTATGTCTTATAAGGTTAAGAAACACTATGGTCTATCTAATCTAATTATGGTACAAATCCAATAACTTTAACCGTCCCTTCACTTGAATAGTCGATTTGTAATATGTGAGAGTGGAAAACTGAAAGCGGGTGATAAGAGTGTTAACTACTTACCTTCATAATCGATATTGCTGAGGCTGATCATATGCAGTAACTTCCTTACTTTGTGCACCACTAATTTGTCATCTGCCATCTGTACATTGTATATAAGTTTCGGTAGCTTGCTGCCAGTTGTTGAACGCGGAAACATATTTTGTATCAAAGTAGTATACACGGACCAATCCCCATTAATATTTTCGTCTGTGCAGTCCAACCACCCTTGCATAGTAAATTATAGGTTGACCAAAGAAACGAAAGCAAGTCATTGCAGCTCATGAATAAGGATTCACAGGTGCTAATAAGCTTGATCCTTAAATCTGGGATTTAGGAATTCCTGTACGTAAAATTTCTTACTCTTCTTTCATATTAATGGTCATGTGTATTATGGTTCATTTGAAATTTAACTATTTCCATATAATGATGTTTTGCAGACCCATCAATATTACTCTGATCAGTTTTAGCCTAATTCTGAAGATGTCCAGAAAGTACACATTATATACTATATATAATACTGAAATATGTTCAAGCTTTTTATGTATACTTGAAAGTTGAAGTACTTAATTTGACAAGAAATGATCTCTCCTCATTTAATTTATCAGGTTGGATATTTAATTCAATAAACTCTGTAGGATGTTAGCCAATTGACAATTAGGCACTACAAAGGCTGAGGTTGTGTTCACTGGAGTAGAATAATATATCTATAGTGATGCAAGTCTAAGAGCTAACGTGAGATAGAAGTTACTACAAGGAGATCACATTGATATAATAATATGGTAATTGAGTGTGTACTAATACAAATAATTTTTTGACTCTAAACTAAACTGTTATATCTTTATATACATTGCTTAGTAAGATGTACAGTTTAAAGCATCGTTATAAATATCCGGAAATAAGGGGGAAGACAGTATTTGATATCTATGTAGAGGGTAAAGGGTTTGTTGCTACTGATAAGCAAAACGCCTGAAACGGATGGAGTGGTGGGTTTCGATGCAACATTAGTTATGATTCCTAACTGGATTGGAGTAGTGTTTATACATCTAATATTTACTGCTTTTAGAAGCATCTGTGGTTAGATGTATTAATACTAACCCAATATCAGTTTGAAAAAAAAGGATGATAGGACAAGTTATATGTATGTTTGGAACTGGATAAGGTGACATTCTCAATTACTATTATGGTCATTCATGTAGAATTGTGTTCTCCGTTAAATTTCTGGCCAAGGCCATAACAGGAACAAAGCCAACAGAGCTCGCCTTCCGTTCAATTAGATTGCATTGAGTTAAATGTTGATCATTGATTAAAATTAGTGGCAACATTATTGTTTTTGTCATGGTTTTACTGAGGTGAATTGGGTATTTTTTGTTCCTTCCAGTTTCGTCAATGTTAGGGCATAGTGATAGTAGTGTGTATTATGCTGGCTCAATCAGTTCATTTACCTCAAATTTCACTGTTTACATTTATCATCTTGCTAATTAGAATTGAGTCTTGCAAGCAACTTATAGCAGCTGGAAATCAATGGTGCATGTTTTTGCATTTGTTGTCCATGGTAAGTCTACAGGGTTCCCCCTGCTGCTGCATGGAAATGGTTGAATGAGAACAATATTCATAGGGAAAGCCTTTGGTGGGTGGATTTCGGTTTCTAACTTTGGTTGTATAATTTAAAGACCGTGTTTTTTCCATTTTTAAAAAAAAAAAGGTTCATAGGAAGTTGAACCTTTTTAGTGTTGTACAGGTCTTTGAGGGGTCGCACAACAAGACAAATGCTGCTACAGCTGGAACCTCACAGGAGGTGGTTGCCGATAAACATGAATACGATGGAATGCATCTTCAGTTGAACTTCGTTTTACCCTTTTGGTGGGTTCTCTTATTGTTACCCTTTTAGTAGTGGAAGCAAATGTTAGAACTTGATTTTGATGAAAAAGAAAGAAGATTTTTCTTTAGTTTTTTAATGTGGTATTGAAAAAAAAAAGTCCATCATAGGGTATCAACTACGATAAGACATTAATACAACAACACTTAATCAGCATTTATCCCACTGCTACACATTTTTCATAGGAAAAATAAAGGAGGAGTTTATTGATGTGAACTTAAGTTTAAAGGTTGTGGTAGAGAAATTAAGGCAGAGATGGTGCTTTTCAAAGCAACAAGGCGAAGCCGAGCCATGCCAAATCAAAAATACATCTCGATGGGTGGAGCGAAGCCGCGCGACAAAAATACATCGGGGAGAGGCGAAGCCAAGCCACACCAAATCAAAAATCCTAAGCATATATCGGGATGGGGCGAGGCGAAGCCGAGCCACAACAAATCAAAAATCCTAAGCACGTGACACGAAGTCATTAATGCACGAGGAGGTGAAGCGAAGCCATATCACACCAAATCAAAAATATCATTAAGAGAAAGAAAATGAAGGTGGATAGTTTTCAGGTCCGCCCGGTGCGTAGCACGGGCACAATATCTAGTATCCAAAAGAATTCAAGCTCCCATATGGAAGAGGATTCTGGAAAGGTATTCAGAAGGAGAAATGGCTACTAGAGAGAACATCCAGCATATAGGCAACGGAAAAAGCATACAATTTTGGATGGATAAATGGCTAGTGAGTACCCCTCTGTACCTCTCATACCCAACAGTATACAAACTGACAGTGAACAAGAATGCTACAGTTGCTGAGTTAATTGCAGATGGGAGATGACAATCTCATTAAAAAGACAGCCTAATACTGGAGAAAGACGAGAGATAAAAAGGCTGTTGTCTGTGTTGGGAGAGCCACCTAAACTGATTGATGGAGAAGCAGACTATATCAACCCTCTTGCTTCATCACAATTCACAGTCAAAGAGGGATATCGTTGGCTAATATCCCTACAAAATCAAGCCTTGCAACAACCACAAATATTTCCTCATAAGCTCATCTGGGTCAAGAAATTACCACCGAAGGTGCAGGTATTTTTGTGGTTTGTCTGGCACAGTGGATAATCTGATCAAAAGGGGATGCGAAATTGAAAATGTTAGATGCAGTTTGTGCAATATCCACAATGAGACCCTGACCATCCCTTTTTACATTGTAACTACTCTGCAGATGTATGGAAATACTTCAACTCCAGCTATGGGATTCAGTGGTCGCTTACAGTCAATGAGCATATTCAAGATTGGGCCAACAACAAAGGAAAGCACAAAGGCAAGAAAATTTGGATCACAATGCTAGCTGCAATTTTTTGGGTTATTTGGAGAGAGGAACGTTAAGAGTCATGACGAAGAAGAGACAGATAGGCAGGAAACAATTACAGAGGTGAAGAGATTCATCTTCCAATGGGGGTCAGCTCATAACTGGTTCCATCTTAGAACATTTAGGGATCTTATTACAAATTGGGGGATCCATGTGTTGTTTCTTCTTTTTCTTTTCTAATAAAAATTTTAACTCCAAAAAAAAAAAAAAAAAAAAAAACACTCCACCTTTGAGAGGGAAGCAAAAACTAAAACCAGCCTTTTACTACCAGCATTGCTGCTTGCCTGACAATGATCAGATTTAGTAAGGTTCCACAGGGGTTCGGAACTTAGCTCCTGCATAAACTGCAGCAGATCCGAGCTCTTCCTCGATCCTAAGAAGCTGCAGAATTAGGAAAGCAAAACAAAAGCACCAATTGTCAGTGCCTGTCCATGTCTGAAAGCTTGTGTATGGAGCAAAGTGCAATAATTAAAATATTGATCATTCACTTCCATTATTCCAATGTTTTGTAACAGAAGAGGGAGCTTAAAAAACAACCTTTTTTTTCTCTAAAAGACTAACAATTGGTGTTTGCATTGCTGCATGCCAGCATTCATTTTCCCAGTACTTGAGACCAGAAACACTAAAGTTCACAATTTGGATCCAGATTGTTATGCCAAGGATAAAAATTCAGCATTTTAAACTATCCATTTCCCTTTAAATACAACCTAGATCTTCGTTTTATCTCATTTTGTGATAATAAGATTTAGGATAGCATACAAAACTCAGGCAACACTCCGAACCTATGCTATGACACCTATTATTTATAGGGAATATACTATATGGACAGGAATTCCAATGCCTGCCCTGTATTCTTACAGTAAAAAAAATGTGTAGCAGTTACCTGATTGTATTTAGCAAGGCGTTCAGATCTGCAAGGAGCTCCAGTCTTGATTTGTCCCTGTTTCACCAGAAGCAAATATTTGAGAGTAATATGTGAGCTTCAGCAAATTTTTATTCAGTTCGGCACACCATAAGAAGAATATAAGCAGAAAACACAGGAAAAAGATAACAACTATAACTAATAAATAAACAAGCAAGCTCACCGTGGCCAAACCAACAGAAAGATCAGCAATAAACGTATCCTCGGTTTCACCACTGCATCCCATATAGGAGAAGTTAGTTCAGCATCTCATAAAATGAATATTTTAAATAACCAATAAAGTATTGAGTACTACCTTCGGTGGCTAGCCATAACACCCCATCCAGCGTGCTTAGACATTCTCACAGCTTCAATGCTCTCGGTCACAGAACCAATTTGGTTGACCTGGCAGAAAAATAGAAGGCATATTCAGATATTCTCATGCTACGAATGTTTTAAAATGCTGGACAAAAAAAATTCATGATTAGAACATATGATCCTCATATAGAACACGAACCTTCAATAGAAGGGCATTGCAGGACTTCTCTTTGATTGCTTTTGCAACACGCTGTGAACCACACAAATAATAATTAAATCAAAAACCTGATATTCAAACAATAACTTGAAGTTTTCGTTATTCGGTAAAATATACATACGGTAGGATTGGTGACAAGGAGATCATCCCCGACGATCTGCACTTGTTGTCCGACCTCACTGGTCATCTTAGCATAGTGTTCCCAGTCATCCTGATCAAATGGGTCTTCAATGGATACAATTGGGTAATCAGCCACGAAAGACTTGTAGACATTTTTCAAACTGTCTCCAGATATTTTCTGCGACCCATCATTGTTCTGCAGAAAAGTGTGTCAATTTCACTTCAACTCTAAGAAGGATAAGGGGCACAAACAGGCCAATATAGGTCTTGGTTATAAGGAACTGGCACAAAAATAATTTTTCAATACACAACGGGTTCGTAACCGAAGTTTGTTTTTAGCATTCTCACATCAGATTAAGAGGGTGTTCAGCAAAATAAGCAAAAACTTCACTTCTTGTAGGAACCTCCTTTACTTTTCGGAAGTCAAAATTTAGGAGGAGTTTGTACGGCAAACTACAGATTCTTAAGTTAGTGATGTGAGCTAAAAGAATATGCAAAATGAAACTAGAGGCAAAATGACACTCTCTAAGGACCAGCAATAACATCTTGATCTTGCTTCACAAAAAAGATGCTATCCGCTTCTTGCAAGACATTTTATTTTGCAAATTATTCTTTTAGTTTATTCACTAAAATACCATTAGAAAGTAACGTAACAGGATTTGTACTTAAAAGTACTCTTACCCTTTTGTTTTTTGATAACATGAGCCGAAAAAGATGAACCCAGTTACAAAAACGACTACCTGAAGCAAGAGTTACTTCTTTTCTAAGCAAAGAGTGACCCTACAGGATGCAAGTTCACCTCAAGTTTCGTGTTTACATGTTACTTTTATTTGTTTCTCAAATCAACTATTTTGTTCTTTTAAGCCGATACTTCAACATAAAAACTTCCACGTACTTCTCAAAAGTATATCATATCTGCTTTTGTTTCTAATAGCTTTGCGAAGAATAAATAAGACGTTGTAGATAAATGAAAGCTGAAGAGGGCTAATTTCTTACCTCCTCCTTGAAATTTAAATCATAGGTCTTGTCCTTCTCAGCATAAAACTCTGAAGCAGCAACATCCATCCCAATTACAACCTACACAAAGACAGAGCAGTTAAACCACAAAGAATACGCTTGACAAGCAACAATGATCAAGAACAATACAGTATGGAAGTGAGTAGGTTCTCAGGAAATCAGATAGAAGATGTACTTTGCCAGTATATCCCGCTTTGGCAATCGCTGTCTTCAAAAGTTCAAGTCCCTCTTTGTTTTCCTGAACGTTTGACACACGAAAAGAAAGAATAAAATTAGACATAAATACACTCAGCTAAAATATATGTCTAAAGAGTGTCAGCTGGTTTCTGTTACACCTGGTGAACACCAGGCAAATATAGAGTCCAACTATATATTTGAAACTGTACTACCATAGGCCATTGTAAAAGCTGTTGTTTTATCACTTTGAGCCTGATTTGCACTCTAACTTTAGTTAGATGCCTACCCAAAAAATCGGTAACCATTAGCCTACTCATACTAGTAACGATATAACCATGTTGAGCCTATCGAAACAAAATCGATAGTTTGGTCAATTTTCCGTATAAGAGAACACTCAATTTATCAAGTTTATTAAATGTTATACTAATTATAGCTTTCAGAAAAAAAAATGAAAACCTGAATATTAGGAGCAAAGCCACCTTCATCACCAACATTAGTAGCATCTTGGCCGTATTTCTTCTTAATAACAGACTGAAAATATAACAAAATAACGTATCAGTGCCAGGCTTTTATTCATACTATAAACAGCATACCTTGGCAGAAAACCCGATACTTCTGTTGAATAGCAATTCCGGAAAGCATAACAGACAAAAAGTAGATAGATATATTACCTTCAAGTGATGGTATACTTCTACACCCATCTTCATGGCTTCCTTGAAAGAGGAAGCACCGACTGGAAGGATCATAAATTCCTATACGATGAAACAAACAAATTAGTTACAAGTCAAAAGAAATTTCAATACACAAAAAACTATTAATACAATTTTTATAAGTATAAGATAAGAACCAGAAGGATTACCTGCATTGCCAGTTTATTGCCTGCATGTGAGCCACCATTGATGACGTTGAAAGCAGGCACAGGTAACACTAAGTTTTTGTTACCAGCAAGATTTGCAATGTGCTACATAAAAAAGAACAAGTAAAATTGAGCAACAGAACTGCATGTCATGAAAATGTCTTTGTGCAAAAGGTAGAGCTAGATAACCAGAAAATATACCTTGTAAAGAGGGATCTTATTAACACTAGCTCCAGCCTTGCAAATAGCAAGTGATACAGCCAATATAGCATTTGCACCGAGCTGACATTGTATGAAACAAACAAAACAATAAAAAATCAATTAGAATGCAAACTAATAAATATTTCATCGTATCATGATCATTGTCCCAATAAGTAAAATGATACGAATCCATAATACCTTTTGTTTGCACCAACCCCATTCATTTTGTGTTCCATCGAGTTGTTGTACCATGAGGTTGTCAAGTTCAACCTGCTTCGTTGGATCCTATAAAGAAAAAAAAAAACCAGATATCCACAGCATCAACAAACACATTCTCATATGCCGTCCAAAACCACACACATACTTAAAGAAAAAGGCGAATTCAAGTAGTACCTTTCCAATCAAGGCGGGTCCAATGATTCCATTCACATTTTCAACAGCCTAACAAGAAACATAACACAGTCAATCCACCAAAAACCTAAAATTCCAACCCAACTGACAATAATCTCTACTTCTAATACAAGTATATAGGAAACTACAAATTCCCTGCAACAAGCATTCATTGCTCAGATACAATCAAGTTGAAACATATTATTAACTCTAACCTTAGAAACACCTTTCCCTAGGTAATCAGATCCTCCATCTCTTAATTCCAACGCTTCGTAAACCCCTTAATGATTTAAACAAAATACCAGATACACAAATCAGTAAAAAGTAATTTATCATTCTCCATATATCTGATAAAATTCAAACACGTTTTTGATAATCTCAAAAGAGATAGAGTTTAGTTATTATTTCACCTGTAGAAGCACCGCTTGGAACAGCAGCCCTAGCTAGGGTTCCATCGGTTAAATGAACATCAACCTAATAAAATTTTCTCATAATCAGTAAGAAAATTCTACAGATACTAATTTACTGTTACACAATCTACATAAATAGATCATGAAATCAGTAAAAACAAAAAAGTAAGAAATTATATGAATCAAAAAAATGAAAATAAGAAAAATTACTTCAACGGTAGGGTTTCCACGACTGTCAAAAATCTGTCTAGCTTTGATTGCTTTGATCGTAGTTGCCATTACTCCGATGATCTCACTGATTTTCTCACTTTCTGATTCTGACTGGTTATGAAATGAAACTGAACTACTTTGTGAATAACGATGTCGAGTTTTTGGATTGGTTTGTGAAAATGAATTTATAGAAGTTTAATAATAGGTTAATGCTGTGGATTCATAATAGCCGTTGATTAAATAAAATCTGGTTTTGGCGAGTACTGGACCCATAGTGAAAGGCATATTCGTCTGCAGTTCCAATAAAATTCTGGACAGGACCTGGCTGTAGCCTGTAGGTGTTCATAATTCAAGGAAATGCCGTGCATTTCTACCAAGCCTACTATGCGTTGGCACAAGTCATTAACCATCCTTCCGGGTTCATAATATTGGTATTTTTGTGTTTTTGTTTTTCCATCATTATGCACAACCTTTATAAGAGTTGTAAAAAGAAAAATTGGTTTTGAAAAAAAAAAAGAAATGAGGCTCAGGTTAGTCGAATCCTCTGTCCAAGTTTGGGAATCCAATCCTTCCACATTTACATGTATGATTATATTTTACATCTACTTTTATACGTAAGAAAATTTTCAACCGAGCCTTAAAAATAGGCCAACAACATTCTCCGAAACATACAAGGCCTGCAATCACATTTCAATCAACACTCACAATACATCCAACTGCAATCACCGGAGAATTGCAGCTCAACCCTATTCAAACTTCGATTATAACCCAAAGTCACCACCAAAGCTAGCATATTCTTCTTATTCTTCTTTCAGCCAACTGCCGTTGTAGTTCCCAGCCAAACTATACCCCAATTCAGCTTCACTAATCAAACTCAGCATCTCTAGAGCATCCACCAGAACCACATAGCCACTGCAACAATCCAAAACTGCAGCCATCTAACCCTCTCAATCAACCTTCTATAGTGGCAACAAGCAGCTCATCACCACTAACTCTGTCTAACTCGTCTCAAAACCAGCACCAACAAATTGCAGCTGCATCAAGACCTGCTAGTTTCAAATCCCTGTAAACCTACCCATTCATTCAACACATACCAGCAGCACAACTTATTCCTTGCACATCATTCTCCCTCTCTGTCAAGACATGTACCAGCAATAAATTGCACTGTCATATTTCAATCCTAGCATACATCTAGTTTTGCTCTATCATTCCTTCAATTCATCACCAATACCAAGACAACACCAGCTTCACCTCAAGACAACACCATTTGCACCCATTAGCTCGAAACAACAACTCCACATTACTCTGCAACATTTCAGCTTCACAACTTGCTGCTACTCAGCTGCAATACCAGCACCCGCAACTTCACACTCAAGATGCATCACCACACACTATTTTAGACTATCCTTCCATGTAAACATTCAGCTCAAGATTCAGCACTACAACATCATTGCACTACAACCTCATTGACCATCATCACTGCCATCACTTCGAACTACCAGTGCCATAACCTGCAATCTCCAATTTCTCCAATCTTCAATTCAATACCACCAGTTCATCTCCATTTCAGCTTGTAAGTGCATCTTATCCTTCTCCCATGTCCTAACATACATTTAAATATGCCATTCATGTTATCTTTCTTAATCATCTTACTAAATTCTAAGCCAACACATCAAACCTATTTCAAATACCTATTATGCATGTACAAAGTTCTATGAAAAAACAAAATATTTAGTGACGAAATATTTGGAGTTACATCAAACATAAACAATTTTGGGTAATGTGAAATAGAAAACAACCAAAATCTATGATTAAATAATTTCAAGCACCATTACTGGGCTTAAGTTTTATACCTTCTTTAGAAGGTCTTTATTAAGTTATGGTTCACGGAGAAGCATATCTGCACTTGGATTGCGGAAAAATATAAACTCGCGTTCCCATTAGCTCTCGGTGTCACAAAATCCAGTACAGTTCTTGTTTTGACTCCAGAATTATCCACATTGTTTTGCTTCAAGATGTCGGACAATATGTGTCCAAACTCATCATCCCTAAACTGAGATTAAACGTAGGAATCAGTTTAAGAGTTCGTGAAAAGAGAATGACACAAAAAAGTAGCTTCAACCAATATAAGAGGGACCTTATATGCATGCACCTACCTTTCCGACAAATGTTGTTGAACCTCCATGCCTTGTTATTCCAACAACAACATTAGCATGAGCTCCATCTGGTGCTTTCTTAAATGATGGTGCTTCTGCAAGTGAAAATCCACCCACAATGGGAAAAAAAATCAATCAACATCTCGCTAAAGCAAACCACAAGCTGATCTTCACTTTACTTTTCCCATCACGGTCAACTATCATCTATCGAAGAGCTTTTAGCTACACAAACACATAGAAAATCAAATCTTCAAAGACAAAATAAACTTACCCATCCAGAGTAAAAACTCATCAAAAACTTATCCTTTTCATTTTGTATTATCTCCAATGCATATAGTACACTACTTGTTGTGAATGGGACAAAGTCGTACATACAAAAGACCGTTGTTGCTGATATATGTCTTGTGTACACCAAATGGAATAAAGCATAGGTTTTTCTTTTTCTACGCATATAATGTACCTAAATGAAATTCCGCTTGTTCAACTCCACTTAAATTATTAATCCTCATTCTCAGAAACCCACCATGCAGTGATGAGAATCGAGGAAACAAAAACAACACCATATTACAGAACTAGACACCATATAATTGGGATGGACATATGAGTATGAAATACCATTACAATACCATCTAAGTCTTGAGAACAAAACTGAAGGTAGTATGCATACATACCTCGTTCGTCCAATTCAATGACATGAGGTGTTTGATTCAACTCTTTAAAAACATCTTTCTTCCTCTTACAATATCTGCACAAATCAACAGAACAAAATCAATGGTGATGGATGCATTTAAAGTAATTATGCAAAATTCCCAAGCACAAGAATAACCGGTGGCAGCAGCATGTGAAGCTATAAAACAGGAAGTCATCCGCTATAAATGAAATCACCTGCTGATTCGTCTGGATTTGACTCTATGTGTATTTTTTTTTTAGCTAGATCTGACTCAACTGGCTCAAAAATATGTAACTCAGCGGCTTGATTCCATGACTCAGAGATATTTTATTGTTTGACTCAGATGGTTCTGTATCAGGGATTAAATTTTAATCGTATAATATGTCAGGTCTACTCAAAACTAAATTATAAACGGTCTAATATCTGACTCGTGTTGAGCTAGGAATCAAATCATCCTAGTCAGTAAAAAACAAGTATTAGTTTGTCTCTCATCTTCTACGCATATAAAAAAATTTGGTAAAAGTAAAATCCTTGCATGATAATTGAAGCCTGGCTGGTGGTTACTCATGCTTAATTGTAATATTCTTTCATTCTCTGTGTTAAGAACTCTATGTTGCCACTTGCTTCTTGGTTTCCTTGCTGACAAGAAAACTAATTCTGAATGTTCAATTCTGCTAAGCAAAATGATAAATGGATTTAGTATTATGGTATTTATTGTGAGTTTTCTTCTATGCACGTCAAATCGACAAAGAGGACAAAGAGTCGTCGATGACGAAACCAAGTGACAAAGATCTACTCCAACCAATGATAGCTGACTCTACTTTTGAAGAATCCAAACATAACATCTCTCTTACTAAAGACAAATGAACCTCTTGACACAAAAAAGTATTATGAAGTGGCAAAAATTGTTTGACCCCCACACACCTATCACTGAAAAAGAAGCCTGTTTTGCAACCGCAATCTCTCTCCAAATTTTAGCGACATCTTAATATTATATCCAAATTACTTTCTCTACCCTTTTTAATTTTATTTTTGACAAAGATTTTCTCTACGCCATTTTTGTCTCTTCCTATTTCCACAATGACAATTGAAGTGAATGATTTACACAAGTTTAGGTCACCAATCCTTTTGAAGTACCCGCTATATGTCCTTCATATATATATATATATATATATATATGTGTGTGTGTGTGTGTTTACAAATTTTTCGAGTATCTTTCATGGAAGTACAGAGTGGCAGAGGCACAATGCGAAATTCCTTACGCACCAAGGGCCAAATTCCCAAGACCAATTCCTCGAAGGTTTACCTGCTGGTTGGTCTAGCCTCATGCATGAGGCACCTTTAATATGCAAAATAACACTGGCCATGTCGTGAAGAAAGTATTCTCTAACATAATCAATCAAGGCAAAAAAATGGGAAAACAAAAATACAATTGGCAGAATTCGTCGTTAGTAATTTTAGTGCTGAGTTGACGTACAAAATTTTGGAGACCACATAATAAAATTACTATTTTATGATGATCAACCAGAATGATAAAAAAAAAAATCAAACCAATTTTTTTACCGATACAAAAATGGCGATACTGAGTTGAATTTAAGGAAAAAGAAATAAAGAGAAGTCGGTTATTTGACTGATAAATGAGGTGCAAACAACTGATAAAATAAATGAAATAATTGTGTTACGGAGTGAGCATCTGTTGTTGTCCAATCTTGCCAATCTCCACACAAATATTTGAAGAAGGTCACTCCTTATAAGCCTGTTGGTAACGAGATAGAGTGAAACGACATATTGACTATCAGTGGCAACTCCTCATCTCTATTTTATGATTATCAGTCACTTAATTAATTTAAAAAAAAAATAGATTTGAGTAAAAATTGAAATAAAAATTACTTAGTAGGCAAGCGAGCAACCACCTGCGCCGCAAGCCCTTTTTGAATTGCAAAACCTATCCTTTTAAAAACAAACTCTCTCGAACCGGGGGTCATGACTTTCTGAACTCTCGTAAGAAGTCCAACCGCCTCTGGAGCCAAGTACCCAAAAGTATCAAAAGCAAAGGGGATAAAAGCATGTCCATTATCGACACATGTTTTCTTATGTTTTGATATCTTACCTGAGGGCCCTCAAAGCTGCTTGTCCCACCATGAAAGAACTGTGTCCAATGCCTACTAACGGTGAAACCCCTGTAAGGTCAACACATGTGTGTTTTCCGTTATCCCACCCAAAAAATAAGAACATTTGCTAGCCTAAGTGTTGATCTCCCCTCAAGTGGGTCTGTCAAAAAATTGACAGCCGCTTCTTTCTTTGATGAAATACCAACCCTTCCATAAAACATCATATAAGGTATCTCGCACATGATCATGTCTATATTTGAACCTGGGATCTACCTTACAATGGACTGCATGTTCCCCGTACGCGTATAAGCACCCTGTGATGCAAGCAGCAACGTGAATCAGAAGGGTATAGAGGAATCATTAACCTATACTTAAGAATTGACCGATACTCCAAGGGTGACATCTTCTGCCCAAGACCCTCAATCGGAATAGCAAGAAGAAAGTCATGAGCATGCGCTGCTTGCAGGCAACCCAAAAATGCTTTATGTATGTCCGATAACTCGTAAACCCTATACATATCTTTAAACACTTTACCAAAGAAAGCACCCGCTAGGTTACTTTGTGCTTTAAGGGGGCGATGTCTTTATTGGTGAAGCTGCTAAAGTCTTGATCGGGAAGAGTTGTTTTTAATGTCTTCAAAGCAATACAAAAATTATCATCCATGCCTTTCACTCCACTATCCCTGAGTATGTGGTTTTGTAAGCCCCAAGTTTGCACACGTGATGCCAGAAAGGCATATTGTGATGCCTCCTTAGCCATATATAAACCAAGGCCTCCATATCGAATAGGTAGGGTAGATAGCCTCCACTGTAACTCCCCAAAGAACGGACCTCCACAAACCACAATGCCCTCTATTGCCTCTCTCAAGACTCTATCAAATATATCTACCGCCTCCGTGGTGTATTCTGGATAGCAAATACGAAGCCCAAATAGAAGCTTGGAGATGCCCATACATGCACGTAGGAGTAACAATTCACTCTGAGGATCGCGAAGCTTGGATAAAACCTGTATCAACTCCACTGCTTTCTCTGCTCTCCTAATGGCGAGCCCCTTCACAAACCCGTTATCAAGGCTAACTGCACCACCTAATAATTTGACCCCATTGTCTGGTCTTGAAATCTCGGCGGGAAACATCTCATCCTTTACCTAAGGAAACATCCCATCGTTAATTATCTTTGAACGACTTAAGTTGGAAGGACAAATTGACTCACCTAAAAATCTCCTACAATAATTCATGTAATTATTAATTTATCTTAATCTAAATTAATTAATTACCCACTCATTCATTTTGTATGCTCAATCATATGGAGTAATACGTACAAGTGTTAATGGGCGTATATTTTTACTTTTACATTGGGAAAGGATGCACATATAGACCACTTCTAATGCTTTTACTTCAAGTGTGACACAGATGATGAGTTCTTCCCAGTTTCAATTTCTCCACCTCCGAATGGTTCTACTTCACGTGCTCTCCCTCCACTCCATAGTCAGCGTCAAAAGAGTAGCAAGATGTGCAGGAGGATCGATCATATTTAGCTAGGATGAATGGAATCACTTATTCATCAATCAAAATTTGATCATTAGTCTCTCTTTCTCTAGCAAGTAGCTAGTGTCTCTCTCGAGGCTAGCAACTCTTTCTATTTATGTTGTCTTTGTTGTTTTCTAGGAATGTTACTTTTGATGAAACCCACCTGTGTTTGGAAGTTAATCAGTAGTAGTTTGTCTTGCCCTATAGCTAGTACAACTTTTGACCAAAATTCTGATCTAAGACTACTATTTAAACTGCCCCTCTCTCTCTCTAAATCAGAAAAAACGATACATCTAATTTGTCTAGATAAGAGTGTGGCAAATGTGTGGTTTTGGCTAACAACTTTTAAATCGGTCCAAAAGGTTTTTCACTTTGTTTTTATTTACAAAAAATTTCTTTCTTTTTATATGCAAGTTCAAAACTTTCAGAAAAAACACTGCAAGTATATCTATGTTTACAACATTGTTAGTACTTTCAAGGTAAGAGCTATGTTTAATTGACATTTGATTTTTACTGACTGACATTCCATTTTACTATGATTAACCATTAATACGTGGTGATAGATCATTGAAGTAACTTACTATCCCATCAAAGGGATTAATGTCTTTTTATTTCCGTATTTCGATGTCAAAAATTTATGAAACAAAAATCAGAAATGTATTGTGTATTGTGTATCTTTTAGATTTAAAAAGCATTCAAATGGCCCTCAATTTTAGTCGTGCACATGAAATTGTGGGGCTAGCACCACTGTAAAGATTTACTAGTTGACTAGCATGGTTTCTCACTTGCTCTTATATAGACCAGCAGATACCATCTCGTGTCATTGGGAAGTTTTGTTGATGTCCATTTGAAAGAAAAGGGAAATATACTTGATTTGAAAAATTGCTAACGCAAATTATCCTTATACTTCTAATCGCTATTATTATTAAGTTAAGTGATAAAAAAATTCAATTAATTTATCTTTAGACCACTCGCACAGTAACACACATGCTCTCTAGTCTACTAGTGTTTTTATGGTGATGATGATTGATACAACACAAAGTCGCTCAAATTAAGGGGTAATCCGGCAATGTGTATTACATGGCATGTTCTATTACTGATATGATGTTTACGTAATGCAACTTTGTCCCGGTTCCTTCTAATTGAATCTAATGACTCTGTGGTGGATATATAACATTATGCCTTCATACTGGTACTACTTTGGTTATAGCTAGAACCTTTGCTAGTGTTTGTTTTGCATGCTTACATTCTCATGGGGCTTTTGAGCTCTTTGGATAGTCGTGTCGCTCTCTAGTGATACGTGTTGCTGGTTTCTTCAAACTCTTGGTGGTACTTTCTTCCATTTCCGGTCAAGACATTGTAGATGGATTTGAAATGAAGAATTATTTCATGTTTTGCATAGAAAATAGTGCAATATATATTTTTGTGGTGATAATTAAAAGAGATTAAGTTGTTTGGGAAAAGACGAGGGTACCCAAATACACCACAATCTTTAATTTATCTACCTATAAGTCCTCTCACCAAAAG
The DNA here is from genome assembly GCA_023531295.1 of Papaver armeniacum. Lineage (NCBI taxonomy): Eukaryota > Viridiplantae > Streptophyta > Magnoliopsida > Ranunculales > Papaveraceae > Papaver > Papaver armeniacum. The sequence continues at coordinate 77,448 of JAJJWW010007964.1, forward strand.
TGATTGTCTATTGACAAAGTCGAGACAATACGACAAATCGGTATTCACACTTTGTGTGATCGTATATGGATACGAGATCGAGACAATACAACAATCAAAGTTTGATTGCTTGATAATAGGTTCGGACTTAACCAAACTCTATAGGATCACTATCAAGTAAAGCGGAGTTAACGTTTGTGTATTTTACTTTTAATTATAATAGGCGTGTTTATATTTGTTATGTAGGTGTTTAAAATGTTTTTCAATGGTATGAAGTTTGCGAACATCCGTGGTGTAGTTTTAGAGATAGGTCATTTCAATATTTCACTAGTTATTATCCATAAGGGTATAATTGTAAAAAAAAAAACTTAAATTTTTTTTTTCCTTTCTTGCCTTAAGAATTGTGCAAACTTGAACTAGGTCATATAATAGTGGGACAGAGGGAGTATACAGTAACTAGATTTTTTTGTCATCTATTTCTTGAGTAGAAAAAAATTAGGGCCAATTACAAAATAGTCATACTTTTGTAATTTGGTTTACAAAATGATCATACTTTTCAATTTAGTTTACAAAATAGTCATTTGTCATCCGATCTAACAGTTTTGAAAAAAAAAAACGGTCCCAAATTTTTACTTATCTACCCTCCCTTTTTAACTCAAGTAACTTAACCATAGTTAATTAAACACATGGGTACCATCTAGACCCTGGGATCTGGAATGGTGAACCTTCAAGAGCCCATGATAGGCCGTGTTTTGAACGCCATGGACTAGTACAGCAGCAACAACCCATTCTCACCTCCATTTTCATTTCCATCATTAGCAACAACACATCTCTACTTCCATTTCCATCTGCAGCAGCAGCATATTAATTTCCACCAAAGCAGCAGCAACACCACCTTCATAACCACCATAACAGCAGCACCACCACCACCTTCAAAACCACCATAACAGCAGCAACACCACCACCTTCAAAACCACCTCCATCAACATCTTCAAATCCACCATAACAGCAGCAAACAGCTTGGTCCATTTCCACCTCCATCAACATATTTAAAACCACCACAGCAATAGGGTACCTCCAACATCCTCAAAACCACCACAACAATTGGGTCTATTTCCACCTCCATCGACATCTTGAAAACCATTATAGTAAGTCAGGAAACAAAGGGAAGAAAAAAAAAACCAAAATACAGATTTATTGCCATTTTAAACGTCATCAACCCTTACAGTTTTCCATCACCACCATCAGCAAGAACAGTGAAACAATGTAATCATGAAGTTCATGTATTAGGAGCAAAAAATATTAACAGGAAACCTAATTAACTCTTAACCATCGTGTAAAGCATTACAACACAAAAAATACCCCATTTTCTCAATTTTTTCAACAGAAAACCCTATCTATCGTACTAAACACCATTTTACACAAACCAAAATTATCAGTATCATGCAACTATATTTGATTGGAGATTTAAATACTGAAATTAGGGTTTATAAGAAACCCCAAATTCAAATTAGGTTTTTAATTAAAAAACATTAAATTGAAATTACGGTTTCTCAAAAAATACCCAAATTGAAAGCGATTCACACTGCTAGAAAGGGGGAAAGAATATTTACCCGTTTATATTTTCTGAGATTTTTTGCGTCTTCAATCATCTGTTTAACAACCAATTTTGCTCTTCTAATACGTACAGTAACTACATCATCTCTAACTTTTCATCTTCATGCGAACACTAAATCTCCATCTTCTAATACTTACAGTAACTACATCATCTCTAACTTTTCATCTTCATGCGAACACTAAATCTCCATCTTCAACCAGTTTCAAAGAAAATAAGTTAGGATATAAAGAAATGCGGTGGTGAAAATAAGTTAACAGAGACGGATGAGAAAAAGAAGGAAGGGCGAATTAGGTTTTGTTAGATCCCATCTCATCCATTGAACGGTCGATCCATTCTCGAGATAAAAAAAATTGATCCATCAATAGTTGGCCTAGATTCAAGGCTAAGTGTGTAATTTGGCAGACTCATTTAACCCCAAGTTGTGGACCCGGCCTGACTTAACTCTGACCCAAACGGTTTTATGACCATTTTGTAAATGGTTTGTAACTGTATGATGATTTTGCAAATCGGGTCTTAATTGTAGGATCATTTCTTACATTACCCAAAAAATTATGAGTTGATGTGATATCTCATGTTCTGATAGAAGCTCGCGATCCTAACTCCCCATCACTGTAAAATCTCATCTCTAGCCTTGTCATGTTACTCGTCGTCAGTTATAAGCTTTTCCATAACATTAAAAAGTACTCTCTTTATCTTCACATACTTTGAGCTATTATCCATCTCTTCTTGTGAGATTGTATAAAAATATAAACAGGTTCAAGTACCAAGCTACTACATGGAGAGACTGATCTAAATGGTCCTACCATATTTCATTAATTATATCCATGATTTTGTCCAAAGTTACCTTATCTTCTTTAAATGTTATCTATAGTTGTTCTCTTTCTAATCTCATTGCTTCATATATATAACCCATGGTAGGCTTCAGCTCCATATCTACCATTCTTACAACATCTACTAGAGGTATCAACACTTTGCAAGAGAATTCATAATGCTCCCAAATTGAACTACTAGCAACAATCAATATTTTTTCCCAAAACTTCCTTAGTTAAGTTACAGTTATCATTGGCAAACATCATTTACAATGTTGCTTTGTTCTTAAGAAGGCTATCAAGTTTATAATATTGTGTTAAAAATCTAGTCTTTAAAGACCATGTAACTCTTTCTTCCCTGTCATTTCTCTCATCAAATTAATACTTGAAAATGAGCATAGATATATGTAACAACTCTCTTACTTAATGTGGCAGCTCTTGTTAAAGGAGTTAAACCATCGGGGTTAGCCCAGTTGGCCAGTAGCCTGATTCTCAAGTAGGTGGTCGGCGGATAGAGTCTCCGCTCAAGAGTTTTGGAGATCTCATGAAATACTTCTCTTATGTAATTAAAGTTTAAGTTCTTAATGTATCTTCTTTCCTATTAAAAAAAAGTTATAGGAGTAAGCTTTCTACCAAAATCTTCCGGCATTAAGTTGACCCAGTAGGAAGCACATGGAGTCCAATATAGCTTTAGATGTTCATATTACAAGCTTCCCATTAGCCTTATAATTAGAACAATTATCAATAATAAATTGTACAATATTACCAATCCCAATATCTGCAACCACCTCATTAACAAGCTCAACTTTGTAAGATTGATCATTGGTTCGTGATGAAGCATCTACCGACTTTAAGAATACTGATTCTTTAGGACAATTATTTATCATTAAGTTGATAAGATGACGCCCTTATCCATCTGTCCAACCATCAGACATAATAGAACAACCAAATATCTTCCAATGTGGCCTAAACTTCTTCATTTATTCAAGATGCCTATTGAAGAGATTCATACGAATATGATGGTACGACGACACGGAAGAGCTAACAACAAAAGATAGAAAGAAAATATAAGTAAAAGGATCATCTTACACTATTTCAATTTTAAATACTACAGCAACATATAGCTATGGACGAGCAGATGTGTTTAAAGGATATGAAATAAAAGCAAGATGTCAACAGATGTAAAGGTCTTAAACTACACAATTGTATGGACATGAACTAAGATATGCATGGAGAAATTGTTTTGCCTAGTAAACACCATTAATTTGGTAAAATAAAAAACAAAAAACAAACGATTTGGCAAAAAAAAATGAATATTATTGATATCATTATTATAATGACATTCAACCGGACTTGGAAGATAATGCGACACAATCAATACAGTTCATTCATGAGTACATTCCTCGCGTGTGCAAAACTTATATACCAAGATGGATTACATATATAATTTTGCGGACTACAGTCTGTGTTGTCAACAAAAACTTGTTTTGCTAGTATTGTAGAGTCATGATTCAGTTAGCTAAAAAGGCGTTTGGTTTTCTTTGTTGTGTCCTCGAAGTCATATTAGATGTACTGGTACAAAAGTATGAATGACCCTTTTGTGGTGAAAATTGGGTAAAAGACATGTTTAATTCACCGACAATATAAATGTACATACCATGAGAAATATTCATACGGTTATCCAAATACTCTAAAACAACACTAAATAACACACAACTTATGAGCCTCTCAAAAGGGACGGAACCATGATTTTATCAAAGGGTGGATCCATGATCTTCCCTGCAAATAAAACACGATAATACCTAGTAGGGGCTTCATGTTTAATACATAACCCATCATAAAGACGAACTATCCGAGTCAAGTGAATACGTTTTCCTATAATTTTGAAAATTTTGATCAAGATAGGAACAACGAGTAAACCGAAAATATTTGTAAAGAGAAGTCCTTATAAAAAAATGTTGGTATTAACCATGTACCCATTAATATTAGTACCAAGCTAAATATGATTTCACCTAGGAAAAAAGTTAGCTCATTCTATTAAATATATATAAACATACATGCACGTGCACGTCCATGAAATCAAAGGGCCATACAAGTGACTCAAATCAATATTTGAATAGCAAAGCAGCTGCATGAAGAACACTACGACTGGTTGGTTAAGGAACAAAAATATGAGTATAGCTCGATGTACTCAATTCAACCATAATTTGTACACATCAACATGATATATAGTTAGCTCGAGATTACGAATTTCTATGAAATAAAATAAAACTTGTGCAAGTAAATATGGAAAAAATTATGCACTAGTGATGTTGTAAAAAAGTTACCTGATTTCTTCCTAAATAGGTTGCTAGGGTGTTCGATATGATTCCCATATCAGCTGCTCTATGGCTTGAAGTAGCAAGACGATCCTCATCCAATAAGATAGCTCTTCCTGCCAGCTTCCATTTTTCACCATTTGAACCACTAGTGATGCTACTTCATGGGCGCCAATTACACCACCCATGAATGTAGCCACTCTTGGGATAATCCCACCCTGTAAGACATAAAACATTTATTATTTTTGAAACGTGTTTATTAAATAATAATTAGTTTTTTCCTTCTTTACATTTTCTCCCATTTTTAAAAACATTTGTGAAACATTACTGGAAGAAGCAAAAGGATTCAAAATCCTCAGATAATCAATCTAGAATAAGAGTCAAAGAAATTCATAGTTCAGGATTTCGTCAAATTAAAGTAACTTGCTCGGAATTAGGTGAACCTAATCAGGCAAATTCTTCATTTTGTCCAAGAATTCCAATACAAAGAAAAGTATTATACTAGAAACCGATTTGTTTTTAAAATTTGTTATTTGTTTCTGATCATTTTTCAGGCATTAACAAGAACGGAAAGACATTGGTCATCATCTTTTGGAAGGTCGAGACATTGGGCTCTTCGTTGCAAAGTATTTCAGAGGCAACAAATTGAGTATCTATTAGAATTTTATCGCAATAATATCTCTGTTATCATTACATGTTGATGATAAAACAACAAAATGGATAAATCCTACTCCTCAAATGCTTGAGCAACAAAATGGGTTTGAGCGATTTGATCAATTAAAACAAAGAAAGAATAGGATGGATCACAAAGAACTTCAAATCAGAAATGTTCAATCAAACTGATAAGGAGATACATGCATAAAAAAACAGATAAAAACAATTTTCAACAAACATCGTATGTAGGAAAACAACGGCGTGTTCTTTTTCAAAACTTATTCTCAACATCAACTCTTCTTTTTCAAAATTTATTCGCAACAACATTAGTAATAATTAATAAAAAGTAAGAAAAAAAATAATTCTCACCTCTGAATTTAACTCTTCAATTCTCATTTTTCGTTCTTCTTTTACTGAATCGTTTTTTGACCAAGGAAGAAATCCTACAAGTGCTTGATGTTGTGCTTATGCAACTCTCTTGAGCTTCTCTTAAGGTTCTCTCCACTATCTTTGACTCTTGTTGAAGTTACTTGTGTTTTTTTAATCTATGAAACCACCATTTTCAGTATAAAAGTTGTTCTTCTAGCTTGTTATTCTCTTCTTTCTTTTACTTTGTTGAAGTTATTTGTGTTTTTTTGATCTATGAAACCACCATTTTCGGTATCAAAGTTGTTCTTCTAGCTTGTTATTTTACTTTATTAAAGTTACTTGTGTTTTTTTGATCTATGAAACCACCATTTTCAGTTCTCCTAGCTTGTTATTCTCTTGTTTCTTTTACTTTGTTGAAGTTACTTGTGTTTTTTTTATCTATGAAGCCATCATTTTCAGTATAAAAGTTGTTCTTCTAGCTTGTTATTCTCTTCTTTTTTTTACTTTGTTGAAGTTACTTTTGTTTTTTTGATATATGAAACCACCATTTTCAGTATAAAAGTTGTTCTTCTAGCTTGTTATTCTCTTCTTTCTTTTACTTTATTGAAGTTACTTGTGTTTTTTTGATCTATGAAACCACAATTTTCAGTATAAAAGTTGTTCTTCTAGCTTGTTATTCTCTTCTTTCTTTTACTGAGATCTGTATTCAGATGAAGGAAGTATTATGAACTAAAAGAGTTCCTGAGATTTGTTTTCAGATGAAGGAAGTAGAGAGGTGAACCAAAAACTAATTAAAGAACACAGAACTATAAAGAACACAACTCTTGTAAGTTTCTCCTTAGGGTTCTCTCCACTGTCTTAGTGATGTTAGTTGTGCTTCGTTTTGCTTTTTGATGCCCCCACCGGTCCATTGTCATTCTTTCATTCACTAAATTAACCTAATCTTAGTTTTTCTCTCGTAATGTAATTACTTGTTTATTAGTCGGACTTAAACTTGTAAAAGTAAAAAAAAAAAGTAATGTATATCTTATCTTTAGACCACTCGCACGGTAACACACATGCTCTCTAGTCTACTAGTGTTTTTATGGTGATGATGATTGATGCATCACAAAGTCGCTCGAATTAAGGGGCAATCCGGCAATGTGTATTACATGGCGTGTTCTATTACTGATATGATGTTTACGTAATGCAACTTATCCCGGCTCCTTCTAATTGAATCTAAAAACTCTGTGGTAGATATATAACACTATGCCTTCATACTGATACTGGTACTACTTTGGTTGTAGCTAGAAAATTTGCTAGTGTTTGTTTTGCATGATTACGTTCTCGTGGGGATTTTAAGCTCTTTAGATAGTCGTGTCGCTCTCTAGTGATACGTGTTGCTGGTTTCTTCAAACTCTTGGTGGTACTTTCTTCCATTTCTGGTCAAGACATTGTTGATGGCTTTGAAATGAAGAATTATTTAATGTTTTGCATAGAAAATAGTGCAATATATATTTTTGTGGTGATAATTAAAAGAGATTAAATTGTTTGTGAAAAGACGAGGGTACCCAAATACACCACAATCTTTAATTTATCCACCTATAAGTCCTCTTACCGAAAGTGATTGTCTATTGACAAAGTCGAGATAATACGACAAATCGGTATTCACACTTTGTGTGATCGTCTATGGATACGAGATCGAGACAATACAACAATCAAAGTCTGACTACTTGATAATAGGTTCGGACTTAACCAAACTCTATAGGATCACTATCAAGTAAAGCGGAGTTAACGTTTGTGTATTTTACTTTTAATTATAATAAACAATTATAATTTCGGAAATATAAAAGTAAAAGACACAACAAGATCTTGTTAATGAGGAAACCGCAAATGCAGTAAAACCCCGGGACCTAGTCTAGAATTGAATACTCTTATAATTAAGCAACTATATAAAATCTAAACCAAAACTTCGTATAGTTGAGACCAAGCAACTAAACCTAGTTCACTCAGTTTCTTCAGTATCCCTGCGCTTCCGACATTCAATAAGTGCACGCACTGGAACAATTCCTTTGGATCGTATTCCAAACAGTAATGGAACAACAAATCTATTTGGTAACAACTATATTGATTCTTTATCTCAAGTCATATGCAAAGGATCTTCTGTTTAAACTAATAAACTCTTTTTCCTGATTAGATCAAACTATCCAACAACTACCGAAGTACCAGAGTTTAGATTTTCAATCAATAAGTATAGAACCCAAACAAGGAACTATAAACCGATCTCACGTAACTAATCAATCGAATAAATCTGATTCTAGTTGGATCCCAGCCGATCAAGGTTTGTGCTACACAAAGATATGAGAAACCAATAAGAAATATTCTTCGTCCTCAAATCTTCTTTAATCTTCAATTAAACCTGCACAACACCACTTGAATCTCTTGTGATAAATCACACACAGAACGAAGTCTGTTAACAATGGGTTATCACAAGATGTCTCTAGATCTACAAACAGTTATAAAGATCCCGTCGACACTTCAATCTAGTTTGAGTGAATTTTATATCAGAAGAGAAGATTCTCAAGAATAAACAAACTAGGTGCAATCAAGGTTCAACAACCGTTAGTCAATCAAATCAATTGAAAACTAATAAACTGCAAGTAATATACATTAATATAAAAACTAATCAATTGGAGAGTGTCTACTAGAAAACTTGCCGGCTACCTCTTGTAATTGGTCCCGAACTAATATACATTTCACTGTTTGCTTGAGCACAAGAAAACTCATTGGTTTGATGAAGAAAATCATTCAAGTTTTCAGGGTCCGGCCAATTATCTTCTTCTACAACTGCATCGTTTCAATACCCCCCCTATAATTATGTATTTGTATTTCCTCGTATCTAGGCCGCAATTTCTTATTGTATTGAATATATACAGTGGCAGATCTACACTATGAGTTCTCCTGGCTTAAGCCAGCCCTAAAGCCCAAAAAAACCTAGATTTTACAGTGGAATTTGAGTTTGGTTCATAAATCATGCCTAAAAAATAAACTTAAGCTAGGTGGAAAAATATTTTAGCCAATTAGCTTTCAAGTCACTCTCACATTCAAATTCTACAAGTAAACTCATTGGTTTGATGAAGAAAATCATTCAAGTTTTAGAGTCCGGCACACCACCTCACACCAATTAAAAGACTGTTTCGATGATAAATCAGAGGAAGCCCGTTTCAAGACCCCCTATAATTATGTCTTTGTATTTCCTCGTATCTAGGCCGCAATTTCTTGTTGTATTGAATATATACAGGTTTTTCTCTCACAATGGATACCTGCAGATCTACACTATGAGTTCTCTCGACACTTTAGCTGAATATACACATTCATTCAACTTTTATTGTAAGAAACGATTATGCCTTTTTGTATGCATCTTATTAGTAAAAATACAACACATCAATGAAAATTTACACCCATAAGAATAAATATATATAAATAAAGAAATTATAAGTTCTATAACTTTTGTTACAATTGTATCGTATCATTTGAAATTGCATTAAACTTGTTGTCCTCATTGTTAAAGATTATGCTGAAAAATATGGGTAGTCAACAATCAACACAAGCTTCAATATCATCTAATGCTCTTATATCTTTATCACTTTTAGGTTAATTCAATCACTTCTAGTGATGAAAACATGGGCTCTTCAAAAGTGTAAATTTACTAGACAGAGAAAGGGTATATAGTTAAATACAGGGAAAGTATATAAAGTGTGCCATGGTATAAAGTCTAACCAGGTGAAATAAAGTACGCATTGAATTGTTAAAAATCATACTTCACATGTACCAACAATTGTAGTTGCATAACCAGGCTTAGTCTATAAGTAATGACACTAATAAGTATGGAAGACCGAATACTTACATTGTTGAAAGTACTCCAATTTCTCTCACACAATGAAGCACTACAAGTTTGGATCAGGATCCATATCACAAATTTTTGAAGGTTCGAAACATTCATTACGCCATAGTGACCCACCAGTCATCTGTAATAACACCAAGCAACTTAATAACAAAAAACAGTTACCCCTAAATAATACTCCCAACGTTGCACTATTAGTTGACATATTTACTTTTAGATTTTGTCCCATAATAGATGACCTATATCACTAAACAAGGAGATATTTCTAAAATTATCCTTTTAATTAATTATAAGAAATATGCATAATTTGATAGGCGGGTTTATATTTGTTATATAGGTGTTTTAAAATGTTTTTCAATGATATGAAGTTTGCAAACATCCATGGTGTAGTTTGAGAGATAAATCATTTCAATATTTCACTAGTTATTCTCCATAAGGGTATAATTGTAAAAAAAATACTTAAAAATACTTGTTTTCCTTCCTTGCCTTAAGAATTGTGCAAACTTGAACTAGGTCATCTAATAGTGGAACGGAGGAAGATGCAGTAATTAGATTTTTTTTGTCATCTATTTGTTGAGTAGAAAAAAAATTATTTGTTGACCCTTAAAACTTCTTCTTTCAGGCATCGTATCGACCAACTGAAGTACAATTTATGTGCGTATAGAGGCTGCCTTCTTGCTGATTTCTGAGCTCTACGAGTATCAACAACTCATTCAAATGACTAACGTCTGCCTTGTCTCGCTGCTGCCAACTTAACCCATTTCATATCTTCTCCCGAGACTCCTAAATCAATCCATACCACACCCCAGAAATCTAATTCAATCACATGCAGAGATGCCCCTAAATTCGTTGTTCTTGCTTCATTGCATTGAACCAAATCTCCGAATACATCCATCCATTCTTAAGTTGTTGGAACGCTCAAACCCTGAATCCAACATCACCTCTAAGAACTGAAGTCGTTGATTTCGCGAGAAGAAACTGAATTCCAACGCCACTCTTTGCCATCTCCATTTACTTTATCCATTGTCGGTAATGAAGTTGCTCAACACCACCAGCTAGATTGAGAAACGAGTCTCTCTTGTTTTTGTGAAGTAGATAAAATGCTAACGAGGTTTTAGAATATACCCCATTAGAGATGTGTAGGCCACGTCTATGTTTCTCTTGATCCACACTAGTGAAATACACGTGGTTGAATCAGTTGAAGACAATCCTTTGTTCACCATGTTGTTTTATTTGCTAGATGCTCATAAAACGTGAACTTGGCAAGCCATAGTTACTATTAGTCACAAACGTCATTTAAGCTCCCATTTAGCCATATATTTCACGGATGATCGAATTCGTTTGTACTTTCTACAAAAGCACTAAAATAATGTCATTAGTCAAAATATCGAGTCCTAGCTAATACAAATATAAGTATAAAATGTAGCACTTTCGTGCTTATCACACACTGTTATGCAAACAAGGTTTCCGGACCTGAATCATACCAAAACAGTTTGCATACTAGTATGCATAATGTGTTATATCCAAACAAAGGTTAATTTTTCTAAAATCCCATTTCAATCATTGAAACATCCTTAGAAGACGACAATGGCTGTCTCACACATGCCATTAGCTTATAAGTAATTTTCAAGTGATCGGATGATCAATACGAAACTTTCCGAGTCGACATCAAATGATTGTCTCACACAAATCATGTAAGATGTTTCAAGACAATTTTCTCATGATTATCTTTTGACTTATTATATAGTTTCCAACAAATAAATTGTTTCCAACTAAACTCGTCAAGAATAATGATGAACGTAGCTAAAGCAAAAATCTTCCAACACATATTTTGATAAATAGATAAGCGATATAAACTCGGCTCGAAATATCAAATGTGTATAATATAAAAGTCTATATATCTATACGACTTAGTCTCATTAGGAGATAGAATATAATAGACTTCTAAGTGATAGATAAGTTTTAGTCTCCACATACCTTTTGTTGATGAAGTTCCTCAGTAGATCCTCGTCTTAAATCGATGAATGCCATGAAGTCTAAAGCTCAACTACACATTTTATCCTAATCCGAGACATAGCTATAAGTAGACTAGAAATCAAGACTTATAGTTTTGATCACCTAAACTTGAAAAATAAGCTTGAGATAGCAACGCTTGCGAGTTCGACCGAGCAGTGCTCTAACAACTTCGACCGGTAGTTCGTAAGTCGGTTCAGTCATAGTTCGCAAACCGGTTTGGAAACTTTATACCAAAACCGAGTTCCATAGTTCATAGAACTTTTTAGGTTTTGTGCACCAGTTTGCAAACTTTCCACCAAACCTAAGGTTCAGAGTTTACAGAAATTTTAAGGTTTGCGTACCGGTTTGGAAACTCAAAGACTATACCAGTTCCGGAGTTCACAGAACCGGATCGGTTTGCGCACTAGTTTGGAAACGCTACCGAGTTCTGGAAAACAGAACTATTTAATCTTGTGTACCGGTTTGGATAATTACCATCGATTCGTAACCACAGTTCAAGAATGGTTTTCATACGAGTATGCACACCTATCCGGTTTCACGAGTCACACAGATTTTTAATATGATATATATATATAAGAATATGTTTACCACTAATATGTAAGTCGATATTTATATAGCTACTCCGCTACTTGTACGAATACATGTAATACGTGTTCAGAGTTATAACAGTTTTCCCAGTAAAACTGATACCACTACCTTGTATCCGAATCAATAGTATTTCTATAATTCTCTATAAATCAAATCGAAACATTCATGAATAACATCAATGACAAATATCACTGTTCCAGGCTATTTCCGAATGATAAACTTGAATCACGATTTTGATTCCGAACAATAAATTATCCTAAACCGAAATTCATCAAGTATGAACAAATGTTCATTAAGCTTAGCCATTATATTTCGACAAATTATCATGATAAACTTGACTCGAAATTCTTGTCTATGCATACTAGTCTAATTAGTTATGCAACATCGTCTCAAAATGATAGAAAGTGAATATAACTTGAGATATAGGTGGTTCAGTCTTCACTTACCTTTTATTGATGAAGTTCTCTAAAAGCTTCGGTTGATCTTCGCCTTCAAACGGTCGAACGCAATGATGACTACTGTAATCCTTTGTTTCTCAACCACATTTTTATCCTAGTCCGAGACTTAACTAATTGTAGACTAGAAATCAAGATATTGTTTTGACAACTAAATTTGAAAACAAATTTAAGATAGAAACACTTTTGAGTTCGTCCGGTCAATGCTCTAACACACTATGTTGTTGTTGTTCATAGTGATGAATTGAGAGAGGAAATTATAATCTTCATTTGATATAGTATGTATACTTTATTTTACGCTGCTTTTTCTTTGTTGATGGTGATAATTTTTTAGATCTTATTTGTTTATCTTTTTGTGTGTTTATATAGATGATTGAGAACTAATTTGTTGTTTCAAGAGGTAGACAAGTAAAAGACAAAAACATAAAAAGAGAAGAGGAGACAAAATATGAAAATGGAAGAAGGATAATCAGTTTTCTCTTCGTTTATTGTTTCTACACTTTATATACATGAAGAGTAGAGACTTGTGTAGGTACAAGTGGTGGTAAGGGAAAGAATAATTCCTACACATGTCTCGTATTATCACCCTTGATATACCTACATGTTTTAAAATTTCTTCAGACTTTACTTTACTAACTTGAATATTTAGAAGACATTGTTGTTATTGATTGTAAAATAACTTCGGTGATATATGTTTCATATTATCACCCTTGATATACCCTTCCTTCATTTGTTCGATGCAAGTTATATTGTCTTCGTAAATGCAAGTTGTCTAACTCAAATCACTTGTCTCTCTAATATATGTAGCGATAAACCTTAACCATGTACACTGACCAACCGCCTCATGAAGGGTAATGATCTCAGAGTGGTTTGTGTAACAAGGGCTTGCTTGGTTGATCTTCGGGATATCGCTATGTTCCCAATGGTGAACATGTATCCAGTTTGGGATCGATCTTTGTGTGGATATGAGAGGTACCCATCATCAGCCAAACCAACCAAAACATTATTTGGTGTTTTAGTGTAAGGAGTTGTAATTACATTAGCGGCTCTCCATTCGTCTTCATATGAATAAACCAAATCCATGTCATTGGTTCCCTTTAGGTATCTCAAGATATTTTTTATACCGTTCCAATAACGTTGCATTGCCGCTGAGCCATATCTAATTAACATGTTTACTGAGAACGAAATATCGGGTTGAGTACATTGTGTTAAGTACAATAATGCGCCTATTGCACTTAAATAGGAAAATTCACCCCCCAATACATCTTCGCCATCTACTTTTGGCCGAAGTGGATCTTTATATACATCTAAAGCCCAAATTAGATTGCCTAAAGTATTTTTTTTTTTTTTGGACATGCAAATATGTGGATTAGTATTCCACAATCTTAACGTTCTAGTTCAAGTCTTAAGCCCAAATCGAGTAAAATAACTTTGTATCTACCAGCTGACAATGATAAGATGTTATAATTGGATTACCCTATAATCGAATTATTGGACTCCCAACCAATCGGGTTGTCATAGCATATCAGTTACATTACCATAAATCGAGATGGGATAGATATTGTCTCTCATAGTCTGTACAGATCACAGTTTTATATTTTTTCCACTGAACTCTAATTGGTACTACCAAAGATCTAGAAAACGAGTTTTAACTTATTGACCAAATACAAATTAAGGCGATGAATCTAATGTCTCACAATGTAGGGAAATGAATAAAAAACAAACTTAGTTACACTGTAGGCATAAATCATGTGAGGTGGATCATGTAAGAGTGCTTGGGAACCAGTCGAGGGTTTAGCCTGCAAACATGGGAACAAGTTGTCCTCCATTTTCAAGAGTATAAAACTCAGGTACCTTCCATGGTTTCTTGATTAATTTGATTTTTGATGTATTTCTTGGGAGCCCATAAAAATCAGGCCCATTAAAGCTTATAAACGCTTACAGGTGCTCAAGTGCACCAGCCTACAAATGAAAGGTGGTACGTACGATTTCCAGATATTACCTCCATCTTAGCTTGCATTGATATTTAATTCCAGGAACTCGGAGCATCCTCTTAAATCTTTTAAAGAAACAAAACAGTTCACGGAATATGGAACATTCTCCCAGAGCTTTCAACAAAACGAAACTGTTCATGTGAGGAATTGCTCGAGACCAGTAACAATTCCCAAGTTTCTCCAAAGCTAGAGTTTTTCGGCTATAATAGTATATTTCTTGAGGTGATGGTTTGCGGCAGAAAAATAAAACTTCGTTTTTGTTTGTAACCGTGAAAGGTTCATATTCCATCACTTGGGAAAATGGTATACTGGAGTACTCTTTGCTCCAACTCCAAGTGTTAACGTTGTCGTAGTAGTACTCTTGTTGATGGTCGTACGTAGTAGCGATCTTGTCGGTATTGCTTGGCTTCACAAGTGGCACCATTGCCCATTTTCTTCTGAAATACCCATATATCGATCCAATCGAACATCACGTTTTTAAGAACAAGACATAAATCTTCTCCCAACAACAAGAGTCTAGGCTGAACATGTCCATTGAAAGAAGGTGATTGTCAGGACCTAGTTAAATTATTGTTAAGGGTTGACCATGTTTATATTGGCACCCAGTAGTATTTACTTTAATTTTGTGTGGATGTTATTCCTTGTTGCACTCGTGTGAGTTGCACAAGCTTTATTTTGAGTTATCCTCATATTCTCTTATGTGGCTGTGAGGAAGACTATGAAAAAGTAAATCTAAAAAGTTATTCCCTCTCTCAAAATTATGTTCCTCCTTCACCAATCTCTATCCTTAGAGATTCACCTTGTTTTTGTGCTAATTTGTAAGGCAGATCCTTACAATTGGTATCAATAGCAGTCGATCTATGAGACCTGTGAACCATGGTTAATCAGAAAGACTTCGATGATCTTCACAGGAAGTTCAATACTCTGATGAAGAGTCATGAAGAAATTGTGAAGAAGTTTGATGAAACCCAAGGTAGCATTTTGCACTCGTTAACTGATATGCAATCCATGGAAGATAAAATCGTTAACAAACTTAAAAATGGCGATGGAATTTTGGAAACACCTAAGGGATCTAACTCAATAAACAAAGCAGGAGAAGGTAGCGAGACTCAAGGTAATCGTCAAATCCTTAATCAAATTACTAATCCACACAAGCCTAAAATTGAGTTCCCTAGGTTTGATGGTAACAACCCTAGGTCTTGGATTCGCAAGTGTAAGAAATTTTTCTAATTACATGTTATGGATGAAGAGCAGAAGGTTATGTTAGCCTCACTATACTTAGATGGAAGAGCAGATGTTTGGTTCCAAGACTATCAGTAGAGCAAAGAAGACATACTATGGGAAGAGTTTGATGTTGATATCAACTTTAGATTCCAAGAGCTAGGTCATGATGACATAGTAGGGGAATTCAACAAGTTGAGTCAAGAAGGTATTGTGCTTGAATACCAGGAATTGTTTGAGGAACTTAAGGCTCTCATGTTGTCTAAGAACAAATATCTCACTGAGGACTATTTTACTTCCATCTTTGTTAGTGGATTGAAGGAAGAGTTGAGGCTTGAAGTGCAAATGTTTTCACCAACTAGTCTGAAACAAGCAATGTATTTAGCTAGGATGCAAGAGGCTATATTGGAGAAGACTATCAAGAAGGCCAAGGCTATCCATAAACTGTCACCCATCTCCAATCCAAGTTCCAGCAACCACAGGAGTTTTGTCACATCTCCAAGAACAAGCTCTGCTTTCCCAAAGGGTTTCAATAGTTCAAGATTACCTCCTATTAGGAAACTCACATATGCAGAGATGAGGTCTAGGAGAGATAAGGGCTTGTGTTATAACTGTGATGAAGTGTATACTAATGGACATAAGTATACCAGACAGCAGTTGTTCATGTTAGTGGGAGATGATGAAGATCAATGCACATCTGAAGAAACTTCACTAGTCAGCTCTCCAGTGATTCAAGAGTTGGAGGAAGAAGTTGAGATCTCTCTGCATGCCCTGTCAGGTAACATGTCTCATAACACTATAAGGATACAAGGCTTAACTAGTAACAACAAAACTATAACCATACTAGTGGACAGTGGGAGTACACACACCTTTGTAGATCCTAAGATAGCTAGATACAGTGGAGCCCTTAATTATTGAGCCTACAACAACTTTTCATGTAGCTGTGGCAGATGGAAACAAACTCATTAGTGATGCTAAATGCCCAAACTTTTCTTGGAGCATGCAAGGGCATATATTTGAATTTGATGTCAGAGTGTTAGCCTTGAGAGGGTGTGATATGGTCTTAGGTGTGGACTGGATGAGAGGAATTAACCCTGTCAAGTTTGATTTCAAGGATATGACTGTATCTTTCAACAGAGGAGATGAGGAGATTATGCTAAAAGGAAGTACTGACACTCTAACAGTATCTATGATGACAACAAAGGAATGCCATAAATACTTCAAGAAGAACAAGCATGGGGTCATGGGGCAACTTTTCTCACTTACAGCTGTGAAGGTGCAAGACAATACTCCAGAACCTCTACAACTCATTCTTCATAAATACAGTTCAGTCTTTCAAGAACCCAATAGCCTACCTCCAAAAAGAGCTCATGATCATCACATACCCCTTAAACCACTTTCTACACCTCCAAACCAAAGACCTTATAGAATCCCATATGTGCAAAAAGAGGTTGTGGAACAGCTAGTACAATAAATGCTTAAATATGGGATTATTATGCCTAGTCACAGCCCATTCTCATCTCCAATATTGCTAGTTAAGAAGAAGGATGGAAGTTGGAGATTTTGTGTGGACTATAGGAAGCTGAATGAACTTACCATTAAGGATAAGTTTCCTATACCAATGATATAAGAGTTACTTGATGAGCTACATGGGTCAAGGGTTTTCACAAAAATTGATTTGAGGGCTGGTTATCACCAAATAAGAGTGCACCCTCAAGACACTCACAAGACATCCTTCAAGACTCATGAAGGGCATTATGAATTTTTAGTTATGCCATTTGGGCTAACTAATGATCCAGCAAGTTTTCAAGCATTAATGAATGATGTCTTCAAACCTCATTTGAGAAAATTTATACTAGTTTTATTTGATGACATCCTAATTTACAGCCCTGACATGGAGGAGCATGCTAAACACTTGGAGATCACTCTAGAATTACTCAAGAAGCACAGTCTATTTGCTAAAATGAGCAAGTGTTCTTTTGGTCAGACCTCAATAGAGTATTTGGGCCATATTATGAGTAGTGAAGGTGTTGCTGATGATCCAGCTAAGGTGGAATGCATGAAGAAATGGCCAGTTCCCAAGACTTTGAAGGAGTTAAGGGGATTCTTAGGGTTAACTGGTTACTATAGAAAGTTTGTGCAGAACTATGGAATTATTTCTAAACCACTCACTGAACTCCTTAAGAAGAACAATTTTCATTGGAATTCATAGGCATTCAAGGATTTTGAGCTACTTAAGGAGGCTATGACAACCACACCAGTACTCATCTTGCCTGACTTTAGCAAGCCTTTTGATATAGCTACAGATGCTTGTAACTTGGGGGTAGGAGTTGTACTGATGCAGGAGAAGAGACCAATTTCCTTCTACAACGAGGGAATGGGTACCAAATTCTTGGCCTTATCAACTTATGAGAAAGAGATGATGGTTATAGTCATGGCTGTAAACAAGTGAAAACCTTACTTAATGAACAACAAATTCACTATCTATATAGACCATCAAAGTATCAAGTACTTCCTAGAGCAGCGAGTCCATTCACTATTGCAACAGAAGTGGCTAGCTAAACTTCTAGGGTATAATTATGAATTGAAGTATAAGAAGGGAAGTGATAACAAAGTAGCAGATGCACTATCAAGAGTGCAGATTCGGAAGATGCATCATGCAATGTTGTCTCAACTACAACCAACTTGGTTGAGTGAAGTGCAAGAGAGCTACTTGGAAGATGCTACAACACAAGAGCTACTTCCAAAACTAATATTGGGAGATAATACTTCTGGTGAATTCTCCATGGAACAAGGAGTCATCAGATATAAAGACAAAATTTACATTGGCAGTTCTGGTGAGCTGAGAAACAAGGTCATGAAAGCAGTGCATGCTTCTTCAGTAGGAGGGCACTCTGGCTCCAGAGCTAGTTATCAAAAGGCAAAGCTTTACTTCTATTGGAAGGGAATGAAACACAACATAACCCAAATGGT
>JAJJWW010007965.1:0-18888 GCA_023531295.1 Papaver armeniacum
AAATAAAGGATAGTCTAGCTGTCATCCACTATGTACTACCCTATATAAAGAGTTGAACAAGTCTCACCAATGCGGGGGATCTTTTAAAGTGTGTAGGGCAAGTAATTAGAGAGAGAAAGTTTGTAGTGATTGTAATTTCTTTAGTTCTTTTCCATTCTATCTTGTAAACATTCAAGGAATTAATCAATAAAAATCATAATTGTTCATCTTCAAATGTCTTAGTTGTGTGGATTCTTGTGAGGGGTGTAGTGTAGGATTTCTTGCAACTACATATTGGCGCTAGAAACAGGGACATTGAAGATAAGAGATTGGATATTGTCACTAAAATTGTTCAAATCAAGAGTATGATGGATAAATTGGAGAAAACCAGAATCAAAGAGGGTAATGGAGAATTGGAATGTAGTATGATTACAAAAACAATGGTTAATGAATTTCATGAAAGTATCAGAGGGAGAATACACAAAAGAGATTTTGAAGGAAAGAAAATTATAACAGCAGAGAAAGTTTCACCCTTGAAAGAATGGGAAAAACAGAAGATTATGTTCACAACAACGGAGATATCAGGAGAGAATTTAAATCACACATCTCCACTAGTGATTACGGTAAGTGCAAGCAAAGAAGAAGGAAAATTAACAAAAACAGTGGAAGAATGGGCAATAAATAGAACTTTGGTGGACACGGGGAGTTCAGTGAATATAATGTTTTATCATGCTTATAAAAATTGGGATACAAAGTTGAAGAAATGACTTCCGCAACATATCATATCTATGGTTTTGGCAGATCCATAACAAAACCTAAAGGGGAAATAAAGATACGAATTTTGTTGGGAGAAATTGAAACACATGTGACGTTATGAGTAGTGGATATGGAATCACCATATAACATGTTGTTGGGAAGACCATGGATACATGCAATAAAAGCTGTAGCATCAACATTTCATCAATGTGTCAAATTTCCTATACCAAGTGGAATTGGCGAAATCAGAGGAGATACCGATAAAGGAAGGATATATCATCAAATCGAAGTAAAACATTATGAAGAACAGGTGAAAGGCGAAAAGATCGCAAGAAGATGGCAAAAGCAAAAAAAAGGAAGAAGAATTTAGAACTTACATGATAAGAGCAGAAGAAGGAAGAGGAATATATGGTGAAGAGAATGAACTTGCGAAGGAAGTAAAAGGACCAACGCCCATGGGAGAAACGAAGGCTAGTTACACTGCGGCAGAACCAACAAAGGAAGTGAATATTGGAACTGAAAAAGAACCCAAGATGTTAAAAATTGGGACTAAAATGGAGGCAGATGAGGAAAGAAAGACTATTGATTTGTTGCGAGATTATAAAGACATTTTCGCGTGGGATATGGATGATATGCCTGGAATAGATCCATCTGTAGCGTGCCATAAATTAAAGATTGATAAAAGTGAAAGAACATTCAAGCAGAGAATTAGAAAAATTGCAACAGCATATCATCCTCAAATAGAAGAAGAGTTACAGAAGATGCTTGACGCCGGAATTATTAGACAAGCAAAATATCCCGAATGGATAGCGAATATGGTCGTAGTCCCAAAGAAGAAAAAAGGGATAAGAATTTGCATAGATTTTCTTGATCTAAACAAAGCTTGTCCAAAAGATAGTTTTCCTTTGCAGATATTCCGCAAATGGTTGAGTCAGACAGAAATGAAAGGATATCCTCTCTTGATGGATACAAGGGATACAATCAAATTCCTCTCGCTGAAGAAGACCAAGAGAATACTGCCTTTTTCGCTCCAAGAGGATTGTACTGTTACACAAAAATGCCATTTGGTCTGCGAAATGCTGGAGCAACATACCAAAGGATGGTAGAAAAAGTATTCGAAAAATGGATACATAAAACACTAGAGGTATACGTGGATGACATGTTAATAAAAAGTAAAGAAGCAAAAGATCATGTACGGGATTTGAAGTAAATTTTTGAACAAATGAGACATTTTAACATCAAAGTAAATCCAGAAAAATGTACCTTTGGGGTGGCATCTGGGAAATTTTTAGGATACATTGTGTCAAAAGAGGGAATACAAGTCGATCCAGAGAAAGTACAAGCAATTCACGATATGCCGACACCAAAGAATAAAGATGAAAGATGTGCAAAAGTTAAATGGACTATTAGCTTCACTAGGAAGATTCATCTCGCGATCATCTGATAAATGCAAGCATTTTTCCAACATACTTAAAAAGGGAGCGAAATTTAGATGGACAGATGAATGTGAAAAGGCATTACAAGGAATAAAAGAACATTTAATGGATATATCAATCTTACAAAAACCAGAGCCAGGGGAAGAATTACTAATTTACCTTGCGACAACCTCGCATGCACTAAGCGCAGTATTATTGCGAATGGACGCAGGAGTGGAAAAGCCAATCTATTACATCAGCAAAACATTGATTTTATTGCGAATGCACTCAGCCAATCTATCAGGAGAAAATATAAGTCCGGGTTATTGATTGGTTCCTGTTCACCTTGATTTATCAAAAGACGCAAAACTCATAGGTTTATTCTTGGGAGACGGATTTATCTATTCTATAGACTTTTTTGTGTGATACAGATTTGTTTATTAAAGTCTTCGACTTTGGGTCGTAGCAACTCTTAGTTGTGGGTGAGATCAGCTAAGGGAATCAAGTACGTAGCATCCTGCTTCGGGATCGAGGCGTAGGAGCATAATTGTACCTTGGATCAGTGTGAGATTGATTGGGGTTCAACTACGGTCGGACGAAGTTAATTTTGGAGTAGGCTAGAGTCCCGTAGCGTCTTAATATAGTGTGTGTTCAACTGGACTAGGTCCCGGGGTTTTTCTGCATTTGCGGTTTCCTCGTTAACAAAATTCTGGTGTCTGTGTTATTTATTTCTTTTCCGCATTATATTTGTTTATATAATTGAAATATCACAGGTTATGCGTTGTTCAATCAATTAGAATATCCGACCTTTTGGTTGTTGATTTAAATTGATTGACACTTGGATATTGGTCTTTGGTACCATCCAAGTTATCTCTCTTTGATAAAGACTTCATGATTTATATTTGCTTGAGTAAAGATCAAATCGAGAGATTGAGATATAAACTCATTGATATACTTTTTATCTAGATTGAGTGTTG
Source organism: Papaver armeniacum (assembly GCA_023531295.1). Lineage (NCBI taxonomy): Eukaryota > Viridiplantae > Streptophyta > Magnoliopsida > Ranunculales > Papaveraceae > Papaver > Papaver armeniacum. The sequence goes on from JAJJWW010007965.1 coordinate 3,128, forward strand.
TCTAGTTGATTCTCTAGAAAGTATATTGGAGTTTGTCCATACAGATTGCTAAGCGAAATATTGGGTGTGGTTGTTAGACCCCCGCTTTTTCAATACTATTTTGTATCTAGATTTACAGTAGTTCTATATTTCTCTCTAAATCAATTCGAAGCATTCTCAAATAACATCAATGACATATATCACTGTTCCAGGCTATTTTCGAATGATAATTCTTGAATCACAATTTAGATTATGAACAATAAATTTTTCTTAACTAAAATTCATCAAGTATGAACAATTCTTCATTAAGCTTAGTCATATATATTTCGAGAACTAATTATCAAGATAAACTTGACTCGAAATTCTTGATATACTTGCAATAGTCTAATTAGTCATGCGACAGATAGAAAGATGAATATAACTTGAGAAACATGTGGTTCAGCTTCACTTACCTTTTATTGAAGAATTTCTCCAAAAGCTTCGGTTGATCTTCGACTTCAAACGGTAGAACGTAGTGATGTACGATTCTCCACTACACATTTTATCCTATTCCGATACTTAACTAATTGTAGTATAGAAATCAAGATATAGTTTTGATCAACTAAATTTGATAACAAGCTTGATATATAAACACTTGCGAGTTTGACCGAGCAATGCTCTAACAGTTTTCTCTTCATTTCCAATAAATATTTTGCTCATTTTCTTTAGCAAAGTCTTCTAGGAAACTACAAAATTTTCTTTATATATCTAAGGGAAAGCTTATTATTCCACTTGTGCTTTCAAGTGACGTGAAAATGGTACCTTGGTCTGTACTCATTTATAATTATTCTTAGTAAATTTCCAGCATAAGTTTTATTAATTACATGATATAACAACAAATTTCTTTAGTTAAGTTTTTTAATTTCATAAAGTATTGGTTGATTAATATATTTTATTTCTATGAGTTGCTTACTTCATTTTCCTATACATATATGCGAGCATTATTCTTGATATGATCTAGCAACTTATCCCCAATGGTTGTTTTAATAACATACATCTTTTTCCAAGATTTAGTTCGCCACTTCGTCGCTTTTATGAACTTTCACTTTCCCCTTTCATCTAAGTGACAATATTTCTTATTAATATTGTTGTATCACTACCACCAATTAACACTTATAGGTCTTGTTTTTCTAAGTAGGGCTTAGCTGATGCATGTCAATCTTGTGGTTTGTAGGATTGAGTACTTGATGATCCTTATATTTTTGTTGACGAGATCCCATATCGAGATACCCACAACACTTTATCTTAACTTGTATAGACCCTATCCGATAAAACTCACAGTGTCATATAATTCTATATCACAGTATCAACACAATTATAATCCATATTATATGTCTCAGATCAAATATTTATCATCTAAGTATATAGAACAAACACCGTAGTACGATTTAATGCTAAAAATAAATTTTTCATTTTATAACCAGTATCACGATCTTTAACTTTTGTTTTATCTTTAATTTGATGGTTTTTACGTTACTTGACCTTGGGTCCTCTTGCTTGTTTATATTAATCTGGTTGCATTGTTGACGCACACATAAATATTGGACCTCAAAATGAAAGTTAATTCCAGTACCGCTACATTGAAGACTAATGTCCTTTGACAAACCATAAGCTACGCTTAAATAAGCTATGATGGTGGTTAGAAGTATTAATGAAGATTAAAATTTTAGTTTGAACGAAAAGGTTAAAACAAATGAAAAGTGTCATCTTAATAATGGTATTAAGGGAAAACCAACGAGTTAATAATTCGTGTTATAACGGAAAGCTATTAATAGCAAATACGGAACTACTGTTACAATTAAAAGATGGAGAAAATGAAAAATAAATATATATTATAATAAGAGTCATGTTTTCACGCGCGCATTCGCATGACAGCCTAAATGAACTCGTGGTTTTCTGCCATAAGATTCTTCATTGATATCTCTATTATTTTTCTTTTAGATTTAATTTTTTAAAAAAGAATCATGTTATTGATCAAGCTCAACTTATATAACTAAGGTTCCCTAACTAAAAGATGATGAAAACTTATCAGTTATCACGGGAACCCATCTTTTTCCCTCGAACTCAATTATTTTCTTCCGGTAGCATCAGTTGATCACCATAGAACAAATTTTCTCATTATTTTAGTGATTATCTGATGTGCGTAACCACAACAAATTAGTGAATATTTTTCCACTCAATTAACAAGTAATATGGTGGTAGTTAAGTTCGTTCCCACGAGGAGCAAGAGGTTTTAGTTGTCTTATAATGTAACAAAAAGGGGGGGTTTGGTTTTAGATTTTATAAAGTAAAAGAAATAAACAAAGCAAATAAAAAGATAAAGTTGAAATCAATAAGAGAGACAAGATCAAGGAATCCTTATTCGTTGCAAAACAATGAGTCAAGTTATGTTCTTTTCCACTTTTGTTAGTCACACATTATCACCAACCGTAGGATAGCAGGTTCACAATGAATAGTGTACGCTTAGTTATCAGATTTTATTCTAAATAACCACCTTGAGGTTCATCTTACAATATGTAATTCAATGAACGCATTAAGATTTATGAATTTAGGTTTAGTACTAGTAGTTAAACTCGGTTCGCTCGGTCCACTTTCTGGCATTGTTTTCACACACAATTGCCCCACGGAATCCCTCCGCAAGGTCTCGTGTTTTCTACTTGTGTAAAGAGTCAAGAAACGATTACTTATCCCCTAACTTTCACTAGCTTTAGGTTGAGTTAACAAATCAATTTAGTGTGCACTCTAAACAATCTATCTGAACGCATTAAGATTTATGAATTTAGGTTTAGTACTAGTAGTTAAACTCGGTTCGCTCGGTCCACTTTCTGGTGTTGTTTTCACACACAATTGCTCCACGGAATCCCTCCGCAAGGTCTCGTGTTTTCTACTTGTGTAAAGAGTCAAGAAACAATTACTTATCCCCTAACTTTCACTAGCTTTAGATTGAGGTAAGAAATCAATTTATCGTGCACTCTAAACAATCTATCAATCAATCATAAACACTCATATTAGTAAAACAAACGATAATCATGTGAAAACTTCAAAGTAGATTTAAAAAAAAACTCAAAACATGTCAAGAACTAGGAATTCATCCTCAATCAATAAAATTATTAGCTACTCATGGTTTTGAAGTTCACATAGAATAAAGAAAAGAGAAAGCAAACAAAAACCAAAGTGTAGTGTTTGTAAAAGTGTAGAAGTGTATAAAGTCTATAGAGAAAAGTAGAAAACTTCTCTATTTATAGGCTTCAATATGCTTGTAATCTTCTTAGGATTAGGATCCTTTTCCCATTCAATCTCCAAGTCCTTGTTTTTGTAAATTCCTCCACTTCTCTTCCAAATTCAATTTCAAGTCAAATTCCACATCCAATTCCAAATCCAAGTCTTCATACCCGAGAGAAAATCTCACACAAAAATATGTTATTTTTGGTCACCGGAAAATTACTGAGATCACCGGGATATGGCCTGGAACATCACCATAAATCACTCTGGTCATTTGAGTCAAACAGACGGTTAAGCATTAACTTTAACGGTCAATGGTCAAGAGATGAGGTGTGTGTCGTCCGAGTTAGCTTTCTGACTCGGTCTTACTGAATCATACTCAAATTGAGTTAAATCGTGAGTCACTGGGTTGGCTCACCGGGATGAAAATCCGGCAGAGTTCTATTTGTATTCTGGCTAATCCCAGGACGATTTCAGGCCTTTCTTTCTTCGGTTCCCTGCACACATTTTAGCATTCATTCAACACAGTTTTGAGAACCCATTCTTCTGAGTTCTATTTTGAGCTCTTTTACTGCGTCATTAGAAGCTTCAATTTCATCACTTTCTCATCTTCTTCCCTGCAGTTCATACACAAGCACACATGACCCAATTTCCATTCAATGTAACCTTCTCTGGATCTCAACAGCAATTCCCAGAGTTCAATTTCTTCATCTGAACTGCTTCTCGATCTCAACAGACCACCAACAGTTGCATCTCATCTATCATGCTCAAAACCCTTGAATCTCCTCCATGAATTCCTCTTCTGCAATTTCCAACCAACAACACCATTTTTATTTCAAATCATCACCCATACCATCACAAACTCATAAATCCAACACCCAATTTCGGCAACATTCTTCTTCATCTCTCGTAGCTTCACGGCATCAATTACCAAAAGCAAGAACATCCCCAATCGGTGAGTACCCCTCCTTCATAATCCCGAGAAGAACTTGAATTCTCCTTTCAACCACCAAAAGTAACTCTATCTCGATTCAATCTCTAGTTCCATCTTAAGATGAAATCAAACCCATCCTTTTCTGTGGCTTTGCCTACCAACAACGCCATCAACCCATCAATCTGTTGATCTCCATCTTGTCTTGTTTGCATACCCAAAATCCATAGCTGACACCATTCTTCTCTATTGTTTTAAAAACCCATAACTCGATTCAATTTCATCATCAGCAGGTGCTCGAATTCCTCTTAATCTCTCGAGTATATCAGCAGAGTCTTCTTGACTGGTTTATTTTCAGCACAATTAACAGCTCTGCGAGCTTCTTCTCTCGAATTCATTAGCCATAGCTTTTGTTTTCTCATCTCTCTTTCTTCACTGAATTTTGGGTGTAAAATGATTGAGAATTGATTTATCTCGATTTAGGGTTAGGTTATAGTTTTAGGGAAGGATTCAGACGCCCAAATGTACAAGAACCACCCAGATGTAGCTCCCCCTTAACCTCAAACTTAGTCTGTCTTTTAGTGCTTCTCCAAATAGAGTTTCCCCTTAACCTTGGCTGGGCTCCAAATAGTGTTTGCCTCGGAAATGACAATTTTTCCCTTCTTGTGCAATTTGGAAGATTTCTTCTTTTTTTCCCGTACGACTCCATAGTAGCTATAAAACTCAAAACACACGTAAAATGCATAATTTACAAGAAAAATAGCAAAGTAAGCATAAACAATAGATAATAAATAGGGTGTATTGTACACCTATCAAATTCCCCCACACTTAGACTTTGCTAGTCCTCGAGCAAACTAAACTAAAACAAATACATACAACTTCATTTCGTCGAGAATACGGTTAAACTTAGCATGTATAACAAGCCTTTAAACCCATAGGTGTTTACTAGAGATATACCCACAAAACCTACTACAACTTCAAAGCGTTCCAGCGTCGCAAGTATCAAAAGAGCTACAAAGACATAAAGGTTCTCAATCTAGTGTCAAGAAATCATAAGTATAAGAGAAAATTCAGATATAAAGTGCGATTAATCGAATAAAGTGTGACCGGTCCAACTCGGGTAGGCTCTTAAACCTACAATAATAATACTGCAAGTGCACAGCGTCTAACTAGTAGACAATGGCAAGTACAGGTCGTTTCCACGAGAAGTGTGAAATACCCTACTAACTAATACCAAAAACAAAGTAATCAAATAAGATGATGCTTAACAATTTTTCGATTTGTAACAAAATGAAATAATAAATAATCGTAACAAAATAGGTAATGGGTTATTAAGGTTTTTGATTTCCACCGATTCAATCATATAAAACTCTACTAATTTCTATTTATTACTCAAGACAAATTTGAAATCAATCTCATGTCTAGGGAAGATGTTATATTAAATTCTAAAATATAGTTTCTCCGTGAGAACTTCCTTCCTTCGTATGTAGCGATCCTAAAGCATCACCTATCTATCCTTGCATACCACGCACGAAATATCAATTCAAAAGCATAAATAATCAAGAAAATCACATGAACGATAAAACACCAAGCTATATGAAGAGAAATCACTAATCAATGAATCATTATTAGAAATATCATCGTAGAGTCTATATAAATAAATTGGTTTCAATCTAAACCCTAACAAACGATTTAGCAAACCATGGAGAAAAATAAAATCAATCGGAAAACCCTTGTTTTCCCCTCTTCACGGCTGTGTAGCCGCCTCAGGCCTCTTCCCCATTTGTTTCATCTCTGGCAGTAAATATATAAGATACGAAGAAAATCAGTTCCGACCTAGCTGATAGTTGCTGGGCCTGATCCAAACTCCAAGCCCTTCCAAAGTCCAACCACACTACCAGTTTCTATTCTTTTAAAATCCGGCCACAGAGCACCACCACCGTAACTGCGTATTAGACGCGTCCCACTTGAGCCAAAACGCCACATAGCACCAACAATTCAGACTAGCATGCACACCTCCGCCGACAGCAACAATTCTTCTTCCTTTCCTTGCTCCATCGACCACCATCTAAACACAACTCCAATCATCCATCACAAGCTCCTCCAATTCAAACCCAATTTCTGACCAAACTCCTTGCATAAAAACGAGAATCAACCACCACCACAATCATTTCCCTTCACCGGCAAAATCTCGTCATCACCAGCAACAGCTACTCGTCGATCCAACATATAACTCCCAAGTAGTTTCCCCTTGATTATTAACCCCAAATGATCGAATCATTTTCAGCCAACTCTCGGACCTTGTTCACTGCCAATTCTATATCAGGCCTTCTCAAGTCCGGCCACGCATGACTTCTTAGTTTCTGTTCGTCTCTCATGAACCACCGGCTGCCAACATTAGTGAAAATCCTCATTTCTCGTCTAGCCACAGGCCACTTTGTCAGGTTGTACACAACTCAACTAATCACCTTAACAACCAGCAAACCTCATTTACTTCAGCCATGCACTTCTTTTCTCCATCAACACCTTTAACAACAGTGCGCATCTCTTTGCTTTCTTCTCACTGCCCAATTCGCCAGGCAATATAAACTCCAATTATTGTTCATTTTTGCTGCGTTCATTTCGACCAAGACCCTTCCACTGAGATGGATGCACCAGACGACCACTTTCCCATTGATTTATTCGCAGCATCATCACCATGAACCCTCGTATCTCCTTGGACTGATCATCGGACAACAGCACTACAGTTCCTTGACCTTCTCCCATTGATCGGCATTCAATCATTCGAACTCATAAATCTCCAGCCAATCATCACAACTCAATCATCTACCCAAATTAGCTCCGTCCACCAGTCACCAACGGTTGCAAGCAAATCGATTCTCCTAAAATAGATTCAACACCAGCACCAATTCACTCCATTTTCGATCTTCCCTGCTTATAACAGTCGAGCCGAAATCCCCACAAAATCCAATTAAGCAAACACCACCGCTGACTTCTTAATTTCTGTCCATTTACTCTTGTCGTCAGTGGCTGCATAAACTCAGCTGGTAACCCCCAAATTGAACCCATCTGAGTTGAACTTACAACTCCACATAACCCCAATTCAACCATCTGAGCCCCTTCTCCGGCGACCTCCAACCTAGCTTTGCCTCCTTGTTGACATGGAATCAACATTTCAGTACCGGTAGACACCACCACTTCAATTGCTGCCAATTGCTTCTCGATCAATACCCATTTGCAGTTCAATGCAGAAACCCCAAAAGTCATCCTGACTTGAGCTACTTTGCTATTCTACATCACATCCACTTCAAACCCAATGTTTCATTACGTCTAGAGCTCTAACAGACCTTCTCCTCTCTACCATCGATTACTGATTTTCACCAACACCGAGTTCAGTTCCTCCCTGATCTGTAGCTTCATATTTTTGTCCAGCTAATGGCCTCCATCGAATGCAACTAGTGAGCAGCGACATCACCACTTTCTATTTCTGACCCATTGTAATTCTTCTTCTCAGGAAATTTAGCAAACAAGTGTGTGCAATATTTTCTTTTCTCTGGAGGTACCCAATTGTTGTTTATGGGACTCCAAACTTTAGCTTATTTGACCTGCAATTGCGAGATTTAACATAACTCTACGGTCCTAGATAAACACAAACTCTCAAGCATTCTTAAATTGAGCTGGGCATCACCACCAAACCAGAGACAAATTGAGTACTCAGCTTTGTTTTCTCGGCACCAAATTCAGTCCAACTTAACCCCAAATCTTCTTGTCCCTGTACTTCACACTCGAGCCAACAACAGGACCAAGCTTTGACTTCTTCTCAATGCTCGTTTAAACACGTACAACACCACCAGTTCAAATTCAACCTCAATTCGACATCGAATCAACAGACCCATATAAAATGCATCGCAAATGTTGGAATCAATTGCCGGATTATGCCCGCACAACAAATAAAATCAACACGAAACAAATAACGTTATGGCTGAGTCGCTGGACTAGGTCGCTTTCTTTAAGACGTTTGGCGGCTCGCCCAAGATTGTGCAAGCAGTTCATCGTTGTGTCGTCCCCTGTGGATAAAATGTCGAGTTCAATCTCTTACACAATCACTCTTACGGTGAGAGGATGTGAAACTTCTACACTTCGTTCTTGCTCAGAAACTCTTTTAGAAAAAACCAAGGATGATCACACACTTGTTTTTCTCTCTCTCAAAACTTCATTTTCTAATAAACTCAAGAGACATAATAGAAAACTCTCACATAAGAAAAAAGGCTTCTACAACTCTCCCAATTCTTTACATCAAAAGAAACTAAAACGTTAAAGAACATTCATCTTCTTTTTGTTTTTCCAACCAAAATTGATTTTATAGTCAAGAGTTTCAAACATTTAAAATGTTATTAAAAATGTTATTATGGTGGAGTTAACACCATTAAAACCATAAATATGTAATCTGGTCAAAATTAATGTTAACGAAATTAAATTTTCATTTAAGAAACTTAAATGCTATTAAAAATTTCTTTTCATTTATTGGGAAATAAATTTATGTTTTAAATATATATTCCCAACAACCCCACTTATATTTTTAAAACATTGAGCAAGAACGTACGAGTTGTGCATAAGCAAAGGTGTCTCATTTGAACCTTTACGAAGTGTTAACAGGCTCTCTTAAAATCACCACCAGAGTGAACATAAGTCTTGAACTCTAGGAGATAAAAAGATTACTCAACACACACGACTATACTAGTGTAAAGTCTAAAGCCAAGACACATTACTGGCCCTGCGCTTGTATCCCAAGTTTAATGAATGATCTAGAGAACCGCCCATATTCTCATAGAAAGCGGTACACTTTCACATTCATATAGGTGAGTCTATCAAGAGTACTCTGAATGTACCCCACTCTAAATAGAGATATAACATCATTAAGAGTTTAAAATTTTAAAATTAAAAATTAAACTCAACCTTTACTCGTTCGGGATGTCATGTAGTGGGATGAATTCTTCAAAGCATGATTCTCTTATCTCCATATCATTTTTGACTTCGTCTAGTCCCTTTGAACCTATTTCTAGGTTGGGTATCCATCATAGATGACTCAATCTCAATGGGCATCAACTCATCCCTAAGATGTATTCTCATCTTCTTATCAATCCTTTCGTCAAAGGACTAATGAAAGCTCTTTCCGGACACTATATAATCCATTCTCAATACATCAACTCTTGTAGTTGTCATTACGTTCTTAATTCTTTGTAATAGCCGCGGTACTATCACATTGATTAATATGTCGTTCCTCTATCCACCATAGAGATCGAATCACCCATCCCTTAGAGGATTCAATCAAAGGATGTCCAATCAGCCGCATATCCTTAAAGGATTGCGGTAACAATTTAGATAGTGTATTTCTAGGTGTAAGGTGTGTTTGAAACACCTCATAAACTTCTCAAAATTTTGCAATTTTCCATACTAGGATTGGTAAATCGAATATAAAACCCCACTATGGAGGTAATATAATAAACCCCACTACAAAAAAATACTTATATATATAGTCAATCACGTAGCAAAGAAACATACTGAGCTACCATACTCATGTCTAGTGCAATCACACAATCTCAAAAGCATTAGCACTAAACCAAATGAGTGAAAACTAGTTTCAAAATCAAACTATATATATTTCTATCTCATTTAAAATTCTATTTTCATCGAAATGAAAATATATCCCAAAGAAAAAAATTTAGTTTAACAACATACAACATCTTCATTCAAGTCTTTCATGTCAAATAGTAAACTAAGCATGTTCTCAATTTCATTTTCATCCTATAAATTAGAATAAAAATTCAACAAATCACCTATGCATACAAAAACAAAGAGTATTGTGCATCTCACTTTCATCAATTCTGAAATCATTTGAATGAATCAAGTAAACAATTTATTTCTTTTAAATTGTTTTAAAGTTGTTTTCGAGAATATAAATGATAACTTATATTCTTTTCTTTATGGTAGAAACTACAAAGGTTTTCCATGCTTGGTTTACATAGATTCTCATCCTTAACTTACACAAAAGTATATATTTCTACTTATGACTATAACAAATCATACATTGTAGAAACAACATCAACAAAACAAGCATGTAAGTTATTTAGCGACATGAATGTAAGAGTCAACAATTTTTCTCTGTTTGCTTGTCTAAAAACAATAGGCTCATAAAAACTTTTTGCCAAAGATTTAATAGTTTAAAGAACAAAGTTACTTTCTATAAGAAGTTATCTTTCAAATTATAAGCAACAAAATATTCATGACTAAAAATTTAGTCTCACTATATATGCTTTTCTAGGTTCATTCTTAGTGAATTACTTGTCACCTTCATTTTTCTAGTTCCTCTAATTTAAATCAAATGTGTTAAAGCATAGGATATGGAACCCCACTATTTTTGACTCAAACAAGAATTTCAAAACAATATCCAAAGATCCCAAAAATTGTGAAAACTAATAAACCAATGATCTAAACCCAAAACGTTTTTACCTGATAGAGAAAATTCAAACAATTTTCTTGAAAGCAACATTGCCTAATATTCACTACTCAAAAATCATATTTGATATCAAGACAAGTTATTCGAAGCATCTTTATAAAATTCTTAAAGACTTTATTTCATCCAATACCATTGCAAATTACGTAAGATTTGAAAATGTACATGCTTTTATGAGTTAGGTAAGATTATTACATACATGTTACTCAAAATTCACCAAGTTCATAAGAAAATATAAACATGCTCATATTCATCACTAACTCATTGATTTCTTAAAAGCATGACAAAATCTCATAAATTCAAATATTCAAAATTCAATTCATGTTATGATAAAATTGCAATATTATGCTCAAACATTTTATCCATAACATATCATTTGTAGTAGTGCAATGATCAAATTCAACAAATTTCTTATCTCACTCTTGTTTATGATAAGATATGCGGAAACTAAATTCTCGCTCATTTCGGAAGTATGAAATATTTAACAAGATTGTTCTACCCAAAGTAAACTTTGAGATCGTACCAAGACCGAAAATCCTAGTGATTTGAGTATATCTCACCACCACTTTCTTTCAAACAATTTGGTTCAAACTTTGAACCATAACCTATCAAAACAAATATGGTGTAAACCAATATATGCCAACCTCTCACCGTATCCATAATTCACATTAACATAGCTTGAAAAGCGTTGTTAACAACATTTGATATCCTTGCAATGCGGGTAATAATATCAAATAACTTCATAAACAATAGTATATTCATTTATTGGTGAGAGTTGATATTCACATTTGTTTTGACTAGGTTTCTGATTCTTTCGGTTTTGGTTTCATATCAAATTATATCTCATAAGTTCCAAACTTATATGAGTCACATGATTATTGTCATACACAATAATTCTCAATATCTTGTTTCCAAAAAAAATTTATTCTAAGATTGAACAATCAATTTATTCAATTTAGAATGTCATTATTGATCACTACAATAACTACAAATAGTTCATCAACCATACCTCAATTGATTTTAAACCTCAATTGGTTATAAACCATTGTCCACTCTTTGCACACCAACAAAGAAATCAAAGCAACCCCATTGCTCCACACATCGATTAATAACCCAAATTTTTATTTCATTAGAAAATAAAACTTGCTCAAGCAGGTGAATTCTCATGCACTGTCACAATCATTCACATGTGAGCATTCGAAACCAAAAATAAGTAAGTATGCACTTACATAATTACTTAAAAATCAATTAAAATATAGTACTCCAAGTTTCTCTTAAATTTCAAACAAAGATTAAAGTTCTATAGTTATAACATCATATATTTATAACTTTCTATCAAGCATTTTATCAAACATATATGGTCTCAGTTTGATTGCTAACAATAATCTTCTTTTTCATTACCAAAACAAGAGTATGAAATACTAGAATCCAAACATGAATTTTAATGTAATTTCTTACATCTCTAATCTCTAATCTCAAGTATCATGTCTCCTATTTTGACATACATACACAAAATTTCGAAATCACCACATCTTTCAAACTAAAAATCCAAACAGAAATTTCAAAATGGTTTTTCAAGATAATTTCCTGATCTACAAGTTTCATGTTATACACGAATCCAAAATATCAACACAAAGATCATAAAAACGAATTCAACAAGGACTAAATTTCTCGGCTTTCGTCTTTAAATTTTCTGATACATTGTGCAGTTTTCTAAAATACTTTAAAAATATTTTGCAGACTCCAAAAATTCTGAAATTTAACATGTATGATTCTCATGATGTATAATACACCCTGTTAAAATTTCAAGACCCAATTCAATTTAGTGTAGGAGATAAAAATAAGACTCTGACATGTTAAAAACATTCGTTTTAACATCAACAATATTTTGTCTATGTCAATCGTTCACAAAGAAAAAAATATTTAACCATGTTATTCCTAGTCCATCAATATTAGACATAAAATTAACTCTAGGTATCAAGTTACCTAAATCTCAAGCATCATGTTCAATCGTTAAAGAAAAAATATTAAGTTATAATTCTATCAAACAAAAATAAAACAATGATACTTATCGCGTTTGAGCAATTGTTTTGTTTGGTATCCATGGCGAATAAATCGTCTTAAAATTGTTGGAATCAATTGCCTGATTATGCCCGCACAACAAATAAAATCAACACGAAACAAATAACGTTATGGCTGAGTCGTGGACAGGTCGCTTTCTTTAAGACGTTTGCGGCTCTTCGCCCAAGATTGTGCGCGGTTCATCGTTGTGGGTTGTCCCAGGATAAAAAAATGCCAGTTCAATCTCTTACACAATCACTCTTACCCAGTGAGAGGATGTGAAACTTCTACACTTCGCTCTTGCTCGGGAACTCTTTTAAAAACCAAGGATGATCACACACTTGTTTTTTCTCTCTCAAAACTTCATTTTCTAATAAACTCAAGAGACATAATAGAAAACTCTCACATAAGAAAAAAGGTTTCTACAACTCTCCCAATTCTTTACATCAAAAGAAACTAAAACGTTAAAGAACATTCATCTCTCTTTTTTGTTTTTCCAACCAAATTCCGATTTATAGTCAAGAGTTTCAAAACATTTAAAATGTTATTAAAAATGTTATTATGGTGGAGTTAACACCATTAAAAACCATAAATATGTAACGGTCAAAATTAATGTTACTTGAAATTAAATTTTCATTTAAGAAACTTAAAATGCTATTAAAAATTTCTTTTCATTTATTGGGAAATAAATTTATGTTTTAAATATATATTCAACAAACAAATAACTCCACTTATCGCCAATACCCAAATTTTCTCAATTCAGTCACGAATTCCAATGTCTTCCCATATTAGGCCAACTTCATCCTACCCCTTTCTCACGAACAACACAAGACTCGAACTCCAAGATGAAAAAGAGATTTGGTGTACACCCAAGCATTCCGCGTAGCCTTATGGTCACAAACACAGATGCCTCGGACTTCAAACATCTCGGGTGTATCATTTTAACTTTGGTGGGCTTCCATGCCATACATTCTTTCTTTGAAAATGGTTAGGGTTCTTCCGCAACATTAAGTAGGCTGTCTCTTTGGCGAGAGATATGTAGCTGGAAGTTTTTCGCCACAACACCGTTTTATAAATCCCCGGTTAGCCATTTATTTTCCCTGGTGATCGACCACCGACTTTTACAAAAGCACTAAAATAATATTATTAGTCATAATATCGAGTCCTACTCTAATATAATTAGTGGGTATAAAATGTAGCACCTATGTGCTTATCAACACCCCCACACTTATATTTCGCTAGTTTCGAAAGCAAAACAAAGAATATATCCGCTACACAGCTGGATAAGAAGAGTGTTGTCCGCTAAACAACAAGATCGAGAGATGTCTGCTAAACAGCTAGACGAAACCACTAAACAGTGACATAGATGTCTGCTAAACAGCTATACAAGAGGACCCGCTAAACAGCTGATCATTTTTTATTATTATTTTTTTTTTTGTTTTTTTGTTTTTGTTTTTTTAAAGACCCGCTACACAGCTGGTCATAATATGTATTTTTTTTTCTTAAAGAAAGTGCCACACCCCCACACTTAAACATTACATTGTCCTAAATGTAATTGAGTCATCCAACGTAGAAATTAAGATGGGAGATTTAAAAAATAAAAGATAAGAGTAAAGGGAACAAATCAGTGGGTTGACTCCCATGAAGCGAAATGTATTTGTTTCCCTGTTTTCAGTAGCACGTTCTCAAACAAGGTGAGGTTGGTACCCCAAAGTGCGCTGCAAATCATATATATATAGTCTGAAAAGTTGGGGATCAACCCAACTAATCAGTTTTGCTGAAAAGATGATCCTGCAGTAATGATGATTAGTACCCAGAGAGCAAAACCTGAACACAGTCTTATTCGTAACAGAATTTGAACCTTCCCTATCATATGTGGTTATCTGAAGTAAATATGATTCATGGATAATGAGTAAAGATTGTTTAGAGAATTCAACAGTCATTGTACACTCTAAATCTGGTTCTAAGTCTGAGGAAACAATTTGCTCGGTAGATATTGGTTCATATTCATCCACGGAACAAGAGATCAATGGAGCAATATTATCACGAATCACAGACTCCAATTATCATCTATAATAGTTTCATTATTAATATCATCAAGATGAGAAAAAATTAGACAATGGCTTAAGGGTCAAGGTTTGAGACTTTCCGATCGATGAAACTAGTCGAGACTGGCATAACTAGAGGTTCTAGTTTGGGCTTCCATTTATTAGTGTCTAACAGCGGAGTGGGAGTCTAAAAGTCATTGACTTCACAGATAACGCTATCATCATCAAAATCATGCCCAAAATGAGCTAAGCAAACCTCTAATGGATCTTCCGAGTGGCTTTTGCAAAAGCCTTGCGAGTGCATACTTTCTTTTCGCCACAGCACTTCAAAGGTTACCTCAAAAAATTAAACAAACTACGTAAAAAGGATCTAAAAAAAAAAAAAAAATTACAAAACAAAATAAAAATAAAATAAGCTATGTACAAGAAAATTGATATCAATCGAGAGTATTATGCAACCATCCGCATAGCCGCGCCAAAACTTGGTAGGTTCCAAACCTAATTGAGTACTCAAATATAGTTTCTCCGTTGTAACTTCCTTCGCTTTGTATGTAGCGATCCTAAAGCATTACCTATCTATCCTTGCATACCACATCTAGATTTAATCAAGCACGAAATATCAATTCAAAAGCATAAATAATCAAGAAAATCACATGAACAATAAACACCAAGCTATATGAAGAGAAATCACTAATCGGTGAATCATTATTGAGGAAATATCATCGTTAGGTCTATATAAATAAATTGGTTTCCACCTAAACCCTAACAAACGATTTAGCCAACCATGGAGAAAATAAAATCAAAACCGCAAACTCTTGTTTTCTCTCTTCTCGCCGCAGCCTCTCCCCTCTCTTTAAGATTTTTTTGTTCTTGTTTTTGTTCCTTTCTTTCTCAAGTCACAAATATATTACCAACCAATGAGAGCCTGCCACATCATGCCTTCCAAAGACCACTTTTCCATTGATTT
>JAJJWW010007966.1:0-35147 GCA_023531295.1 Papaver armeniacum
TCATCTATTACGTCATTTATTTACCTCCATGCGACTCCTTATCGAAGTAATCGTTTATTAATCTCGCGAAATACTACTGTCGCGATATTCTGGTCCTACAGTTTGATCCCTGGCATTTCGTCGTGCCCTCTATGTAGAATAACATAATTGGGTGGTTCTCCGTAGATTGAGAGCAATAACGCCTTCAGGACGTCGGTGATACTCACTGTTCCCCGACTACATGAGAGAGGTCGTGTATAGATCCAGGCGGTTCTCCGTAAGATTGAGAGCAATAACGTCTTTAGGACTTCGGCAACACTCGTTGTTTCACTGACTATACGCAAGAGATTAAATTCTACCGTGACATTCACCACTGAATTCCTAGAAGATAATCTATCTTATCTCATTACTCCTATTTCATGATCAAAATGGTAATAAATAAATGTGTTACTCTGATTTCATGATCGAATCCACGGCTGATCTCATGAAATGGTAATAGATATTACTCCGATTTCATGGTCGAACCCACAGCTGGTCTCATGAAATGGTAATACCACCACTTATTTTGTTACTCCGATTTCATGGTCGAATCCACGGCTGATCTCATGGAATGGTAATAGATAATCTCATTACTCCGATTTCATGGTCGAATCCACGGCTGATCTCATGAGATGGTAATAACTACTTTCATTACTCCGATTCTGTGGTCGAATCCACGATCCCATGTAATGGTAATACCTATTTTATTATTCCGAATTCATGGTTGAATCCACGGATGATCCTATGAATTGATAATAAAAACTACTCACTTTTATTACTCAGTTTCATGAATCATTCTCCACTGAATTTCATGAATTAGTAATAAATACTCAACAATCGGGCATCTGGACTACCACTGAGTAAGCCCCATAAAATGGTGCGAGTGTACTCAACAATGATGCACGAACGAGCACCCAAATGCGCGAACGCGCATCCAAAATATGGACAAATGAGGAATCCCGCACAAAACAGGAGAGAGAAAATAATAAAATTAAAATAATGAAGAAGCGCCCATGGGCCGGGCCCACCGGCCGACCGGTCGTGGCCGGTCCCATGCTTCCTCCATTATTTTCCTTATTTTTGTTATTTTCATAAACTCATGAAGACTCCTCCATTCCGGCAACTTTACTTGTTTGAGCAAAACTCGTGGTTTCTCCATATTTTTGTGGGATTTCACAAAAGAAAAAATAAAATAAAATAGGGAAAGGTGTTGCGGGACCAGGGCAACATAGCCAGCCCGGCCATGCCCTAGTCTTGGCCGGTCCCACACCTTGCAATCCCTAATCTTTCATAAATTGTTATTTTTCTCATCTTGTGAAACTCCCCAGTTTTAGCAAAATTCATGGTTTCTCCATATTTTCTCAAATATTGCGCGAACCATGAAAAAGCCAAAAGTCAACATGGTCACACGACCGACTAGGCTACTCATGAAAATACATTAAAATATTATTATTTTAATATTCACAAAATATTGATCAAACGAGCATACTTGCGCATTCGAGCAAAATCGAGGATTTCAGTCAAAGATCGAACTCTTCTGAAAATCTGAAATATTGCTCAAGTGCACATCAGAAAATGTTGAAACTCTCATATGAGAGACACAAGCATTATGGAAACACGGGCATGCTCCCTTGACCGACCAAGGGCGGCTCTAAGGCTTGCAACAAGCCGGTCCCACACGTTTTTACACTTTTTGACCTAATTTGTGCAATCGCTCATATTGGGTCCAAACTCTTCACAACTAACTCAGAGTTTGTGCAAACGCCCACCAGCGTTTCCACGGCCACCAAGGGTGGTCTCACGCCATCTTGGTCAGTCCCTCACTTTTCTATAATTAGGTTTTCTCACCTAATGCTCAATCGAGTGCTATTTCAATAAATGATGAAACCGACATTTAATCGTCATTCCTTCACCATTTGGTCAACTCAGGACCCTGGTGTAATGCTTACTCAAGAAATTAGGCATCACATGGACGTCCATAGTCCCACGTGGTCGGTCCCTCCTTCGCTCATAACATATTTTCAGCAATTCGTCAATCAGTGAGCAATTGCTCAAAATTAGGGTTTCGAACAAACGCTCAACAAATCACCATTCTGAGCAAGTTCAAACACTAAATAAATTTATGTTAATCCAGCAAACAACACACGGATTAATTATATAATGTTCGATAATCTACCAATATTTTAATATTTTATTGGGTCACGTCACCAATAAATAAATAATTTGTCGAATTGAGCAATACTTGCTCTATTGCTCGATGATCAGTAATTTATCAGTAATTCTTCGAATTGAGCAATACTTGATCAATTGCTCGAATATTGATCCAAATTGTGTCAATATTCGCAGAATCCACATATTTGCTAAGTTGCTCGAATATTGATCCAACTATCAATATTCAGTAATTCATCAATAATTCGTCGAATTGAGCAATACTTGCTCACTTGCTCGAATATTGATCCAACTATCAATATTCAGTAATTCGTCGAATTGAGTAATACTTTCTCACTTGCTCGAATATTATCCAACCATCAATACTCTCCGTTGAATCGAGCAATGCTTGCTCAAATGCTCGAATTAACAATAATTGCACACGAGCAATGCCAACATAATAACTAACACGTTCAAATCCATGAATCGCTGAGCAATCGCCAATCATGTGCGATTCAACAAAACTTAGATTCTAAACATCAACAACTGACTAATAAAATACACGTCTGTCATACAGACTCCACGATTCGTGAGACTTCAATCACGTCACATGGGGGGGTATCAATTAGGGTTTTGGTCGGCGGCCTACACGCACGTGGATTCATCCACGATGAGAAATGTGAGTAAGTCGTGCAAATGGTTGAAGGAGTTAGCAAAGTAGTGGGTGGACGGTTAACCAAGTCTCCGCACGAACTGGAATTGGTTTCACCACGATCTTCCACTTTCCCACTCTTTCACTCAAGAAACCGTCACACTTACAGGGATCAGTGTGTTCATCATCCTTGAAATATAAATAAGTCCAAATCGAGGACAACGAATGATCATCATTTTAGTCAACAACTCGATTAAAACTTATTCATGGAACTCAACTTCAGCAGTTTATCAATTTACAGAAACCTTCAACACATCCACAATCCTTGATCATCATTGATCCCACACAATTCTCAGCTTCCCTCCTACAGATCAACCCATCTCCCTCTTTATGACTGAATTGACTCTGGAACGACCATTGTCTTGGTTTAGGCCGGAGTCCTACAGATTGATCTCTCGAATCTAAGCACTCCCTTTGCAGTGTATCTGTGTGAGGTTTAACAGTTTGCTCGGTCGAGGAGTCTCGTCCGTACGCTCGACTCTTCACTTTCCTAAAAAACTAGCAAACCGTTTTTCCCCATCCACAAATCCATTAATATCTTGCATTTTGATAATTTCCCTGCATCCATATGTGATCTTCTTGTAAAAGATAAGAACACTACTTTCCATTAAGTGATAAAATTTCTTGTTATAATATTTTTTTTTTTAAACCATACGAGAAGCAGCAACAATAAGACAGAGGAAGAGGAAGACATGTTTCTTTTGTTTACTGTTGCGAGTGATTGTAAATTCCTGATAAGTGTAGTAGGATTTGTAAGGATAAGTTTTTAAAGTTGACATATTTTCTTGACCAAGTAAACCAAAAATGACCAAATAGTGGGTCCAGATTAAAAATTTAACGGTTGTGGCATTTAATTAATTACGGAAAAAAAATGGTGGCACTTTATAAACCGGATAACGAAAATGTTGCATTTTTTATAATAACAATGACGAATTTTGATGATTAATATGAAAACATTGAAAAGTCGTCATGAATTATGATTTTTAAACACTACCATACCAATTAAATACACATGTCAACTGAAGAAGCTAATAAGAACCAGGAGATGTTCGACGATATCAAATTGAAAAGAATTAAATCGGGTGAGTTTAAGAGAGAGAGTCTCTGCAAATCGGGTCAGTGACTCAATGCAATTATTGCAGAAAATTTTCTTTAATCTACTCAATTTCTTCAGGTTTTTAACGGAAATCAAGTTTGGATCAGGTGGTTTTTCTTCTTCTAGTCATTATGTTTTTCTTTTAATCATTAACGGTAGTAATAATTATGGTTTTAAGTGTCAATACTGAAAACCCAGATAGGGTTTCTCAGGTAGTTGATATTTCACAAACTACCGAAGCTTTTCCGTCGATTTCATTAATTGATGATTCAAATGTTGAGAGATATGCTCAATGGAAATTCTCTTTAATTTGTCGTTTAGATTTTCTCAAGATTAAATTTGTGGAAGCTGTGCATATCTTAAAAAGTCAATGGAAGTTAACAGGGTCTTGTCAATTTATCCCTTTGGGGAAAGGTTTTTTTACTATCAAATTAGATAATGAACATGATAAGCAGTATATTAAATCAGGGAAATGGGAAGTAGTTGATCAATTTCTTCGTATTCGAAATTGGATACCAAATTTCAGGCCAGAAAATCAGAGGATTTTGACTACAATGTTGTGGGTTAATTTTCCAGGTCTTAGTTTGGAATATTGGGATGAATCAACTCTCTTCAAGATTAGTAAAGCCATTGGTACACCCATTAAGGTTGATGATGCAACTCTTCAATACTCAAGTGGTTATTCAACAAAAGTTCTAATTGAGGTGGATTTAAGCAAAAAAATTCCCAACAAGCTTTGGATTATATCCAAATATGGTGCTTTCTCTCAAGGTGTTCTTCTACCCAAGTTGCCTAAATTCTGTAATAAGTGTAAAATTGTGGGGCATCTCTTATCTGAATGCAAATTTAATCAACCTCAAAATGTAGAGCAAAACTCTGGAAATTTAAAACAAAATGCTGGTGATAGTAAGCAGCAGGAGGGATCTCAAGATATTCCAATAGTGCCTTTTGATATCTATCCTACACCACCTCAGGTGCACATTAACAAGGAAGATATCATAAATCATACTGGTAGTTCAAAAAATCTTGGAGGAAGATTCAATCCTCTTTTAGAAACAGAGGTTATGCAAGTATCTGAAAGTGATGTAGAAATTAGAAATGACTTGGAAGCTATAAAAATTCTTCAAATTGTAAATGATAATTCCATAGAGCAATGTGTGGTAAAGTTTTTGGATGGTGAATCAGGCACAGTCTCAGCAACAAAAGTACCTACAGTTACTTGGTCTAAAGTAATTCAAAAACCTAGTACTTCATCTATTCAAAGTCCAGTTGGTTCAATTCAAAATTCTATCAGTAATCAAGAAGTTTCTAAGGAATTATCTACAGTTTCTTGGTCTAAAGCAGTTCAAAAGCCAGTAAATTCTTCAGTTCAAAGTCCTATAAGTAATCAAGAAGTTTCTAAAGAAGTACTTATCTCAAAGGTTACTTCCCAAGTTCAAATCCCTGTAATTAGTCAAGAAGCTCCTAAAGAGGTAATTTCTTCAAAAGTTAATACACAAGTTCTAGTTAAATACAACTTCAGGAAAACTCAAGGAAAAGGAGGTACAAAAGGCCTCCATTCCAATCCATGAAGATTTTTTATTGGAATGTAAGGGGTCTTAGAAGATCTAAGGCTCAGAATGAATTGTGGTCTTTAATTAATCAATTTAATCCTTCAATAATTTTTATAGCTAAACCTAAAGTAGTTTGTAGTCCTTCATTTTGCAATAAATTGAATTTACCTGGTATGCAGTCTATGGTAATTCACAATTCAGTAGCAAATAAAAAGGGTAATATATGGATGTTTTGGAATCAAATTTTTCCAACTCCAACAGTAGTTTCCATGTCAAGTCAGATGATAACAGTTAGTGTAGGTGATGTTCTTATTTCTGGAGTTCATGCTCATGTCGGGGTTATGCAAAGAAGATTTATATAGTCAGAAATGGAGGCAATAAGTGAGTTGAAGAAACCATGGATAGCCATTGGTGATTTTAATGCTATAATTTCCTTGGATGAGAAGCTTGTGGGTAGAAGTCCTAATAGAATATCTATATTGGATTTTTCTAATTATTTAGATAGTTGTGAGTTACTTCAGGCTCCTAAATCTGGATTGCAGTTCTCTTGGTCAAATAGTCAGCAAGGCAGAAACATAATTTTATGCAACTTGGATAGAGTGGTTTACAATCAGTTATGGCTGCAAAAATATAATAATTTGAGTTATAAGGTAGGTTTGAGAGTAACATTTGACCATGCACCATTATTAGGTGGCTGTGCAAATATTCCAAAGCCTAAGAATGTTCCTCAAAATTTCAAAAAATGTGGTTATCTCATCCCACATTTATGGAAGTAGTTCAAGAATGTTGGTCTGAAATAATAATAGGAGATCCAGCTTTTGTGTTTCAAAGCAAGTTAAAAAAGTTAAAGAAGGTTCTCAGTGCTTGGAACTGGAATGTGTTTGGGAATGTCCATGTTAAAATTAAGGAGGCTAAAATCAAAGTTCAAGAGGCAATGGTTCAATCTGATGATGATCCTTTTAATGAGGAAATCCTACTAAAGTTGGTTGATGCTCAGAATGTACACAATTCAAGAGAATTTCAGTTGAGTACCTTATTAAAACAAAAATCAAGAATAAAGTGGGTCAAGGAAGGAGCAGCTAACACTAATTTTGTGCATACAAATTTGAAGATTAGGCAAACAAGGAATTTTATAAGGGAACTTGAAGATGGTAATGGTAATATTCTAACTGACCAGAAAAAGATAGCAGATGTGCTAGTTAATCACTATGAAAATAAGTTTAAATATCAACCTGTCTCAATTGAAGATTCCTTAATAAATGCTATTCTACAAGTAATCACTCAAGAAGATCAAGAAATGCTTGATAAGCTTCCAGATGAAGAGGAAATTAAATCTACTATCTTTGATATGGACCCTGACAATTCACCAGGGCCAGATGGATTCACTAGTTGTTTCTACAGAGCTTGTTGGGATATTATTTGCAAGGATGTGGTGAAAGCCATTCAATTTTGTTGGAGTAGAAGGTACATTCCTAAAGGCTTAAACTCAAATTTCTTAGTTTTACTCCCTAAGACTGAAGGTGCCAAGTCTCCCAATCAATTCAGACCAATAGGGCTAAGCAATGTCAGTTACAAAATATTTACAAAACTTATAACTACAAGAATGAGTAACCTGTTAGTGAAGCTTATTTCTCCTCATCAAGCTGCATATGTGAAGGGTAGATGCATACAAGAACAAATAATGCTAGCTTCTGAAATGGTCAATGAGATGAAAAGGAAGAGAAGGGGAAGAAACATAGGACTTAAACTTAATATATCTCAAGCATATGACTCTGTCAGTTGGGAGTTTCTTTTTCAAGTTCTTCAAAAATTTGGATTTTCAGTTACTTGGTGTGATTGGTTACATACTCTTTTTAAATCAACAAAAATATCAGTGATGGTAAATGGGGGTCCCTGTGGTTTTTTTTTCAGTGGGAAGGGGATTAAGGCAAGGAGATCCACTCTCTCCTATATTATTCATTCTTATGGAAGAAGTTTTAAGCAGAAACCTTACAGAACTGGTGAGTAAAAGAGCTATTAATCCAATGGTTACAAGGAATGGTATTAGTCCTTCTCATCTGTTGTTTGCAGATGATGTTTTCATATTTTTAAATGGTGCAAAGAAAAGCATAGAAAACTTACTTAAACTTTTGAATGATTACCAACTCAGTTTTGGACAAAGTATAAATAAGATGAAAAGCAAGTGTTTTGTGGATGGGACTTCAGAGTCAAGGAAGAAATTGATCAAAGATATAATACAAATGGATATATTAGTGATTTTCCTGACAAATACGCTGGCAGGGTTAAATCTTCCACAGTTTGGCCTATGGTGGAATTAATGCAGAGGAAGCTTGCTGCTTGGAAGGGTAAACTTTTGTCATTTCAAGAAGGTTAGTTTTGATCAAGTCAGTCTTATGTAGTATTCCATTATACAATATGGCAGTTTACAAATGGCCAAGTTCAGTTATAAAAACCTGTGAGAAGATTATAAGGAACTTTCTTTGGTCAGGAGACAGTAAAACTAGGAAGCATACTATTTTGTCATGGAAAAAGGTGTGCACTCCTTATAAGGAAAGAGGTCTAGGTATTCAAAGACCGGAAATCATAAATAAAGCTTTCCTTATGAAAATGTTGTGGAAGATAATAAAATCTGAGGATGATTGGGCATTGTTTCTTAAAGCTAAATTTCAGGACAAATACAACCAATGGAGTTCTTCATGGCATTTATCATCCATTTGGACAGGTTTTAAATGGGCTTGGCAGTCACTGCAACACAACTTAAGATGGTGTATTGGCAATGGAAAGAAAATCTCAGTTTGGTTTGATGTTTGGATAGGTGAATCTCCTTTAATAGAAGTATTTGGTCAAAATCAGTATGTTAAAGACAATATTCACATGAAGGTTTTTGATTTGCTAAATAATGGACTTTGGCTTATTCCTCCAGATATACAGAATGCTCTTCTTTCCTTCAGTTTACCTGAAGTTAGTGGAGGAGAGGATGAAGTAATATGGAAGGAATCTTTTTCAGGTGATTTTATTATCTCAATTGCAGTTGACATAATGAGATTTAAGGAAAACCAAGTAGGCTGGTCAAAATACATATGGAATTCTTATCTACACCCAAGTACAACTAGCAACATATGGAAACTGATTCAAGGACTTTACATGGATGATGCAAAAATGGTCAACAATGGGTATGAGGTGGTTTCTCAATTTTGTATTTGTAAAAACTCTGAAGACAGTATGCAACATCTCTTGTGGGAATGTGAATTTAGTCAGTCTATCTGGAACTAGTTAACTTCCATTTTCAACTTTGCAATTCCTTCTTCTTTAGAAGATGTGTAAAGAATTGCAGTCAACAAAAGTACATTAGTTCAGCAGATCTGCATCACAACTGCCTGTAGTAAATTAAAGGAGTTATGGTCTCAGAAAAATAGAATACTTTCTGAAGATATCAAACCTAACATCTCTACTTTTAAGAGCAGAATAATGAAGATGGTTTTTTAAGGAGGCGTGATAATTACAGGGTGCAAATGGAATCAGCTTTATGATATTCATCTAATCTCTTTCTTCAACTTGCGTCCAAGGCAATCTAATTATCATTGTATTAAACCATGTTATTGGTTTGCTCCTCATGCTGAATATACTCTATTCTGTTGTGATGGTTCTTCTCTTGGAAATCCAGGTGCTGCTGGTATTGGGTTAATTGCAAGAGATCATAATTGTTAGGTGTTGGGAGTAATTTCAGGTGGATTGGGGACTGCAACTAATTATATTGCGGAGGTTTATGCAGTTTTGATTGCTGTTGAATTAGCAGTTTCTGGTCAAACAGTTGAGTTTCATAGAGTACCGACACTGAAATTTGTATGAACACGGTGCCGGTTTTATGTTCCGGCATTCAATCTAGGATGAATACAGTACCGGTTTCCAACCCCAGATTAACCAAAAACTTAATTTTCCCTACCGGCATTCAATCTAGGATGAATACAGTGCCGATTTTTAGTACCGGTAATGTTTGATAATAATTCGTGTATGCCGATACTGGACTTAAAACATACAGGAGAGTTTATGAATTTGTCACCTGTACCGGCATAGAATTTTGGTTTCATTGCATGCCGGTTTTGGGTACCGGCATTCTTTGTAATAATTCGAGCATGCCGATAGTGTACTTAAAACAAACAGGAAAATTGTCACAAATACCGGCATAGATTTTAGGTTGCATTTGTATGCCGGTACTTGGTACCGGCACTGTCGATAGTCAATGTGTCTTGCTTAGGAACATTGTACCGGCGTGGTGTATTTTAAGGTAGTCAATGCCGGTACTAAAACTGAAGGTGAGTTTCCTTATATTCATTGCTTTCCGTGTGCTTACGATATAGGTCAAAAGCAAAGGAAGCTAACAAAAGAAAAACTAAAGATGTTTTCACTAAGAGAAGAAGGAAGGACGGTCTTGATACTCCTCAGTCTTTGCCCCCTCGAGGGAAAGATGAAGGTCGTAAGATACGTTTGGGGGATGGTACAAGAGGGATAATTTGGGAGAGTGGTGGTCACCGTAGTCGACTTGCAAACCGTGATCATGATAGGTGTCTAAAACACCTAATTTACTAGTTAGTAGTTACGCTTTC
Organism: Papaver armeniacum; assembly: GCA_023531295.1. Classification (NCBI taxonomy): domain Eukaryota; kingdom Viridiplantae; phylum Streptophyta; class Magnoliopsida; order Ranunculales; family Papaveraceae; genus Papaver; species Papaver armeniacum. The sequence continues at coordinate 10,132 of JAJJWW010007966.1, forward strand.
TTTGCTATTTCTCTTGTGAATTATGTACTTTACGCGTGTTTTTGAGTTATTAGGTACTCTGGAGTCGCATGGACGAAAAGATGGAGGAATCACCCAATTTGAGCAAAAAGGGCGAAATTGTCATCTCACAGCAAAGTGATATATGGAGCTGACCCAAGGTTAAGGGACAACTCTCTTTTGGAGAAATATTAAATGACAGCCAGCAAATGTTGAGGGTCTGCCAGCTGGGTAGCCCTTATCAAGGTGACTGGACACTGGGTATAACCCTACTCCCATAACCCCTTATCCATTTCATTCGAGTGGTTATATCCACATTCTATTCTTACACAAACCCTAGGATCGAGAGGGCTGCTGTCTGAGAGAGATGAAATGGGTGGTGGTGAAAACAAGCTTCTGCTGTGATACTGTGAGATTGAGAGAATATGTTATTGATTGTGGATTGAGTTAGAGCAGGGCTGGAAACGAGTTGGTGATATTGGATTGATTGATGTTGCTATGAATGATGGGGTTTGAAATGGGTTTTGCTGTGAGTCGAGAAATCAGATGTGAAGAAAGGAGATCTAAGAATTGTTGAATCGATGAGTTCTGCATTTGTTGAAGAATTGAGGGCTCGAGCTGAATAAGGAGGTTGGGTTGTGCTTGTAATCATGGCTTGAGAAATCAGGGTACTGGTGGTTAGCAGTGAAGATAGGAATTTAGGGTTCAATTGATATGAATTTGATAGATTTCAAGATCGGAAATGATTCTCATGGGTTGGTGAAGAACTGATGGATGTATCTCGTTGTTGTTGAGAAGAGAAGAAATTGGTTGAATTTATATGATAACCTCACCTTAGGGTTCGAATCGTGAAACTCGAGCTACCGAGAGGAAATTCATGGGGTTTAGGCTCGATTCGGTTGTCCGAAGTTGGAGTTTAGATTGATACCAGATTGAGAATGAATTAGTCGATTCTAGGGATTTAAGGAAGGAAGCTGGTGGAATTATAGGAGAGTGAGTTGGTGTTTGAATTCGGGTGATGCGGTTCTTGAGTTGATTTGAGAAAGTAAGAAATGGGTTGAGTCTCGGGTTTGAATCTGTTTGTGTGGGTATTTTCCATGGATGTCTTCGAGGGTTTGGTGAGGAATTTGATCAAGATGGAGAATAACAGTGAAAGGAGTTAGGTCATTACAGCAGTAGGTAATGGGGGTGGCAGTACAAGGGCTTATGACCAAGGAAGTATGAGTTGTGTGTGCAATGGGAAGCAGATGCTGCAGGTGGTAGCTATGCAATGCAGGAAGGATGTTGGTCTGAACCCAGGGCTGCAGCTAGGCGGGTCTGCAAGTGTTGAAATAAAGCTACTGAGATCTGTTGCCAGTGTTTGAGGCCTTGAGCTGAGAACTGGGACTGGAGAATATTGGAGCTGCCACTAAGGTTGTGATGCTGATGGCAATGCAGGGGTGGATTGGTGCTGTTCTAATGTTTGAATAAAGCTACAGGTGGAGAAGTGAAGCTAGCACTGAAGTAATGGATGCAAGAGTGTTGCAGATGCTATGGCTTTCTTTGGAATACAAGAGCCGGAGCTGTGTGTTGCCAATGGCAAAGCTGAGCGAGGTGATTGCGGTGGGAGTTTGGGAGCTTGGAGGTTACAGAGTATGAGTTTCAGACAAGGAAGTGCCAAGTGAGTTGCAGTGGCGGATGAAGTGCATATACTGCACAATGGAGCTGTAGTTCACTCTGGTGACCTGAGATTGTATTGATGGTGATATTTGGCTGTAGTTGAGCTGAAACTGCAGGTGGGAGCTGGTGTAGTTGGTACAATACAAGTGCAGGCAAGGGAGTTACAGCTGATGGCTTGGTTTCGGCAGAATGAGATGAAGGGCTTGAGGTTGTAGCTCAGGTTGAGTAATTGGCTGGTGTTTGTGGCTTGTAGTGGTGCTGCTATGGGAATGAAATTGCCAGAGTAGATGGAAGTGTTGGTGGTTCTGGTAAAAGCAGGTGGTAATGGTAATGCTGGCTTGAGGTTCAGGTGATGATGTTGCTTTGTGTTGAATGTATGAGAGGGATTTTGCAGTGGCAAGGGCCAGGAAGAAGAGAAGATGATGTATTGCATGATGACAGCCGTTATGGCTGGACTGAGCACTGATGCACCATCTTGGTGCAACACAAGTTGGCCTGACAAGATGGCAATGGCCTTGGCAAGTCAGCCCATCCAGCTGAGTAAGATGCTGACCCGGTCGGACTCACTTTGACCCGGTCTGACCGACCTGACCCGATCCGACTCGTTGACCTGACCCGATCTGACCCGTTGACCGGTGACCGGGCGGACTTTGCCGGTCACCTGCGATACTTTTCCGGCCGATGTCCGGCCGTAATCCCAGTTTTCCGACGACGATTTTTGGACATAATTTCACATGGGTATTTCTCACACATGGGCTTGGTGGACCACTTGGAGATGGGTTTTGAGAAGACCTAATATTGGAAGGAGTATCCTTTATGGAAATAGAGAAACATATAAAAGAGTGGACTTGTATCTTTGATCTTATAGCTTTTTCTATCTCTTGCCTCTACTTTGTTTTTTAGGGTTTAGAACCATGAAGTCTTTTCTCTTTCTTCTTGTTATGAACTCCATGAATATGAGCTAGAGTTTTCTTTTGGTTATGAATTAGTTGGATTCCCAACCATGAATTTTGTGCAATAAATTAGTTTTCTCTCATATTATCGTTTATGATTCACCAATAATATTGTTACATGATTTGAATGCTTGTTAGTCGAGTCGCGAATCGATTGAGTTTGCTTTCATCTTTATTGCTAGATTAGGGTTATTATACGCAAAAGTGATAATTAGGATTGCAAGTAGCATAAATATGATTATAGTTTGTAGTGATATATTCTTATGATCATATGTGAACCATAACCTTTGTTAAATCGGATTAGTGCTTTTACACGTTCGATTGCTTTGATTGGCCTGATTTCATAGGACCTAATGCATCTAGGGAATTAAACTTGATTAGTGCTTTTACACGTTAGGTTGTTCCTTTAGATAGAATTCATATTCGCATCTTTTAATGTGTTTGTTGATGACATGAGGAGATTTGCGGGATATACTTGCGATCAAGGTATTCTAGGGCCTTTGATAAAAGTTGAGATTAAAATATCAATTCTAGTTATTGTGGTGAAACCATGTTTGTGATTGAAGACGAAATCCATGACCAATACTTTCTTATCCTTGATTTGATTTGTTTGCTTATTTCTTTATTTGCTTTTATTTATTTTATTATATAAAAATCACAAAACTACCGGTGTTATTTATAGGAAACCGAAACAATTTGACAACCTAGACCTCTCTGTGGGAACGATCCTTTCTTTCCCTTGCTTCATTATATATTTTGAGTAGTAAGAAAGTGTAATTTATATTTGTGTCGGCTGACAACCGGTCAAATTTTGGCGCCGCTGCCGGGGAGGCAGCGGTTGTCACTTGTTTTTGGTTTCTTATTTTTATTTTTAGTTTTAGTTTTATTTTTTTTATTTTTTGGGTTTTAACCTTGGTTTGAGAATTTATATTTCAGGTGCTTGTTTTTCATGGAAGGAGCATATTACATGGATGGATACGGTTTTCAACAACCTCAACCATACGACAACTACCAATTCCATGGGTATAATCAAAACCAATTCATTGGTTATGACCAATATTCCATGGAACCTTATGGTTTTCCTCAACAACCTTATGGCGGGTATGTGTGTGAACAACCACAAGGATGGGAGAATTCTTATGCTAGTGAACAAAAAGTCTCTAATTTTATAGACAAAGTTTCCAACTTTTTACAAGAGGAATTTCAAAAAGCTAAAGAGACTACAAACGAGCAACTCCAAGAACTTCGCGAAGGTATTGCTAGCTTGCGAAGAGGCATTTATCAATGCAAGGAAGATATGGATAATTCTTATGTGCATATGGTTTGTGATGAATATTTGATTGATGCTAATGTTGAAAAAGGCCAATCCTTGGGCACTTTCGTTGATAATTGTGTAGTTAACTCAACTCTTGATCTTAATAATGATCATTCACCTATTCAAAAGGATGAGTTCGAGATTAGAAACACTAAATTCAGCGAGGACCCATCTTATGTTGACTATTATAGTGACGGTGATTATGATACATTGCTTGAAACAACTCATGGTGACATCTCCGAGGAGTCTTTTTGGGATCAAGATGTAGACGAAGATGAATATGTCGACACTTGTGTAAATTACTCAAGCATTGATCTTAATAATGATCAAGATCCTATTCAAAGGGCGGAGCTTGAGGATGATGCATTTTCGAGTGTTCTAAAAAAGTTTATTATAATAAAATTTGGATCCGCAAAAGAGTATGTGCCTTACAACAAAAAGGAGGAATATGTTGAGAATGAGACCGTTATGACCACTATTGTGGAAGACCCAATTGAGCTTGCAAATGATTATAATAATGATGTTTACGTCGAGACTTTGGTTACGGCAGAAACGGACGAAGAATGGTTGCAAGGTTTAATAGAGGACCATGATATAAAAGAGGTGAATAATTCACTTGAGTTTTTCAAGGATGAAGAGGATTCCGTAATACAAGAGATTGTGCAAGGTTTGTCTAACCCGTTGCCTATTGTTTCTTCTCCTTTACCTCTTATTGGTTTGAATGTATGTGCTTGAGAGTATTGTTGAATGACTTTGTTTCTCGTTTTCCGCCATTAGAGAAACTTGATTCTCATACTATGCGAGGTTTTGGAACAAGAAACCGTGGAAGTACCCGACTTTTATGTTCTTTATCCACTTCCGAGTGTAAAAAGGACTAAGTGTGGGGGAAACTTTCAAGCTATAACAATTTCATTATTCATATATTATGATAATCATTGTGTGAAGTTGTTACTAGAATTGCAGATTGTTTTGGGCGAGACTACCAGATTTTCAGTTGTTGGTATATGGACGATAACAAAAGAGTCGGGCTGACGACTTTAAACCAAGCGCTAAATGGGAGGCAACCCATAGGTTTTGTATTTTAGTCCCTTTTATTTTTTGTTTTTATTGTTTTCATATCATATTTGCATCCCCATGTTTAATTTCATTGAGTCCGGAATCTATCTTAGAAGAGAATTATGACGAATACCTTTTTCGTCAGAAAAATTCAGACTGCACGTAGTTCAGTCCAGAGACCATAACTGTCAGACCGTTTATCGAAACACTTTGCCCTTTTGACACTTTGTAGAAAACACGTAGATGAACAACTTTTGTGAAATGGAGTTTTTCCAAATTCCTTACCAATTTGTACAGTTTTTGCGTTTTATCTGCTGTTACGTCAGAATTCAGAATTTTCGGTTTTACACATTGAGGACAATGTGAAGTTTAAGTGTGGGGGAGTCTTTTGCATATAGAGTTTTTAGCCTTTTTGAGTCAAAATTTTCAACTTTTTTGTAAATAGTGAATAAAAAAATCCAACTTGTAGTTAGTTTAGAGTCACATAGTATACATGTCGCTAAGATTACATCGAGAATCTCATAAGAGTGACTGAACTTAGAGATGACAGAGAACATGATCAGGTTTCTTACTTGTATGAGAGTTAAAGTTGGATTTAACCATGCCAGTGGCAAATAAGGTGCAGACTGAATTCGGTATTAGAGTAGTGATCCCTATAGTGGAGACTACCCATGTTACATAATGTGAGGCACCGCACCTTCAATTCTTTGTACTGTCTAAATTTGTGCTTTTAGAGTGTGTGTCACCGTACGTAAATTCCGGGCAGAATGGTGAGCTGCCCAACCTCCCACCATACAAGCACTATTTTGATATCTTGAGTGCTATTTTATCAACCATGATGGTGACATCGAATTGCTAACTTACATACCACTTGTAATCTTGTTCGCAGTTAGCACCATCACCTTATCTCTCTCTACACCAATAGGTCCATAGAAACACCATCATCATCAACAAGAGGAGCATCACGAATTCGAAGGAAAGTTGAAGACGTTTAAGGTTTACAAGCAACAATACGAGAAATGGGCAGATTTGATTTGAGTAAAGCAACAAGACAAGGAGCGAGAATTTTTATAAGTTGAAGACTATTGTATAAGAGCGAAATTATCAAGGATGAGAGTTCGAGAAATTTATGATATCAAGACATACAAGTTGTGAAGAATCAAGTGGTAAAGTACTTACACCATGGCCTTTGTATTTTATTTTATTTTTGTATTTATTTTTCTCTTATTTCAAAAAAAAAAAAAAAATTGGGTTTGTATAGTTTGTTTTTAGTTTTGTATTCTTTCAATAAAGCCAATGGAAAGAAGGAATATCTATAATGAAGTTTCAAGCGACAAGGAATTAGAGGAAAGAATCATATTGTCTAGATTCTACGAAGTTCAAGAGTTAGCATCAAGAGTTGAAGACCGAAGACGAAGATGAAGACACCGATTGAAAACCGAAGACGTTTCTATGGATGCTGTGAGAGTGGTGCTAGCTGCATGCCGAATGGATAACGAGGTAAGTAAGCATATTCCCACCTTCATTAAGTGGTTAATTTCCTTTCGTAGAGATCGTCAGAAAAATGGGTTTTCAAAAATTATAAAAGATGTGGGTTTTCAAAACAATTCGGAGGGTTTTGCCTTCCTACCATTCAACGTGTCGCAGGATTCTCTCTTCATTCCTACCTGGACACATGTGTGACCCATAAAAAGCTGTTTATTATTGAGAGCAATTTCATAAAACCCTTTCTTGTGAGGCAGAGTCGAGACTTTTGATCACTCCGAACCCGAATTTTTGTCGAGAAGGGATGGTTATCTCTCTCTCAACTTTTAAGAATGAGATTGTGTTCATTTATATGTCTAACTTCTTATGACTAGTGTGCAGAATCTCTATGTCTTCTTAGCGCTTGGATGCTATCATTACGGAGAACTAGTAAGTTGGAAAAATAGGTTTTGTGGGTATATCTCTAGTAAACCCTCACGAGACTATAACTCGTCCACTAGGGACACCTAGGGGTTTAAAGGCTTGTTATTTATGCTAAAAGTGACCGTAGCCTCGACGACACGGAGTTGTATGTATATTTTAGAATTGTTTAGTTTGATTTGCTCGAGGACTAGCAAAGTCTAAGTGTGGGGGAATCTGATAGGTGTCTAAAACACCTAATTTACTAGTTAGTAGTTACGCTTTCTTTGCTATTTCTCTTGTGAATTATGTACTTTACGCGTGTTTTTGAGTTATTAGGTACTCTGGAATCGCACGGACGAAAAGATGGAGGAATCACCCAATTTGAGCAAAAAGGGCGAAATTGTCATCTCACAGGCAAGTGATATATGGAGCTGACCCAAGGTTAAGGGACAACTCTCTTTTGGAGAAATATTAAATGACAGCCAGCAAATGTTAAGGGGCTGCCGGCTGGGTAGCCCTTATCAAGGTGACTGGACACTGGGTATAACCCTACTCCCATAACCCCTTATCCATTTCATTCGAGTGGTTATATCCACATTCTATTCTTACACAAACCCTAGGATCGAGAGGGTCACTGGCATCGAGAGAGATGAAATGGGTGGTGGTGAAAACAAGCTTCTGCTGTGATACTGTGAGATTGAGAGAAGATGTTATTGATTGTGGATTGAGTTAGAGCAGAGCTGGAAACGAGTTGGTGATATTGGATTGATTGATGTTGCTATGAATGATGGGGTTTGAAATGGGTTTTGCTGTGAGTCGAGAAATCAGATGTGAAGAAAGGAGATCTAAGAATTGTTGAATCGATGAGTTCTGCGTTTGTTGAAGAATTGAGGGCTCGAGCTGAATAAGAAGGTTGGGTTGTGCTTGTAATCATGGCTTGAGAAATCAGGGTACTGGTGGTTAGCAGTGAAGATAGGAATTTAGGGTTCAATTGATATGAATCTGATAGATTTCAAGATCGGAAATGATTCTCATGGGTTGGTGAAGAACTGATGGATGTATCTGCTGTTGTTGAGAAGAGAAGAAATTGGTTGAATTTATATGATAACCTCACCTTAGGGTTCGAATCTGTGAAACTCAGAGCTACCAGAGGAAATTCATGGGGTTTAGGCTCGATTCGGTTGTCTGAAGTTGGAGTTTAGATTGATACCAGATTGAGAATGAATTAGTCTGATTCTAGGGATTTAAGGAAGGAACTGGTGGAATTATAGGAGAGTGAGTTGGTGTTTGAATTCAGGTGATGCAGTTCTTGAGTTGATTTGAGAAAGTAAGAAATGGGTTGAGTCTCAGGTTTGAATCTTTTTGTGTGGGTATTTGCTATGGATGTCTTCGAGGGTTTGGTGAGGAATTTGATCAAGATGGAGAATAACAGTGAAAGGAGTTAGGTCATTACAGTAGTAGGTAATGGGGATGGCAGTACAAGGGCTTATGACCAAGGAAGTATGAGCTGTGTGTGCAATAGGAAGCAGCTGCTGCAGGTGGTAGCTATGCAATGCAGGAAGGATGTTGGTCTGAAGCCAGGTGCTGCAGCTAGGCGGGTCTGCAAGTGTTGAAATAAAGCTACAGATGCAGCTGCCAGTGTTTGAGGCCTTGAGCTGAGAACTGGGACTGGAGAATATTGGAGCTGCCACTAAGGTTGTGATGCTGATGGCAATGCAGGGGTGGATTGGTGCTGTTCTGATGTTTGAATAAAGCTACAGGTGGATAAGTGAAGCTAGCACTGAAGTAATGGATGCAAGAGTGTTGCAGATGCTATGGCTTTGCTGGAATACAAGAGCTGGAGCTGTGTGTTGCCAATGGCAGGCTGAACTGAGGTGATTGCAGTGGGAGTTTGTAGGCTTGGAGGTTACAGAGTATGAGTTTCATACAAGGAAGTGCCAAGTGAGTTGCAGTGGCGGATGAAGTGCATATACTGCACAATGGAGCTGTAGTTCGATCGGTGACTGAGATTGTATTGATGGTGATATTTGGCTGTAGTTGAGCTGAAACTGCAGGTGGGAGCTGGTGTAGTTGGTACAATGCAAGTGCAGGCAAGGGAGTTACAGCTGATGGCTTGGTTTCGGCATAATGAGATGAAGGGCTTGAGGTTGTAGCTCAGGTTGAGTAATTGGCTGGTGTTTGTGGCTTGTAGTGGTGCTGCTATGGGAATGAAATTGCCAGAGTAGATGGAAGTGTTGGTGGTTACGGTAAAAGCAGGTGGTAATGGTAATGCTGGCTTGAGGTTCAGGTGATGATGTTGCTTTGTGTTGAATGTATGAGAGGGAGTTTGCAGTGGCAAGGGCCAGGAAGAAGAGAAGATGTTGTATTGCATGATGACAGCCGTTATGGCTGGACTGAGCACTGATGCACCATCTTGGTGCAACACAAGTTGGCCTGGCAAGATGGCAATGGCCTTGGCAAGTCAGCCCATCCAGCTGAGTAAGATGCTGACCCGGTCTGACTCACTTTGACCCGATCCGACTCGTTGACCTGACCCGATCTGACCCGTTGACCGGTGACCGGGCGGACTTTGCCGGTCACCTAAGATACATTTCCGGCGACTATTCCGGCGTATTTCCGGCCGTAATACCGGTTTTCCGGCGACGCTTTTTGGACATAATTTCACATGGGTATTTCTCACACATGGGCTTGGTGGACCACTTGGAGATGGGTTTTGAGAAGACCTAATATTGGAAGGAGTATCCTTTATGGAAATAGAGAAACATATAAAAGAGAGGACTTGTATCTTTGATCTTATAGCTTTTTCTATCTCTTGCCTCTACTTTGTTTTTAGGGTTTAGAACCATGAAGTCTTTTCTCTTTCTTCTTGTTATGAACTCCATGAATATGAGCTAGAGTTTTCTTTTGGTTATGAATTAGTTGGATTCCCAACCATGAATTTTGTGCAATAAATTAGTTTTCTCTCATATTATCGTTTATGATTCACCATTAATATTGTTACATGATTTGAATGCTTGTTAGTCGAGTCGCGAATCGATTGAGTTTGCTTTCATCTTTATTGCTAGATTAGGGTTATTATACGCAAAAGTGATAATTTCGGATTGCAAGTAGCATAAATATGATTATAGTTTGTAGTGATATATTCTTATGATCATATGTGAACCATAACCTTTGTTAAATCGGATTAGTGCTTTTACACGTTCGATTGCTTTGATTGGCCTGATTTCATAGGACCTAATGCATCTAGGGAATTAAACTTGATTAGTGCTTTTACACGTTAGGTTGTTCCTTTAGATAGAATTCATATTCGCATCTTTTAATGTGTTTGTTGATGACATGAGGAGATTTGCGGGATATACTTGCGATCAAGGTATTCTAGGGCCTTTGATAAAAGTTGAGATTAAAATATCAATTCTAGTTATTGTGGTGAAACCATGTTTGTGATTGAAGACGAAATCCATGACCAATACTTTCTTATCCTTGATTTGATTTGTTTGCTTATTTCTTTATTTGCTTTTATTTAGTTTATTATATAAAAATCACAAAACTACCGGTGTTATTTATAGGGAACCGAAACAATTTGACAACCTAGACCTCTCTGTGGGAACGATCCTTTCTTGCCCTTGCTTCATTATATATTTTGAGTAGTAACAAAGTATAATTTATATTTGTGTCGGCTGACAACCGGTCAGATCACGATGATCAAGATGAGCAAGATGAAGAGGAAAGTCAATCAGCAAGCCAAAGCGAAGTTGGTGGGCCAAGTCAACAACCAACACAAGGAAATGGCAATAAGGGCAACATCAAAGTGAAAGTTAAAAGGTTCCCACCTTAATCATATTAATGACATGATACCTGACCTTGAACGTGGTAGAATTTGGGGTGAAGCTTGGTAGGCCTCGAAGATGGGTAAATTTATGGCCTACGGTGATACCGCAAGTGCACGGTGTCTTGGTTGTAGAACTGGGCACGTACGAGTCGATCCACAGAGACGAGGGGTGCTCTAGTTGATTCTACGGCTTCTTCAACTGAATTCAAGTAAGGAAATGTAACAAGTGACAATGTTTGGTTGCCGATACGGCTGATTTGAGTGACAGTAAACTCTAAACTAAGGTAAAGAAATAACTTGAGAGCTACCAGGATGGTGAATCCACCACTGCACCTATGCTAAGGCATTTCCTAATCAAGTTCTATTCTTGGTTCATTCCAGGAAGAACACCATGTTAATGTTTTGACTACTCTTATACACTCCCCTAGTATGGAGTGTCTTCTTACTGATACACTCCATCACGGGGTCATATACTCAACTAGCTTATCCAATCAAACCATGAAGCTTACAAGAACAATACATGACAAGTGAACAATCTTAGCATATGAGCATGGGTTTCAACACACCCTGGAAATTGAAATTAAAACATTGCAAGAAATAAAACACAAATTAAAACTAAAGTGACAGCTCTGGCTAATCCAGGCGTGTCCAAAATCATCTTCTTACACCTCTATTTATACATGCAACCGAATTCCCAAAACTACCAAAACCCTAATTATTTTAAAACACAAATTAAATGCAAAAGAATTCGAACCCATACTCTGAATCGTCTGCTCCCTTTGTCACGTCGCCTCTGAATCGACTACTCTGGTTTCCCCTTGATTTATCAATGAAACCCTAACCTATCTCTGTCTAGTTCTCTCTTAGCTCCTAGGAGAGAAGCTACAAAAGGACTAGAAAGTGATTAGGTAAGGTGGTGCGGCTTGGGGTGTCATGAGATGATGGAGTTGGTGGCGAAGGTGGCTGGTCGGGTGAAGAGGGTGGAGGAGCAGAGCTCTGCTCTGTGATGGAGACGGGAGAGAAGAATGGGTTTTGCAGAGAAGAAAGAGAAGAGGAGAAGAGAAATGAGTATGGGTCGATAGGGTATAGGGTATGGTGGCTTCGTTGTGAAGCAGGTGCTTCGAGATTTGATGGGGATCTTTGCGGCGAGCATTGGATCTAGCTGGAGAAGATGCGGACTAGCTGGGAAGACTTGGAGTAATCTGGTGTTGCGCGGGAGCAGTGATCCTCGATGAGAGTGGAGGCGGCGACCGTATGATGTGTGCGGGCGAGATCTCAGCGGCTCGGGGACGAGCGGGTTCGGATCCGGGTCTCGGGTAGCTCTAGCCCATGTCTTCTTTGTTGGGTTGCAACTGATTCGCGCGCGGGCTTTGGCTATCTACTCCATAGATGTTTGACTCCAATTCTTCGCTCTTTTGGCTCCTCGATTCTCAGAGCTTTATTTATTACCTAAAAACACAAAATTAATTAATACAAATATTTATTCTTGAAAACAAAGAAAACACAGAATCTGGGATAATATCTGATTTCTAAACGCAAAAGATGAGTAAAATGCCAATAAAAAGGTGTATAAATATGCACTATTTGGCACTCATCAAATACCCCCAAACCTGAATTTTACTTGTCCTCAAGTGAAACAGATATGAAGAAATCCTAACTATACCACTGTCGCTGGTCTCTCGAATGCATTTAGCGTATGCACTAAGCCTTTAAACCCCTAGGTGTCCCTAGTGGACGAGTTGTAGTCTCGTGAGGGTTTACCAGAGGTGTACCCACAAAACCTTCTCCAACTTCAGAGTGTAAAAGAGTCTCAAGCATCCTAGAAGCTATGAGGACATAGAGTTTCTGCATGCTAGTAATAGAAGTTAGAACTATCGAAGAACGCATTCTCATCCTTAAGTCTTTGAGCGAGAAGTAACCATACCATATGAAAGATTTCGGATTCGATTGTGATCATAAGTCTCAACTTCCTGCCTCACCATTAGGGTTTTATGATAATTGCACTCAAAAGATCGCTTTTTAGTCTCTCATGTGTGCAGACAGGAATAAAGAGAGAAATCCTGCACACGTTGTAGGTAAGAAGGATAACCTTCCGAAATAAAATCTGGAGACTCCACAGAAATGTGGACAAAAAGAATCTTTTTCTGATGATCTCTAAGAAGGGAAATCAATCATTAATAAGGGGTGGGAGTACTCACTTACCTTCTCACCCGATCGGTAATTAATATCACTCTCTCATAAGAAACCATAGAAACGTCTTCAATCTTCGGTCTTCAAATGTTGATGACGAACTTCTAAACTTCACAAAACTTGACAATTTTTAACTTTTCTACTCAAATTTCCTTGTTGTTTGGATTTTTCTTTTTTAACTCTTCTTTACCATGGTGGTAGCAAAAATAACCTAATTTTTTTTTTTTTTTTTTTTTTTTTTTTTTTTTAAATGAATTTACAATAAGTGAAAATAAAAATACAAATAATGAAACAACTAACTCCATGGACAAAGGACTTTATCACTCAATTTTTCCACAACTTGTATTGTCTTGATTTTATAAATTTTATTAATTCTCATCCTATTTTCTTTTCTTTGTTGCACATAAACCTTGGACTATATCAATTTTTCTTTCAATATTCTGATTCTGCTCCGGTTCTTGACGATGATGTGTTTCTATGGGTCTTCTTTGATTGAGAGAGAGAATGATGCTAACTACAAATCGGTATTTAGAAGGAGTTTTCATCTTTAGACGTCACCCTCATGATTGACAAAAACTAGCACTCAAGAGATCAAAAGTAGTCTTGAAAGTGGTGCGAAGTTGGGTAGCTCACCATTCCTACCGGAATTTACGTACGGTGACACACACTCTAATGACTTTTCTAGAAAGTCACAAAGAGTGAAGGTCGGTACCTCGCTTGATGTAAAATGGGTAGTCTCCACTATGGGTGATCACAATTCTACTACCGAATATCTAAACAGCACCTAATTCGCCCTCCGGTATGGTTAAATCCAACTTTAACGCTCTAATCAACTAAGAAACCCGATTGCGTTTTCCGGTACTTCCAAGTTCTGTTATTTCGGTCAGATTCTCTATGTAAACATAGCTAAAAGCATGCTAGTGACTCTAAAATCTCTAAAGTTGGAGGTTTTTACAAAAAGAGTTTTTTTTTTTTTTTTTTTTTTTTTGAAAATAAAAGGTAAAATAAAAGACTAAAAACTCTAAATGCAAAATAAAAACTAAAAACTCTAAATGCAAATGCACTCCCAAACCTAAATCAAACATTGTCCTCAATGTGTCACAGATAGGAAAAATTTAAACAGTCACGTACCACGAGAACTATGCTGATAAGATAAAAGGGAAGAGATTACCGGATGTCGGCGGGAGCAAGGTTGAGCTTCATTCGTCAAGGCTAGAATCCAATATTCTCAACGGAGATCATATCGGATTAGCATAATATATGTGCAAGAAGACTCAACCGAATCAAGAAAAGAAAATTTAACAAGTCCTACTGGATATATACAATGAAAATTCACCATAAACCAACAATCTAAAGAGTTGAGGATCAACCCAATAGAAAATATATACAAACATCAACATGACCTTACACACGGATATAACAAGAGAGTGCAAGTAAGGCTGCAGATGTGAAGGAGTTTCCCCAAACCTAAATTTGTGAACGGGTGTGTTTGTGAGAACAAAATCTTGCAATTTTAAAGGTACATCATGCAAAAGGTCTAACTCAAAATGAGTTTTGCTAATTACGAAATCCAGACATACATATTCCAACTGTGGCTCCTTAAGAGTGTTATACTTTGATGCAAAATAGTCCAAGAGGACTTGGGAAGCACAAAGTTCTAGGCCTAAGTTAGGCATTTTTAGAAAAGTTGGTTTTGCAATTTTGTGACACACTACACCTAGGTTGGGTGAAGGAGTTTCAATTTGTGACTCAGGAGAGAGATTAGGTACATCTAAGTTGTTTTCATGTATAAAATCATTTGCACCGTCGTACTCTTTCCTAAAGTCAGAAGAGGGTAAATCATGGTCATTTTCACAGGGCAATTCATCAATTTCCATGTCAAATTCATCAGAGGAGGCAACATATTGTGACATGGGCAGGGAATCAGACACAGAAATAATATTATGATCCAAAAGAACATTAGTGTCAACAGAAGATTCATCCTTTCTTAAGTCACAAACAAGTTGTGTAGCATGCTCACATTCACTGAAGAATTTCACAAAACTAAGCTCATAGTTAAGATCACATTTATGAATGTTAGAAGAAGTATCATTCATAAGGTTCACAGAAGAGACGCCTAACGTCTCTGAACCAAAAGATTCCATCATATTTTCAGCATGCACATGCTCTTCTAACATATCATATTCATCATCATCATTATCATAGCAAAAGTTCATCTCTCCATTCACAATTGTAGCATTTCTAGTGTACTCATTGACCTCTAGATTAGGTTCATATTCAGTATATGGTTTTGCAAAAGGTTCACTAGAGAAGGGATGCTCAGACATGTTGCTATGTGGATGGTCATGCATTGCATTCATTTCAAGCCTAGCATTTTGCTCCATGAGTGTGTCCATTAGTGATTGCAAACTAGGAGTTGGGGAGTATAAAATTGTTCATCTCCCCACTGTGGTGAATGATGCATGTGTGCAGGTTGATTATGGTCCCAATAGTCACTTCTAGACACTTCGTACATTGGATTATCATGGTTTTCCCTAGACTGTCTAAAAGCATGCAAAATATAACTTGATATTCAGCAGGTGGTCTAAGCCACCACATAAGGTGCAAGCATGCATTTCATATTGCCTAGAAAAACTAGATTCGACAGATTGCCTTTCTAAAGCAGATTGCCTTTTTAAAGCAGATAGTCGAGCTTCTAATTGATCTAAAAGTGATGACTGGGTATGAGAAAATTGTTCATTTTCAACCTGTGGTGGATGATGTATGTGATCATAATGATTAGGGTATGTGAGATTAGGGCCCTGAGCAGGCCCATAAAATTCCCTAAAGTCACTATGGTATATGGGGTGTTCATCCTTTGAAAGGTGCCCGTAAGCAAGCTCTCTAAGGGATTTATTTGTTCCATCCCCAGATGCAGACCAAAATCCTGACATGGTCTAGCTCTCAAATTGAACTCAAAGCCCAGTGAAGTGGACTAAGTTTGGTTTATTGGGTTTTTGGTTTGTTGGGTTTCATTTGGTTTGTGTGGGAAAGTTTGGTTTATGTGGGTTTTGGTTTGTAGGAAGCCCAGCAATTGTGTGCAAAGCCTAGGTTGTGTGGGCTCAATTTGCTGCACAGCCCAACTAATAGGTTTAGCCTAAGCAGCCCAGTGAGAAAGCTCAGCTAATGGTCAGCCCAACAGATGTGGGTTTAACTAGCCCAGTGGAAGAGTGCAAAAGCCCAAGTCAAGTTGAAAAATGTTTAGCCCAGAAGTGGATTGAGTTGGGCTGAGTTTTGGTGTAAGCCCAGCTCAGGTTATGTTGATCAGCCCAGCAGTTGAGCAGAGTCCAACAGTGGGAAAGTAGGCCTGTGCAGATTGCAAATTAGCAACCCAGTTGGTTGCAAGTGCAGAGTTGCACAGAGTAGCTTAGGCACAGATTTGTGTGCACAGCTTCTCAAATATGTCACAGCTTCAGCTGGTTGGTTTGTGTTCAGCTGAACAGCTCAGTTGCAAGGGTTTATGTGCTCAAAACACACAGAGCATACAGCACAGTTTGGTTTCTCAGGATACACAAATTGAAAGCAACACAGCTTGGGTCTCAGGATTGCTATTCACACTCACGGCCTACGTGGGTGGAGAATGCTCTGACAAACACAAGATGTGTAGGGCAGGTTTAAAATGTGCACAGAGCTACAGCCAAGGCAATACAGACTTGCAGCTTCAGGGGGCTAGCAAGATTGTAAGTGGCTCAGGCACTCGAGTGCACAGTTTGTGCATAGATCAAGAAAGTAACAGGTTGAGCTATGCTACCAGTTTATGCTCAGTTTATGCTACCAGTTTATGCTCAGCTCGATCTACCAGGTTGGCAAGGTTACACAAGTTACAGGGCTTTATATTCAGTTCATCACAATGCGCAAGTTCAGCGGGGTCATGCACAGGGTTGCAGCTTAATTGGTTCTCAAGGTGCAAAGACACAACTCACGGCCGAGGGAGCTGGGGTTGGAGCTTGTGAGGCAATGAAATTTAGATAAGGGTCTCGGCCACAGAACACCCAATCGTGGAATTTAGGTAAAGAGAATTGCTCAAGCATCACGAAATGTTCAGGCGATTAGGTTGATAGACAATTAGTGATTATTGCTCAAGCGAGTTAGCTAATTGATGTCTTGTGAACGGGGCCCGAGCACTCAACATAACACAAAGTTAACACCGATATGCGGCTATCCTCGGTTTGGAGCATGCAAAGGTGAGCTCGGCTCACGGCTCACTACACTCAAATCACGGCTTCAGAATGGATTGAGCACAGGGTAACCCGAAAAGTGAGCACAGAGGATGTACACGACACACAATGCACAGGGATGAAGCAATTCCTAACACGGTTTTATCATGCACTCAGGGTATAATGGCTCGCAGGTCATGCTCATAATGCACAGATGGTTCACTTATCATGGAGCCACTTACCTGAATTGCAGTGTGCTCAGGGCTTTGTGTACTCAGGTTCCTTGGCCTTACTCAGCAGCTCAGCAAGTACCTGTAAGCTCAACACAATGTGACAGATTAGGCCAGTTAAGATGTTAAATGTGATAGTGAGTGCAGTGCACCACTATCTCACCGCTCTTTTACTTCAATGGATGTGCCCAGATGACAAGAACACACAACTGATGCTTCAGAGGTGGAGTTTTATGAGATGCAGTGGTGCAGATTAGCAAATATGAATATGTACAAGCCAAGTTATGAGAAGAATAGCAAATGTGAATATGCAGATGGAGCAACTATGAGCTTACTACAGCTAAGTTTAACTAACAGCTGAAGTGCAATGATATGATGATCTAAGTTACACTAATTAAAGGGCTAAGATGCTAACAGCTAAGAGAAAGAAAATAACAGTTAAGACTAATGACTAATTTATGCTATAATGTAAATGCGAGATAAACAAGATGAGATGGCTACAATGCAACATATGCCGGTTATGAGATGACTAAATTATGTACAGAGATAATTGAAGTTCAGTAAAGGCAGCCAACAATCAACAGCGCACGCGCCAAGTCCCCGGCAACGGCGCCAAAAACTTGGTAGGGAAATGTAAGGAAATGTAAGGCAACGCGCCAGTCGAGGGGTGCTCTAGTTGATTCTACGGCTTCTTCAACTGAATTCAAGTAAGGAAATGTAACAAGTGACAATGTTTGGTTGCCGATACGGCTGATTTGAGTGACAGTGAACTCTAAACTAAGGTAAAGAAATAACTTGAGAGCTACCAGGATGGTGAATCCACCACCTGCACCTATGCTAAGGCATTTCCTAATCAAGTTCTATTCTTGGTTCATTCCAGGGAAGAACACCATGTTAATGTTTTGACTACTCTTATACACTCCCCCTAGTATGGAGTGTCTTCTTTGATACACTCCATCACGGGGTCATATACTCAACTAGCTTATCCAATCAAACCATGAAGCTTACAAGAACAATACATGACAGTGAACAATCTTAGCATATGAGCAGGGGTTTCAACACACCCTGGAAATTGAAATTAAAACATTGCAAGAAATAAAACACAAATTAAAACTAAAGTGACAGCTCTGGCTAATCCAGGCGTGCCCAAAATCATCTTCTTACACCTCTATTTATACATGCAACCGAATTCCCAAAACTACCAAAACCCTAATTATTTTAAAACACAAATTAAATGCAAAAGAATTGAACCCATACTCGAATCGTCTGCTCCCTTTGTCACGTCGCTCTCTGAATCGACTACTCGGTTTCCCCTTGATTTATCAATGAAACCTAACCTATCTCTGTCTAGTTCTCTCTTAGCTCCTAGGAGAGAAGCTACAAAAGGACTAGAAAGTGATTAGGTAAGGTGGTGCGGCTTGGGGTGTCATGAGATGATGGAGTTGGTGGCGAAGGTGGCTGGTCGGGTGAAGAGGGTGGAGGAGCGAGCTCGCTCCGTGATGGAGACGGGAGAGAAGAATGGGTTTGCAGAGAGAAGAAAGAGAAGAGAGAAGAGAAATGAGTATGGGTCGATAGGGTATAGGGTATGGTGGCTTCGTTGTGAAAGCAGGTGCTTCCCGAGATTTGATGGGGATGCTGTAGCGAGCATTGGATCTAGCTGGAGAAGATCTGGACGGCTGGGAAGACTTGGAGTAATCTGGTGTTGCGCGGGAGCAGCGATCCTCGATGAGAGTGGAGGCAGCGACCGTATGATGCGTCTGGGCGAGATCTCAACGGCTCGGGACGAGCGGGTTCGGATCCGGGTCTCGGGTAGCTCTAGCCCATGTCTTCTTTGTTGGGTTGCAACTGATTCGTGCGCGGGCTTTGGCTATCTACTCCATAGATGTTTGACTCCAATTCTTCGCTCTTTTGGCTCCTCGATTCTCCGAGCTTTATTTATTACCTAAAAACACAAAATTAATTAATACAAATATTTATTCTTGAAAACAAAGAAAACACAGAATCTGGGATAATATCTGATTTCTAAACGCAAAAGATGAGTAAAATGCCAATAAAAAGGTGTATAAATATGCACTATTTGGCACTCATCACGTACTATCTATCAAACCTATGTAAGCATTTTCTATCTTGTACATATGTATTGTTGTGTATTTATGTAAAATCTCTTAATTGTATTGTCTCTCCTAATTGTAGGATCATAAGAAGGTTGTGCGTGTTTGCCGAAACCAACCGAGGATGGTTGGAATTTGTCCGAGGAATGTGAAGAGGTCCGAACAATAGTAAAGGATTCTGGTCTATATGCTTTGGTTGAAAATTATGTGAAGCCTGATTCTGTTACTGTCAATTGCTTCGTCGAAAGGTATCATTGTGAAACCGATACCATGCACTTCCCTTTTGGGGAGATGACCTTCATCCCTGAAGATGCTCAGAACATTCTAGGCTTGAATGCTATCGTCAAATCAATTGCAGAAGGAGTTGAGTCTCTGGACCTGGAATGGTCGAAGTTGCACGGTCTGACTAACAAGTTGTTTGGTTGGGACTACAAAACTTCTATGGAGAGCTTTTATGAATCCACGTCTGGTAAGACAAAGACAATCAAGTTGACGCTGCTTAAGAAGAATTTTGAAAACACAAGAAAAGAAGTTTGGAGGATGGATGTGACCCTAAACAAATTCGTTATATTGCCGCTGGTTACTGATCGCTGTCGTAAGCGACACAAATATAATTACACTTTCTTACTACTCAAAATATAAATATAGCAAGGGCAAGAAAGGATCGATCCCACAGAGAGGTCTAGGTTGTCAAATTGTTATGGTTTCCTATATAAAACACCGGGTGGATTTTCTGATTATAATAAACTAAATAAAAGCAAATAAACAAATAAGCAAACAAATAAGATAGAAGAGATATTGGTTAAGGATTTCGTTTTCATTCACTAACATGCTTTTCACAATAACTAGAATTGATATTTAATCTCAACTTTTATCAAAGACCCTAGAATACCTTGATCGCAAGAATATCCCATAAATCTCCTCATGCCATCAACAAACACATTAAAAGATGCGAATATGAATTCTACCTAAAGGAACAACCTAACGTGTAAAAGCACTAATCAAGTTTAATTCCCTAGGTGCGTTAAGTTCTATGAAATCAGGCCAATCTAAGCAATTGAACGTGGAAATCGCACTAATTCAATTTAACAAAGGTTACGATTCACATATGATCATAAGAATATATCACTACAAACTATAATCATATTATGCTACTTGTATCCAAGGAATATCACTTTTGCGTATAATAAACCCTAAACTAGTAATAGATGTGATTAGAAGTTCTACCAATTTGCAACTTGACAAAACAATCAATCAATCATAAAACAATATTTTCAGAGAATTGCAAACGATAAATATGAGACAAAACTAATATATTGAGTCAAAGAATCATGCTTTGTGAAATCCAACTATTCCATAACCAATAATAAACTTAGGTACTCATATTCATGGAGTTCATCACAAGAAGAAAGAGAAGAAACTTCATGGTTCTAAACCCTAGAATAAAGTAGAAGAGATAATAATACAACGTGATGTCCAAAACATTGTAGAAGTCTTCCCTTTTATATTCTTTTTCTCCTTCCAAAACTAGGTTTCGTCTTCAAAGTCCATTAGTTGGAAATTCACCCGGCCCACCATGGAGAGAAACCCGTGTAGAAATTCTATCCCAAAAACGCTCATGGGAAAAGCTGGGATTATGGCGAAATCCGGCCGGAAAAGTGGTCGGAAAATCGACTCCGGTGGCAAGCAAAGTCCACCGACCACCGGTCACGGGTCAGGACCGAGTCATCTCGGGTCAACGAGTCGGATCGGCGGGTCAACGGGTCGGATCGGGTTAGGATGAGTCAAGCGAGTCGAGGATCTGTGTCGGACTGAGTCATTTGTCTTTGAAGGTGATCTAACTGGGCTGACTTTGCCAGGCCACAGTTCTTGCACGGGCCAGAACAGATTACTGCACAATCATTGTGCATCAGCTGAAACAATCCTTGCCATCGCTTCCATCATCCACCACCATTCTGCTGCTACAATTCAGTTCGCTGCCAGACTTCCATTTCCATCACCTGTACCTAGGCATGCATCTAATACACTCCATTCTCAGTGAGCTTCCAATAGCAGCTCCACCTGCAATTCATCCTAGGCCACTACTCAGCACCATAGCTTCAGTCTAGCTACTTCCACCAATTTCAGTTCCAGCTTTGCTCAGTCTCTGCCATCACCATGACCCCTCCATTTAGACAACAGCCACAGGAACTCCACTGAGACATCATCATTATCAGCCAACATACACAGCAGCCTCATCACTGGCAGTCATCGACACACACATTGCACTGTTGCTTCCCGAGTTCATCCTGTACATTCTATTCACTGATTCAGTCATTCTCAACTCCCAGAGACTCAACCATATAAACTACATGCCTAACATTAAACTCGGTCGAGTTCAAGACCCATCAATTCTAGACTGCAGCTTCACAAAATCAGTCAAAACCCATTCCAGCTCACAATCTCAGTGATCCAAGACACCACCTGCAAGCCCTTCCATCTAAATTATTCATTCCATCTTCATACTCCATTGCATATCAATTCCAGCTTAACCATCTCAGGCACAAGCCACTGCAGCTCTTTCCTGTAACTATACACAGCCAAGCCAACAACTCAGTCCCTGCGACAACGCCATATCGACACCCAGCCTTGCATACAGATCATCTCCTTGATGAGCTCAAACCTGAGCTGTAACCACCTATACCACATACATCAAGCCATTGAGCCATCCAGGCTCTGCTAAAACATTCCCACGCCATTCAACCTTGGCTGATTTTTCGGCAGTAACTTGCCTTGACCACAATTAGCAGCAACAACCATGTTCAGCATCTCCAGCCTTGACTTCCATTTATTGTAGCTTATGCACCTGCAGCTTCTTGCTCCACTACAACCCATTTCCTGAACTTCAATACACAGCACTGACACCACCTGCATGACCCATTACTTCCGCAACACTCGGTCCCCGAATATCCTTGGCATCCATATTCATTGCGAATAACCAAAAGTTGTGATTGCTCCTGCAACAGCTGCAACTCAGCTGGTTCTTGATGGCAACCCAGTAATCCTCCTCAAGTCATTCCCATGCTCATTTCATCCTCATACCACCTGCCTCTCTCAAGTAACTGAGTCAACTGAGTCAGGATCCTGTGTCAGACCTGAGTCAGCTGTGCTGGTGATCTAACTGGGCTGACTTTGCCAGGCCACAGTTCTTGCACAGGCCAGAACAGATTACTGCACAATCATTGTGCATCAGCTGAAACAATCCTTGCCATCGCTTCCATCATCCACCACCATTCTGCTGCTACAATTCAGTTCGCTGCCAGACTTCCATTTCCATCACCTGTACCTAGGCATGCATCTAATACACTCCATTCTCAGTGAGCTTCCAATAGCAGCTCCACCTGCAATTCATCCTAGGCCACTACTCAGCACCATAGCTTCAGTCTAGCTACTTCCACCAATTTCAGTTCCAGCTTTGCTCAGTCTCTGCCATCACCATGACCCCTCCATTTAGACAACAACCACAGGAACTCCACTGAGACATCATCATTATCAGCCAACATACACAGCAGCCTCATCACTGGCAGTCATCGACACACACATTGCACACCTGTTGCTTCCCTGAGTTCATCCCTGTACATTCTATTCACCTGATTCAGTCCTTCTCAACTCCGGAGACTCAACCATATAAACTACAGCTGCTAACATTAAACTCGGTCGAGTTCAAGACCCATCAATTCTAGACTGACTTCACAAAATCGGTCCAAAACCCATTCCAGCTCACAATCTCGGTGATCCAAGACACCACCCGCAAGCCCTGCCATCTAAATTCTTCATTCCATCTTCATACTCCATTGCATATCAATTCCAAATTTTAACCATCTCAGGCACAAGCCACTGCAGCTCTTTCTCAGTAACTATACACAGCCAAGCCAACAACTCGAGTCCTGCGACAACGCCATATCGACACCCGGCCTTGCATACAGAGATCATCTCCTTGATGAGCTCAAACTGAGTTGTAACCACCTATACCACATACATCAAGCCATTGAGCCATCCAGGCTCTGCTAAAAACATTCCCACGCCATTCAACCTTGGCTGATTTTTCGGCAGTAACTTGCCTTGACCACAATTAGCAGCAACAACCATGTTCAGCATCTCCAGCCTTGACTTCCATTTATTGTAGCTTATGCACCTGCAGCTTCTTGCTCCACTACAACCCATTTCCTGAACTTCAATACACAAAGTGACACCACCCGCATGACCCATTACTTAGGCAACACTCGGTCCCGAATATCCTTGGCATCCATATTCATTGCCAGAATAACCAAAAGTTGTGATTGCTCCTGCAACGCTACAACTCAGCCCGGGTTCTTGATGGCAACCAGTCATCCTCCTCAAGTCATTCCCATGCTCATTTCATCCTCATACCACCCGCCTCTCTCAAGTAAGACCATCTTACGCATCGAGAACCCGGCACCACAATCTCAGATGCAGTGAGCCCATGACAAACTCCTCATTAAGTCTTCCACTCCATCTCAGGCCACTGCTCCAGCTCAAACCAACCCTGACTTGGGTTTCTCATACCCATGACTCTCCTCACCAATGTCTCTACCAGAAACAACTCAGACCCCTTTCTTCTCTCAATTCGGTTCAATTCAAAACCTAATTTCTCATCTCTGAATTCATCTGGCAGATTTCAACCAGCCCGAAACCCATGTTTTATCTCGATCTTGTATTCTCAATTCACAGATATTATCTCTTCTTCATGTAAATCACAGCAACAAGAATCCATCAATTAAACCCATCTTCTTATACTTCAAAATGATACAAACTCGAATTGAGTTTTCCCATGAAAATCATCAACCAACAGAGCCCATCTCGAATCACCAGAACCCCATTAATTCTTCTTATTACCTGAACTTCAATCTCTGAGTCAACCCCAGACTGTAATTCTCAATTCGATCATCAATTCCTTCTTTGCTTCAAATTCAGACGCATACCCGAGAAAATCATCAACCAACCCCTGTCTCTCGATTTCTCTCAACCTCTCTGTCTGTTTCTAAATGATTCACAGAAGACAGCTCTCGATTTAGGGTTGTAGGGAATAGGACAGGATTCAGCCAACCCCTAGTCCCATATAAGGGCTATCCTTGTTACTGACCCCTTAACCTTTGGTCGCCTCCAGATAGTATTCTCCATGAAATGACAATTTAGCCCTTAGTCTTCCAAGTTCTTGTTTTGCTCATAACTTCTTCATACGAACTCCGAATGACTCCGTTCTTTCGCCATTGTCTTCATCTTCTCGTCCTCTACACAATGAAAAGTAGAAATCTTGCATTTGAACGAGTTCCAATTGGTCTTTGGCCTTTCTCCACTTGTGACTTCACTTTTGTAGCTATTTCCACTTCTTTTTGCTCCAAATGACTCCATTGCACCTAATAAACTCAAAAGTAAACATAAGATACATAATTCACAAGAAAAATAGCAAAGAAAGCATAAATACTAGATATTAAATACGGTGTATTCTACACCTATCAGTTACCTGTTATACATCTTGGGCACTAGGGTATTCCCTGACACCAATGGCAACACGGTTAGTGCGAACTACCTT
>JAJJWW010007967.1:0-49592 GCA_023531295.1 Papaver armeniacum
GACAATTTTTACAACTAGAATCTCTTGCTCCTCGTGGGAACGAACTTGACTTCCATTATATTATTTTTAATTGAGTGGAAATATTGATTAATTTGATTGCGCCTACGACACGCATCATCGGCCTTTAAATAAATATTTCTGACCATATTTGAAAAGATTTTCCCATTTAATGTTTTAGACAATTACAATGATTCTTTAGAAAGAATCAACCTTTTAGATCACATATCTAAAACTGCTTTAGATAGGGAAACTTATCTTGTTTACACAAGTTGTTTGTAAGACAACTTTTCTACACAAAAGGATAGGTTTAAACATCTTCAGGTAGATTGTGTAAACTCTCTATGTTGAATAAGAGATTGTTGACATGATACAAATAGCCCAGATATGTGTGCTTCCTTATATCAGAAGATTGGGCATTGTAAGGATGCACATTCCAACGCAATTAAGCGTTGGGGTAAGAACCTTCCTCACCAAATGGCTTTCAAGGAATTTCTTCCTTCTTACTTTTAGGGACATTATCATGATCCTTTGTGTGGGTTTCAAACTCATCATCTTTATCAGGAATATTGCGAGATGCTATATCCTTGATTACATCTTGTGCCCAGGTATGGTATGTTCCTTGAACTTGAACCCGTGTGGTCTAGATCTGCCATCCAACAGAGTGTTGATGTATTTAGTTAAAGACATTCTATATGTCCTCTTAAGGTATCCATTCCTTGTTGGAAATGTTTTTCTAAAAACTTGTCCAGATATAATTTTCGACATGTCTCTGTAAGAAGATCTTCAATAAGGATCTTATTCCTTATTTGTGAATGCTCCAGCGATTGTGTAAGAATTTCACATTCTGTAGTCTTTTGATGAACTTCATTGCATAAAGCCAATTTTTAGTCCAGATAATCTGCCTGATTATTTTGAAGACTGAGTGATTCTTGCTTTCCTTCACAAATTCTTACATTCACGAAAACCAGAACTTGGGCAGTCTAGTGAATCTAATCTCTTTTCAGACGATTTTTCACTAGGAATTGGAGTCAGAACCAAAACATGTTTAAGTTTCGGATTCATTCTTTTCTGATCAGGAACCTGATTCGCAATCAAGTTATTAGTCATAGACTTTTCTTTGATTTTCGAAAAGACTTACGAGACCAATTTCCATTGACCTTCTCTGAGATATTAGTCTCATTATCTTGAAATACGTTAATTGAGTTCTTCATAAGTTTAGCTTTGCTTTTCTTATTTAGACTCATATATAATAGGTTGGATCGCACCAAATACATATTGTTAGATCTTTTCGTGTTTGCATGCTCTGATACAAATTCAAAAGACGAGGGTACCCAAATATACCTCAATCTAAAACTTTTCCACCTATACGTCCTTTCTCCGAAAGTGATTGTCTATAGACCGAGTCGAGACAATACAACTAATCGGTTCACACTTTGTATGATTGTCTATGGATACAAGATCGAGACAATACGAAAACAAGATAACTTGTGTGATTGACTATTACAATATCGAGACAATACAACAACGAAGTATGTTTACTTGATAAAAGGTTCGGACTTAACCAAACACAATAGAATCACTATCAAGTAAATAGTAATTAACGTTTGTGTATTTTACTTCTAATTATAATAAAAATAATTATAATTGCGGAAATAGAAAAGTAAAAGACACAACAAGATTTTGTTAACGAGGAAACCGCAAATGAAGAAAAACCCCGGGACCTTGTCCAGAATTGAATACTCTCAGGATTAAGCCGCTATCCAAAATTAAACCAACTTCGTATAGTTGAGGCCAAGCAACTAAACCTATAGTTCACCTAGTTCCGTCTGTATTCCCACGCCTCTGACTTGTAGTAAGTCACACACTTGGAACAATTCTTTTGGTTTGTATTCCAAATAATAAAGGAACAACAAATCTGTTCGGTAACAACTCTTTTCAACCAAGTGATATGAGTTCGACAAAAGGCTCTTCCGTTTATCCCAATAAACTACTTTGTCAGGTCCTTATGAACCCAAATCAGAAATCTTCTTCGTCTTCAAATCTTCTTAGATCTTCAATAAACACCTGCACACAATCAACTTGAATCTCTTGTGATCAATCACACACAGAACGGAGTATGTTATCAATGGATTATCACAAGACGTCTTTAGATCTACAAACAGTCTAAAGATCCCCGTCGAAACTTCGATCTAGTTTGAGTGAATCTTATATCAGAAGAGAAGATTCTCAAGCATAAATAAACTAGGTGCAATCAAAGTTCAACAACCGTTAGTCAATCAAATCAGTCGAAAATTAATAATAAATCGCAATTATCTAGTTTCTCACCAATGGTACTAATAGAGCTTCTCAATCCCAAAGAAGTCTTTAAACCGCGCGGCCGTAAGAGATTTCACCTAATTAGGTTACTTTCCTCACCGAATAGGCGGCTCCACCAGTAACAACACTACTAGGTAGTTTTGCTGGCTTTGAGGATTAGTTTGCTCGAAATGCAAACTTCAATATTTATAGACCAAGGAAGTTTGGACACCAAGGAATTTCCAAAACCGAAAATATTCTCAAGATATGCAATATATTTTCAAATTCAGTTTCCATAATTCCTGGAAATGCTTTGTCCAAATATTGACCGAAATCTCTTAGAAAATCTCCAACTAGTAAATGCACATTACTAATTTTTATTTTCCAAATATAAAATTAAAAACCTTAATTAAAAGATTCTCAATTTATTTTCGATATGGGATTCTCCTTTAGCTATTAAGGAATATCTTTGAACAATAAAAGATAAGCGTTACTGCACATGTTCAAAGTATGTCGACATATTTACTTTGTAAGTCCTCTTTCATACTTACAATCTTGGAATCGATTTGCCACACTTCCAAACAAGTTTAGAATTGGTTCATATGACTTCCAAGAACTATGTGATTGATTATTCTATCAAATCACCAAACATGGGTTTCACGGTTCTACCAAAACAAGTTTCGGTTCTACCTCCATGTGGGTACTGGTACTGGAATTAGTCACACTAGCTTTCCAAAATTTGGTTGACTAGTTACTAGGATCGGTTCCCACATATATATGGTATCTAACTTGTATTTGTTGCACATGTCCACAGGATCAGTTCCCAATGTCTAAAAACGTGTTGCACATGTTCATAGGATCGATTCCCAATAACTAGAAACTTGTTGCACCTCTTATAAGGATCGATTCCCCTCTTGTGATCGGTTTCACCTCTTACTAGGATCGGTTCCATTTTGCCTAGAGTTGGTCATACCAATAACTCTAAATCGATCATACCATCTCAGGTGATTACTTAAGATCGATTTCACTAATAAAAGTGATACCAATACAAAAGTCAGGCCTTGTGAATAGTTTTACCAAGAACATAAACAAGTCATGAGCGGTTATACTAATCACGCACATTGGTAGTTCAAAAAATATGCAATGATTAACAATACCAATTGACCGGTTGTCAGCCGAGCAAAAATAATTTCACTTTCTCACTCTACTAAATATAAATGAAGTACGCGATAAGAAAGAGTTCGTATCCACAGAGAGGCAATTGTTGTTATAAAATTTCAGTTTCTAACGTAACCAAGGGGGGATTGTTTGTTTTATCTAAACAATGAAAATAATTGAAAGCAATAAAATAATTTGAATAATCAATAAGGAGAAGATATTGGTCATGGGATAGTATCATTCACAAACATGTATTTTCATCAATGATTAGAATTGATAATTTAATCTCTCATTTACTAAAAGTCCTAGGATACCTTGATTGCAAGAATATCCCGCTAATTCCCTGATTTCATCACAACCACATTAAAAGATGTATATGTGAATTCTTCCTAGAAAGCAACTTAAAGTGTAAAAGCACAATTAAGTTCAACTCCCTCAAAGCACTAAGTTCTATGGAATAAGACTAATCAAGGCAATCAAACGTGTAAAAGCACTAATTCAATTTAACCAAGGTTATGATTCATATGCAATTATAAAGATGTAACACTACAAGTAATAACCACACTATGCTACTTAGAATCAGGGATAAACAACTATTTCGTATTGAAACCCCTAATCTAGCAGTAGAGATGAATGTAAATCGGATTGATTCCGGACTCAACCAAACAAACAATCAAATCATATGACAATATTAATTATGAATCATAAACAATAAAGTATTGAGACAAAACTAATTCATAGATTCAAATAACATGTTGAGAAATCAACTTTATCCCATAACCAATAATATGTGTTTAGCTACTCATAGTTATGGAGTTCATCATAAAAATATTAATTGAATAGAAGAAGATGAACAAAAGAAAACCCTAGTAGCGTAAACAATAGCGGCTCTCTCCAAGTTCCAAGAATAATACGTGATCCAAAAGTTGTAGAAATCTTTCCTTTAAATAGCCTTGCTTTCCAAAATTAGGTCTAATCTCAAAGGTCCAATAGATAGAAGTCCTCCAAGCCCATATGTGAGAAAAACCCACGTAGAAACTCTGCCCAAAAATATGTCGCCGGAAAACTGGTATTGTGGTCGGAACTTGTCCGGAAAAGTCGTCGACGAGCATCTCAGGTGACCGACAAAGTCAAACTGGTCACCAGTCAACTGGGTCAACTCGGTCAAGGTCAGACTGAGTCAAACCGGGTCATACGAGTCAGAGCCGGGTCAGATCAGCTAACTCATCTGAGTGGTTGAGTTGGTATTGTCCAAGGCCATTGCACTGGCCAAAGCTCTGTTGCACAACCATTGTGCTTCCAGCCATGATGGCCCTTAGCAGCAACCATTACCATAAGTCTCCACCAGTTGTACTTGCACATACACCACATCCATTCATCCACCACCTGCTTCAGCTTGTACTCAGAGCTTCACAATCTTTAATTGCAGAAACTGCTTCAACTGCAGATCCACCATAAGTACTCAAATGCCACTTGCACTGCAATCAGCTCAACACACATAACTCGAGCTCTAATGTCTTCCATACCTTAAGCAACTCGGCTTTCAATGCTCGTGATCTCCCGGCTGAGTCATAGCAACCATATAACCTAAGCATTCATCTATACTGCATCAGTGATTCTGTCTTCTCCATCTGCTTGCTCTTGTCGCAATCCCATACAGCTTCATTAGTGAACCACTCCATCTTAGGTCAGCACACAACATCACCAGTTTACAGACCACCAGAACTGCAACTATGTAACTCACCAACAATCTATTTCAGTGCACAAATCCAACCAGTAATTCCACCAGTTCCATCACCTGCAATTGCAACCTCCACCAGACCATATTCTCTTCCATTAGGTTAACTGCATTCTTGGCAAGCACAACATCAGTGCCATTCTCAGGCTTAGTTCCATCATAGCTCAGCTGCAACTCAACCCAAATGCACCAGCGTCATCAAACACGATTTCAATTCCTTGCCATCTGTATCGTTATCTTCCATTTCAGTAGTCACGATTTAAATTCCTGCAATATTGAATTCATACGCAATCCAGACCCTTGTAGCGGCAGCATCATACATTCTACAGCTTCAACTTAACTGCAACACTATTCTCTGAAGCACCAGCAGCAACATAAACAAAGCTAACTGCACAGCAACAACTTCTTGCTTGCAGTCGTCAATACTTGCTCTTCCAGCATCATAATCCTAACAGCACCGTCGGGTCCATTCTCAGCTCCAATGCGTTATAACTTGCAAACCTAATGCATTCATCTATCCCCATCTCCTCACTGCCATGAACCAACAATTCAAGCCAGGTAACCGCTTCTTGCATCATCAAGTTTTAGTCATTGCACATTACAGTTCAGCTGCACATACACAAATTCTCCATAATTACCAGAGACTCTCAAATCTGCTGCAAAGTTCACAGTTCACTCCCCTTGGATATCTCCATCTGAGCTGCAACTGCAACTCATACTTGCCAGCTGCACAACAAATCAGTTGCAACAATTCTTCTCAGCTGTTTCCTTGGCTGAACATCGACCTCCATCTCTGTCATGAACCATTACAATCTTTACTGTAACAGCACCACTATATTTGACAGACATAAACACTAGTGCAAACATCCACCATTCTTCATACTTCCTGCTGTTCTGCCAACATCATCCATTCCTTAAACACCCATTATAGTCTATGCTGTTACTCCTTCCACTGCATCATTTCACCTCCAGTTCAAGTCCATCTCCTTTAGCTCCTGCTACCACAATTAACAACCAGTGAACTGCATCTTCTTCTTTCTCCTTTAGAATCACTCAAAAACACCAGAAAACCCCATTTTCAGACCAGATTCAAACCCTATGTAGTTGCAGGAAATCCTACACTACACACCTCACAAGAATCCACACAATCAAACCATTGAAGATGAACAATTATAATTTTTGTTTATCAATTTCTTGAATGTTTACAAGATAAAATGGAAAAGAGCTAAAGAAAATACTATCACTACAAACTTTCTCTCTCTTAATGGCTTGCTCAACACTCGAAAAAGATCCCCCTCTCAATAGGCCCGTTCGGCTCTTTATATAGGGTGTTACATAATGGATGACAACTAAGTTGTCCTTTATTTTCGGGAATGACTTGCGAAGTGTCGCAAGTGTACAAATGCATAATCTCACGGCACTCCTAGTTCTCGCTAAGTCTTCACACCTTTCTCGTGTTCTGGCTGTCGTCATCCATTGCGTCACTTATTTTACTCGTCTGCGACGCCTTCGCTATGTAACGTTTATGGATTTCGCAGAGGTGTTGGTGCTGCGATATTCTGATCCTACATCTTGCCTCTTCTCATGTCTTCTCTGTGAAGGAGAGAATGTCATGAGAATTATTATTTTCAAACTGCCGCAACCGTTCATCCTTATCTGTTTTGGTGATTTGACTTCATACTTTTCACAAAATCTATAATACGTGTCTCTTCTTCCACCCATTTTTTGACACGTCCCTTTCAACCGTTACTTCTCAACCATTCACGTCTCTTCTCGCATTAAATGCATTTATCTTCTCGAGAATTCTTCTCTATATATAGTTTTCTCATCCTCCTCTTCTTCTTTTTTACTTTCTCTCTGCAATTTTTCTTCAATTCTCCTCCGTAACTTCCGCTTCACTCATTGTAAATTTCCTTTTTCCTTTGATCTTCAACTCCTTAATCATTCCCATACTCGAAAATGGCTCCACACGGTCGTAGATATGAAGTTCTCTTGTGAGAGGCTCAAAAGGATTTACAAGAGAAAGGTTTCACATTATCCACTATTCCCCATCAAGAATCTTCATCTATTCTCTCCGCCAAATTATTTACTGATCACTGTTGTGATAATCAAAAGATCATAATCTCGCTAGGTCAGATTCTCGTCGGCCTTCACATTACTCTCTACAACCCTGAACTTCCTTTGTTTTATGAAATTCTTGCTCGTGAAAAATTCTCGCGAGCTGTTTACCAATTAAGTGGATATTGTATCCGCTTAATGCTTGAGTTCGCCAATCGTGACACTGGTAAGGGGTCTCTCTATTCTAATGCAGTCAGAGATCCTAAATTTGTAGATTTAGAGATATTCCCTGAGAAGTATTCAGTAGAGAGTTTCTTTGAGAATTATGAAGTAATAAACATGAAGAACGATAGAACTCGCTGGGGTGCACGTTTGAAAAGAAGAGAAAATATCCCCAACGACAAAGTACTTATGCAGGATATCGATTGGCATTCTGGCAAGAACAATGTTCCTCGCCATTCTAAAGACGAAAAATGGTGTGTCTTTCCGCTATTCTTGAATGGACTATATTTTAGGTTCGAATGTACTCCCTGCGAACCTCGCCAACTATCAACCTTGGGTATTTAACTGGCCCGAGAAAGCTAAAGAGGTGTGCTTCCCGAATTTCGCTCAGTTTGTAATTATTACTTCTTTTTACATCTACTAATCTTGCGAAATTTTGATTGTTAAATTGAAAAAGTTACGAGAGAAATCCTAAGGCGAGTACTCTGGCAATTCTCCAGTCGATCACGGATGAAGTAAGAAATACTTTTCTTCTTTATTTTTAACAATATTGTTGCCTCTATTTCTTATCTTCATTCGTGTGCGAAGGTGGGCGTTGAAGTTATTGAAGAAGAGGATATTTCTGAAGCTGCAAAAGCTAAAGGCAAGAGTAAAATTCCTTTTCGCAAGAAGAAATCTGCTGCTCCACCTTCTAAAAAACGGAAGCTACATTCTTCTTCTCGCTCCAGTCCTCAATCCAGTGAGAGCTCTGATGAAGATAATGATGATTTTGACACCTCTCTTGCGAAGGAGAATCATCCAGTTGAATCTGCTATGGCGCAACTATCTAGTGTTTTCTCTGATTCTATGCAAGGAATTGGAGATGATCATTTTTTTGCCACATGCGAAGCTCTCGCAAATATCTGTGATGCTCCCTTACTAGAGGATGATGATTCTTTTCGTGGAGTTTCCGAGAGCGGTAACTCCCAGGTTTCCTAAACGCACTTAGTGCCTTGGTATGTCTATATTTCCTTATTTCTGCATGATTTCAATTATAAACCTTATCTTGACGATTTCTTTATTTTCCTTTATAGTCTGGGAGAGCTTCCTTTGTTGTTGCCTCAGATCTCAAGAAAAGGCGCAACAGTCTCGAAAAGAAAAACCTTCAACTTAAGAAGAAGAATGAAGAATTGAAGTCAATTCGTTTCTCTTCGCAAGAGAGATAAAGAACTTGAAAATGAAACTGCTACTCTTCGTGAAAAGGCCAAACAATTGGAAGTTGAGTCCTCTTCTCAGAAGGACAAGATATCTAGCCTTCAAAATGCTAATCAACAACTTTATGGTATAAAATTCTTCTATTTTCCTTACTTTTGTTCTGTCATTTATTTTTCTTTATCTGACTTATCATTTTCGCAGACGTTTATAACCTTTCTGATGAAGCCATTCTTCTTCACACATTTCCTGAGTCTATGGATAACGATGCTCTTCTTGCCCATCTCAATGATTCTTTAAATAGCTTTTCAAATGACAGAATCAAACATCTTATACTAAATGAACTTCAATCCAAATTCCGTCTCTTAGAAGCTGATCATAGATCTAGTTTAAGTTTAGCCAACCAACTTAAACACCTACACCTTAGTTCCCAAGAGAAAATTAGTACCTTAAGGAAGAAGGTTAGTGATCTTATAGATGAAAAAGATCGCATTACTAATCAAGGTGCCCAAGCATTAGCAAAATTTCAAAAAACTCTTCTTGAAGTTCAAGTTGAGCGGGATGAATCCATTCGCCAAAATACTATTCTTAGCGAAAGAGAGAATCAAATTCGTTCCATTCTTCTCATAAACAGTGATGATGAGTTCGCTTGGGCTGCGAAAGTTCTAGATGACGCCAGAAATAATTTAGGTGTTAATGTTAGTCTTCAAGTTGAGCATACAGCCTTGATTAGGGATACGATTTCTGATAGAGAAGGTTGTTGATCATTCCTCTTTATTTAATTGTTTATTATATATGAAGATGTTATTAAGTTGCTGATTCATTGTTCTATGTTCGCAGAGGCTGAGAAGAGATTTCAGAAAAGAATTGAAGAACTTGAATCCGAAAAAGATCAACTTGCAAAGGACTTTTCTCTTCTCAATGACAAGTATTCCAAGTTGAAGAAGCAACTACAAATTACTGTGGAGAACTTCAAAAATGATGCTGTTCTCTTTCGCAATTAAAATATTAAGACAGTCTGCGATGACAACAGTATCCATCATTCTTCATACCCTTGTCTTCTTGACGAAATTCCTTAAAACATGCCTTCTTTGGATATCTCTGATAGCGATGCTAGCGAAGAAGAATTTGATGAAGATAATGAAGTAGAAGGATCTGATGAAGAAGAAGAATCACACAAGAAATAGCTCCATTTTCTTCTTTCTCTTTTTGTAACATCGTACATTTATCCTTTTAATCTTCCATTTTTATAATCTCTTATTGTAAGTTTCTTGGATCTCCAAATACAAATTCTACTTTTGTTGTCCCTTTCTCGCACATGTTAAAAAAAGCAATTCTTTTTGCAATATAGTTAATCAATATATTGTGAGTGCGTGAATCTATCATATGAAAATAAATAACATATTCCCAATCTATTCATTCCCATACTTGCCTCTGTTATTTGTTTTCAAATGAAAGATTAAGCAAATAACCTTTAGATGATAACATGCCTCGGCCTCGCATTCTTTGCTTGAATTCTCGCGAGAGAATGTTTCTTGGTTGTTTTCAAGATCTCATTTTTTCTTTTTCTTTTGTGTGGTCATATTTTGCCTTCCTAGTTAAAGGTCTTATTGCGCCACTTCTTTTCATTGCGACAAAATCGCAGGACATCTTTACACTTTCATGTAAAGACCCATTGATTTTGCCTTATCATTTCTTAGTATTGTTGCCTCTGC
This sequence comes from Papaver armeniacum, assembly GCA_023531295.1. Taxonomy (NCBI): domain Eukaryota; kingdom Viridiplantae; phylum Streptophyta; class Magnoliopsida; order Ranunculales; family Papaveraceae; genus Papaver; species Papaver armeniacum. The sequence continues at coordinate 10,378 of JAJJWW010007967.1, forward strand.
AGGATAATTTTATTGCGACAATATGACAGGCCTAGATTTTCTTGCGAAAATAAAGCCCCATGACATTGCCGTCTTGCGACGAAATCGCAGGACGTCCTTACACTTTCATGTACTGACCCCTTGATCTCGTCTTATCTTTATCTTTTGTATTATTGCCTCTTCAGGATCATCACACAAATATGAAAAGCCTAAATTTTCTTGTGAAAAAAAAGCCTCATGACATTTGCGTCTTAAGAAACTTATCAGCTCCCTAATGGAGGGTGCCGCCCTTATCATCTCCCTGGTTTCCCCTTCAAGGAGGCGTACATCGGCCATACAAGACTAGCTCCTCCCATCCGGTCTTAACAACAACCGATTATTTTCGTGACCTCTTATCCCTTTTACCTATATGGCTTATGGTTACGAGACGCACCCTAAGTGGAGTTTTCTTCAGGCCGAGTGCAACATATGCCAAGACTTGCCAAGAATGGCCGAGACACTTCAAATGCCCCAGGCACTCTTGGCTCAACCGTGTACCTCGACGCCTTGATCATACGCTAACTCCTTAGAAGAGACCCTCGGTCGTCCAACCAGGGTATAACCTTATATATATAGTTGGAAATCCAAGGTATCTCTCCTGGATGGGCTTTATTGACCCCAAATCTCCATGACCCAGGTTCCAGGGACGGTGTAACCTTTTCCCTGAGCCATGTTAACAGATACCCCCTTTTATGACGTACTTTAGGTCTTATATTTGCCTCTTACGAAATTTTGATTCGCGAACTAGGGTGTACGCTATAGCAGGTTCGTCCCATTCTGATATGTCATTGTTTTTAGATTGTTTCTTGTCATCATTTCTGCGAGAATATCGCGTATTCTTTTTTCGATTATCATTATCTTTGTATCTTCAACTTGTCTTTATCATTCAAATCCCTGTGAAAGCTTCGCGGATTCTTTTTTCGATTATCATAGTCTTTGCATCTTTAACCTGTCTTCATCACTCAAAAGTTAAAGATTTTTTTTTTTTTTTTTTTTACAACCTTCGCAAATCTAGAATCAACTATTCACTCCTTTCGCCTCTTACTTATGTTGCTCTCTGCTTCTTTATTATTCAAATTTCCTGATACTGCCTTCCCTTTTGCGAAATCATCGCAATTTCCAACTTTCTTCAGGCATTGGTTTCGCAACGTACTTTCTTCTCTCACCTTTATTGCGTCCACCATTAGTCTTTCCCTTCTTTGTTCATTTTTGATGTTTTGCTTCCAGTTCTTCTTCTGAGCAGCTCTTTCCTCGCAAGATTCCACATCAACTTCATAACACTTTTGTCCTTCAACCCAATCTCCTTTTATGACTCCGACACCAGTGGGATGAGGAAATTTGATGCTTGGTGATAAGTCGATGCTATACCCAAAATCTCATGTAACCAAGGTCTCCCAATCAATGCGTTATAGGGAGGTTCCACATCGACTATGCGAGAACAAAATTTCGATTGATAATCCTTTCGGTGGTATTCGCATATGAGCTTCTCCTTTAGGCTTGTTGGCAGTACCGTTGAAACCATAGATCTTATAAGTTGAAGGTATTAGATCTTCGTCCTTCCCTCCCATAGTCTTGTAAGTATGATAAAAAAAAGGATATTTACAGAGCTTCCAGTATCGATTAAGATTCTATTGATTGCCCATGAATTTTCTGCCTCATCATCTTCATCATCAACAGGTTTTGGGTTAATCTCCAATCTTACCACTAGTGGGTTGTCATGTATCTCTCCACCCTCAGGTACTTCTTCTGCGGTAAAAGGAATAATCTGCTTTTGCCATTTCTTTAGTGGTGATGTCTTCGCGATGTTCATTATTTCTCTATTATCAGCATCTCTTGCGAAAACCCTACTGATAACATTATCATGAAAATTTTCTACTGTCCTGTGCGAATGTACAATAGAGTTGCAAGACAAATTCTTGGCTTTCGCTCCAACTTCTATCACAAACGTTTCTCCTCCTTTTGTTGTGTTTGCTCTGTGAATTTCTGGCGGTGGTGGTAATGGTTGAGATTGAGGTCGATTTTTTAGAAATTGATTTAGTTTCCCTTGGTCTATCATTCTGAGGATGATTTTTTTTTTACATTTCTACAATCGTTTGTAGAGTGTCCATGAAAATGGTGATAAGAACAAAATTCATGACTTCTGTCACTCGGAGGTGGATCACTTCCCATGTTCCATGGCACAGGTATATTTTCCATTAAGATTATAGCTTCTCATATTTTCTCCACACTAGCATTTAGTGGTGGCATCTTGATTTCTTCCCAGACTACCCCGTGACTTATTGTCCTCTATGATAACTCGCCTCGACTTCCATAAGTTTCTTGCGGCTGATCAAGTCTTTGAAATTTATTATTTCCTCCGCGGTTATAGAAGTTTCTCTCTCTCTCAAATTCCTCCTGATCTCGACTCTCCATGGCTACTAGTTTTCGCTGACCATCATTCGTTATCATTTCTTGTTGACCTTGCGAGGTGCTCGCCACTGTATTTATTAGTTTAGGTAACAAGCTTGCACTTGCAGCTTTTGAACTTGTGTTCGCAACGGGGTATGATTCCATCTTATTTTGCTTTTCCTCTAGAGCAATGTACTCCTCTTGAAGTTCTCGCAACTCAGTCATTGTGATTGTATTCTTGATTCTAAAAATTTGAATATATAGCAGATTGGTTGCGAACATAGCATTAATGAATGATAAAATGAGATATCTCTCATCCACACGACTAGCCATATCACTGCACATTGTCTTCCATCTCACGGTTAGATGCTTCAAACTTTCACCAACCCTTTGTTTTAACCCAAATACATCTTCAATACCAGGTCGCGAGGAGTTATTACTAATGTATGCCCCTAAAAATATAGCCTTCAAATGATTGAAAGATGTTATTATATTCCTCGGTAATCCTTCAAACCATTTCAAAGCTTCTCCTGTCAAACTTGATGCAAAATATTTGCACAATATAGCATCATGGTTCTCCCACTGTAACATACATCTCACATAAGCTTTGATATGTTGTATCGCACAAGTTGTTCCATCGAAAATCTTTGGTTAACGTAGGTAAGTTGCACTTTGGGGGTATTCCTCATAATTGTACTTCTTGTGTGAATGGAGTCTTGCAGACTTCTTCTATGGCTTCGTCAATTGTCTCTTACCTCCTCCCCTTTTATTATTTAACATTCCTCTCATTTCCTCCAATTCTCTCAGAATTTGTTCATTTACATCAGAGTTTGGCTCCATTGGTCTTTTAACTCCGCCTCTCTTCTTCTGCGTTCATGTCTGTTTTGACTTTCTTGTTCATCATTCTCTTCTTGTCTTTCTCTGCGATCTTCTCTTTCATTCCTCTCTTGAATTCGCACACCGTTATATCTATCATTTTTTCTTCTTTGCTGTCTTTCGATTCTCCTTTGTACTCTTTCATATTCTTCATTGATATTACCATTGTTGCGATTTTGTTCTCTCCTTCTTTCTCTATTATCATGATTATTCTGGCGAATTGCCTCTTGTAACTCCTGTTCTTCCATTTCTGTTCTCAATCTTTCTCTTTCGCAAGCTAGACGTGCTTGCTCAACATAGTGTCTTTCAATTTCATCTTAAATTTATTTTTGCTTCCTTTGTGCTTCTCTCCCATGCAATATTCTTCTTCCTTCTTCCTGATTTTCTTCATCACCTGGACTATTCCGCCTCTGACGCTGCCTATTTCCTTGATTTCCATTATTTTGCCCATTTTGAAGAGTCTCGGGACGTGGGATATAACGATCTTCCATTATTTCTCTTCATTCGCAACGTTCTTCGCCTGGATTTTGCACTTCCTCTCGATTTTCTTCATTAGCATTTTTTATAGGTAAAGTTCTCCTTCTTTCCTCTCAGAATCGATCTTGAGCTTGACCTTGTAGTGCTTCTCGACCTTCTGTTTTGTAATCTCATATTTTCCATCCTCAACTCATGATTTTGCCTTGTCAAATTTGCACGTTCCTCTGCTTCTAATTTCCTTTCTTCATGTATTGTTTGTCTCAATGTCTCTAATGCTGCGACCTCTTCATTTCCATGAATTATTTCTCTAATCACTTCTCGGTCTCTCTCCTCTTGTCCATTGTTTATCAATTGTTGTTTTTCTCCCCTTTCGTCCACAAAGTCTGATCTCCAAGTATGCACGCTTACTCTATCATAATCCACAGTTCTATTCGGTATTGGTTGAATTGGTGATTGAATTTGATTTTCTTCATTATTTCTTGTGTTCATTCTTGAGGATTCCCCCATTTCATTTCTCCCTTCTCCAGCAAGTCTCCTACTTCTTCTAACAGTTGTTGGTTGTTCTGATGCATATCTTCTTCTAGCCATTTCTCAATTTCAGTAAATTATTGAAAATTATATGAAATTCCTTCCCTATTACTCCAAATTCTTTTAAATCACGATGTCAATCTTCACTCTCTCCCTGTTTCTAGCGCCAATATGTAGTTTCAGGAAATCCTACACTACACCCCTCACAAGAATCCACACAATCAAACCATTGAAGATGAACAATTATAATTTTTGTTTTTCAATTTCTTGAATGTTTACAAGATAAAATGGAAAAGAGCTAAAGAAAATACTATCACTACAAACTTTCTCTCTCTTAATGGCTTGCCCAACACTCGAAAAAAGATCCCCCTCTCAATAGGCATGTTCGGCTCTTTATATAGGGTGTTACATAATGGATGACAGCTAAGTTGTCCTTTATTTTCGGGAATGACTTGCGAAGTGTCGCAAGTATACAAATGCATAATCTCGCGACACTCCTAGTTCTCGCTAAGTCTTCACACCTTTCTCGTGTTATGGCTGTCGTCATCCATTGCATCACTTATTTTACTCGTCTGCGACGCCTTCGCTATGTAACGTTTATGGATTTCGCAGAGGTGTTAGTGCTGCGATATTCTGATCCTACACCCTAACTTCTCTTATTCTGTTGCAATTTCAAATTCCAGTAAAACCCATTTTCTAATTCATCACCAACAGCTGCAAAAGTAAACCCATCACCAGATTTGAGAAGAAACCCATCGTTGAATTTCATCTCCCATTCAAACACTAGAAAGAGCTTATCGATCTGTAATACTCGAACCCAACCTGAATCAACCTAAACTCCAACTTCATACAACAGAATCGAGCCTAAAACCCCATGAATTTCTTCTGATAGCTCTGAATTTCACGGATTCGAACCCATCTGTTCACTGCTTCTATCAAAGTCAAACCCTCAACAATTTCTTTGCATCAATCTGCAACTGCTCGACTCAAAACCCATCTGAATCCTTGCAACATCTCTACATCGATTTCTTTCACTGATTCTCCGACCTAATAAGCAGCCGTCTCTCTCTGAATAACTCACTCTTATTTATGAACTTTTGTGACTCTCAGACACACAGCAGCCGCCGAGAAGAATGAGAGAAAAATTGATTCTCTCTGAACAATAGAGCATGTAGGAATGGAAGTTTCTATCGGCACCCAGTTGATGGATAAGGGTAATCCGGAAATATTAGGCTTGTCGGTTCCGACTAACCGACAGCTTAAATCTTTGTTCAACTCAACTGTCAATTCTGGAAAACTGACAGTACATTCTTAACCTCATTCTTTCGCAACCTTGCCCGCTCCAAATATCTCTCGCCTGTGAATCGACCTTTTTGCTCATTACGCTCCAAATAGACGTTTTCTTCTCCTTTTGCACCGAATGACTCCAAAATACCTATAACACTTAAAAGCAAACATAATATACATAATTTACAAGAAAACTCGCAAAGAAAGCATAAATAATTGATATAAATCTAGGTGTTTTACAACACCTATCACCAATAAGCCTAGCGATTTCCCTTTCGATTCACAAAACAAGTTCATGAATTTACTTCCTTTAAACGAATGTAAAACATTGTTTCCTAGGATGAAATCTTCACCTCATACCCATAAATAATCACAATAGCATTCAAACGAATATGTCGATGTCTTATATACGAAGTTCAAAAGATAAACGTTATACTTCGTATTGTATTCCTTAATACTACATCTAACTAGAGTATAATCATTCATAGCTTCGCAGTTTTGTTTTCAATATGCACGACTTGAAAGATACGTTAGGGAATGAAATAGTTCAAGTCAAATATTACTAACCTCAAGTGGAAGGATGATGTCGTCGTTGTAGCTCCTTGCTTCTTCACATTCTTCATGTCTTCACGTAATACTTGTAATGTCCCATATCCTAATACTTTCAAGCTAACCTATACGAAGTGGACTCTAGTACATAATCAAGCGACTCTTTAAATGAGTTTTGGTTCACTAAAATATGACAACCAAACTTGACATACCAACGCTTGGTGGGTTCAACCGAGGTATGCTCTAACAATAACGTAATGAATCTTATTCCGAATTTCCTTACATCGACCTCTGAGATTACACTGACTCCAACTCTCAAAGAGACTTTGTAGAGTAGTTCTATATTTATTTCTAAATCAATTCAAAATATTCCCAAATAACATCAATGACACATATCACTGTTCCAGGCTATTTTCGAATGATAATTTTTGAATCATGATTTTGATTGCGAACAATAAATTTTTCTTAGCCGAAATTCATCAAGTATGAACAAATATTCATTAAGCTTAGTCATATATATTTCAAGAGGTTTAGTTTTCGAAATTCTTGATATGCTTACAAAAGTCTAATTAGTCATGCAACTCGTCTCATCGATAAAAAGATGAATATAACTTGAGATATAGGTGGTTCAGTCTTCACTTACTTTTGTTGAAGAAGTTTTGAAAACGCGTGGGGTACCAAAATACACCTCCACTTTTTTTCTTAGGCTATCTATATGGACAAAGTTCTTGGAAGTCGGGTGAACCAATTCTAAACTTGTTTGGAAGTATGGTATAATCGGTTCCAAGATTATAAATATGAAAATGGATTTACAAAGAATAAGATGTCGATATACTTTGAACATGTTCAGTAACTCTTATCTTTTATTGTTCAACAATATTCCTTAATAACTCAAGGAGATCCCGGACCGAAATAAGTTGAGAATCTTTTAATTAAGGTTATTAATTTTATATGCTTTTAATTACCAGCAATTAAAATGCATATTTCTGGAAAATAAAAATTGGTAATGTGCATTTACTAATTGGAGATTTTCTAGTAGGATTTCGGTTAATATTGGACAGAGCATTTCTAGGAATTATGAAAATCGAATTTGGAAATATATTGCAAATCTTGAGAATATTTTCGGTTTTGGAAATTCCTTGGTGTCCAAACTTCCTTGGTCTATAAATACCCAAGTTTGCATTTCAAGCAAACTATGCTAAGTGTAGTTGCATATTTTCTGATGGCTACACCCAAGTAAATCTAAAGGATATAAACTACTTTAACATTCAAGATTCAAAGATAAACAACATGTAAAGAACATGAAAAGTAAAGATTAACACAAGCATATAACGTGGTTCGGCCATGAAGACCTACGTCCACGGGAAGAAGGTGTTTTCTTTATTGATTAAGGTCTTACCCTTGAAAGAGTTACAAATATCACTTAGATTTCTCACTCTCTCCTTATCTAGATCTCTCCCAGGGAATTCTATGTAGAAAGACCATCCAAGATTACATAACATGTCCATCTTCTTCTACATGGACTGGTATTTATAGGCAGTATTAGACTCATGAAGGCCTGGTTTCGCCGAGCTGGTGGAGCTATCGTACATCCTCTCGTTACTTCGGTCGGGTTCTATACTGTCCTTCGTGATGGCCTGCTTGGTTCTCCTTCCGAGTTGTCTCTCCATGTTCGTCATCGTGCTGCTCTTCCTTGGGGAACCTCGCGCTGCATCATCTTTGGGTTATAGTATAGATCGCCTGAGTCTACTGGTACGATGTAGATTCGATCGCGCCTCTTCTGATCCTTCATTAAATGCAGTCCTTCTTTTTAGACTTGACCGTCTGAGTCGATTAGACCACTCCTTACACGCTTCATTCATGTTGTTAGAGCATAGCTCGGTTGAACCCACCAAGCGTTGGTATGTCAAGTTTGGTTGTCATATTTTAGTGAATCAAAACTCATTTAAAGAGTCGCTTGATTATGTACTAGAGTCAACTTCGTATATGTGATGCGTGTCGTAACCACAACAAATTAATTAATACTTTACTACCTAATTAACTAGTAATATAGGGTAGTCAAGGTCGATCCCACGAGGAGCACGAGATTCTAGTTGTAAGAATTGTCACGAAAAGGGGGGTGTAAAAAGCAAAAGAAAAATAAACAAAGCAATTAAAATCGAAAGTTGAAAACAATAAGAGAGACAAGATCAAGGAATCCTTCTTCGTTACGAAACAATGAATCAAGTTATGTTCTCTTCTACTTGTTATTAGTCACAAATTATCACCAACCGTAGGTAAAGCAGCTAGCTCAGTGCTAAACCCCTAAATCCCTTGTATCACCAGGACACGGAAGTTCTCGACTACCGGATTCTAATCACCAAGCCACCTAGAATTAGCTCAACCTAGATGTAACTTGGCTCATGCATTAAGTTTTGTGAATTTCTTAGGTTGATATTAGTAGTTAGACTCTTAGCTCAAGGTCCACTTGCTAACGTTGTTTCTACACACAATTGCTCCACGGAATCCCTCCGCAAGGTCTCGTGTTTGCTACTTATGTAAAGAGTCAAGAAACGATTACTTATCTCCTAACTTTCACTAGCTTTAGATCAAATTAACAAATCAATTTAGTTGGCCACCCAAACAATCTATCAATCAATCATGAATGTCTTTAAGATCACTCCTATTAGTAAAAACAAACGATAATTATGTGAAAAACTTCAAGATAGAATTTGAAAACAAAAACTCAAAACATAAATTAAGAACTAGGAATTCATCCTCAATCAATAAATTAACTACTCATGTTAAAGAGTTCACACAAAGAATAAGAAAAGAAAAGTGTTGTGTGTGTAGAGATGTGTGTAGAGAGGTGTAGAGAAAGATGTGTGTGTAAAGATGTGTGTGTAAAGATGTGTAGAAGTTGTAGAAAACTTCTCTATTTATAGGCTTCAATATTCTCCAAATCTTCTAAGGAGTAGAATCAGACACCCATGTCTTTCAGGTGGAGCTCGATTTTCAAATTCAGGGGAAAAATGATTGAGAAGAAACAATCTTCTCAATGTAATGAAAGCTGGGGTGGATTTGGAATTCGGGTTTGGATCCGGGTACGGGTATATGGGTCTAGGGTGTGGGTAAATTCGGACACCCACCATAAGTACACCCAAAATGTGCTATTCTCACTCCCTTCTTTTGGATAAGGGATACCTCTTTGACCTCCCCTTAACATTGGCTGGGTTCCATATAGTATTCCCTCCTTGGTGAAATGACAATTTTACCCTTTTGCTCAAATTGAGTGATTTCTTCTTCTTTTCCTCCGTGCGACTCCAGAGTAGCTACAAAACTCAAAACAAGCGTAAAATACATAATTTACAAGAAAAATAGCAAAGAAAGCATAAACTACTAGATAGTAAATTAGGTGTATTCTACACCTATCAAATTCCCCCACACTTAGACTTTGCTTGTCCTCGAGCAAATTAAACTAAAAACTCACAACTTCAAAGCGTTCAAGCGTCCCAAGCATCCAAAAAGCTATGAGGACATAGAGTTTCTGCATTCTAGTAATAAGAAGTTAGAAATACTAAAGAACGTATTCTCATTCTTAAATGTTGAGTGAGAAATAACCACACCATAATGAGAGAACGCGTGTTTGAGAAACGATCAATAAGCATTTCGCCTCGACTTCTGCCTCACCAAAAAGGATTTTATGATAATTGCACTCAAAAAGACAGCTTTTTATGGTTCTCACATGTGTGCGGTAGGAATGAAGAGAGAATTCCTGCAACACGTTGAATGGTGGGAAGGACAACTTAGAAATATTTTAAAACCCACATCTTTTAATATTTTGAAAAATCATTTTTCTGACGATCTCTAAGAAAGGAAATCAACCATATTATCGAGGATGAGATTACTTACTCACCTTCACATCCGATCGCCAATTATGATAACACCACTCTCACGGCATCCAATAGAAACGTCTTCCGCTTCTCGTCTTTAACTTCTTGGTCTTCGTCTTCGGTTTCAACTATTGATGATAAACCCTTGAATTTCATAAATCCTTAACAATTTGTAACTCTTTTACCTTAAAATCCTTGTCGCTTGAAACTACCTTATAAATTTTCCTTCCCCACGGCTTATTAACAAAACAAATATTTCTCTTTTTTTTTTTTTTTTTTTTTTCCTTTTTTTTTCTATTTTTTTTTTTTTTTTTTTTTTTTTTTTTTTTTTTTTTAAAAACAAGAGAAATTAAATACAAAAATAAACCATGGCCGTGGGAGAAGTATTTTACCGCTTGATTCTTCACAACTTGTATCGTCTTGAAATCATAAACTTCAAAAATTCTCACCTTTTAATTTTCTTCGCTTTCATGAATAAGTCTTCATACTTGAATATAAAATTACCTCATTGTAGTGTAAGTCTTCAACATATATGTAAAAATCCGCTCTTTTGTATGTTGCTTTTACTTAAATTTGAAATTTGCTCTTTTTCTTGTTCCGTTGCTTGTAAACCATAAACTTTTCCAACTTTCCTTGTAGATTTTGATGTCGCTCCTTGTTGATGATGAGAGTGTTTCTATGGATCCGTTGTTGTCGCGAGAGAGAATGGTGCTAACTGCAAATCGAACTACAAGAAGGAGGCTTTCATCTATAGACGTCACCCTCATGATTGACAAAATTATCACTCAAGAGATCAAGAGTAGTGCTTCTATTGGTGGGAGGTTGGGTAGCTCACCATTCTACCCGGAATTAACTTACGGTGACACACACTCAAAAGAAGCTCTTTAGTAGATGGAAAATTTCTGGTTGGTGCCTCACATGATATGAATACGGGTAGTCTCCACTAATGATTGATCAGCAACTCTAATAACGCACTTCTCCCTGCACCAAATTCGCATCACCGGCATGATTAAATCCATTATTTAACACTCTAATCAAACAAGAAATCCGAATGTAGTTCTCTAACACTTCCAAGTTCAATTATGTCGGTCAAAATCTCTATGTAAACATACCTAGAAGTATGCTAGTGACTCTAAAATCTCTAAAAGTTGAAGTTTTTATGTAAAACTTTTTTTTTTTTTTTTTTTCAAAATTTTTTAATTTTTTTGTAATTTTTGTTTTAAAAACATGCTTAACCACTCCCCCACACTTAAACCTTACATTGTCCTCAATGTAATTGAATCCTCCTAGTAAAGTCAAGGTGGGAAATTTTAACATGATAAGAAACAAGAAAAGAAATAACAAAAAGCAAAAAGATAAGAAATACAAAACCTATGGGTTGCCTCCCATTAAGCGCTTGTTTTAAAGTCGACGGCCCGACTTGGCTCTTGTAAGATTCACTCCCCATATACTAACAATCGGAAAATTTGAGGATCCACCCATAATACCTGTTTTGCAAACAATAACTCCATACAAATATTAGCACAAGAAAACAATAGTGAAATTATCGCTCGATAGAAATTTCCCCCACACTTATCGCTCGATAGAAATAGCTGAAATTATCGCTCGATAGAAATTATCGCTCGATAGAAATTATCGCTCGATAGAAATTTCTCGTCCACACTCGGAAGTGTATAAAGAACATAGAATTCGGGAATTTCCATGTGTTCCTCTTGGCAAACCTGCATGGTGTTAGCATCAAGTGTTTCCAATGGTGGATATTTAGAAACAAAATCATCCAAAAATACTTTCGAAGCACATACATTCAAACCAATAAGAGGTGAAGGAGAAGAATCAATAGGCAAAGGGTTAGACAAACCTTGCACAATCTCTTGTATTATAGAATCCTCTTCATCCTTAAAAAATTCAAGTGAATTACTTACCTCTTGTATATCGTGGTCCTCTATTAAACCTTGCAACCATTCTTCGTCGTTTTCTACCTTAACCAAAGTCTCGGCATCATTAAAATCATTCGCAAGTTCAATTGGGTCTTCCACAAAATCAATGAATGTGGTTTCATCCTCTAGTATCATCTCTTCAACATGCTCATCATCGGAATCGGGCCATTCACTAAAGTGATTTTCATCGGTATAGATTGTAAGATCTTCACGTGCGGGTGTTACACCGTTTATAACAATAGGTAAGTCACACCCAATCTCCTCCTTTTGAATAGGTGAAGGATCGTTATTATGATCCGGAGTTGGAATATCTTCCTCATTGTCGGAACACTCATACACTTCCGCGGACTCCCATCTTTCCCTAAGAAATTGTTTCCAAGCAATAAATGCATCTTCCTCAAGCTCGTCCTTTTGAATAGGTGCTTGATCATTATTAAGATCAAGGCTCGAGTAATCTACACTAGCGTCTTCAAAAGTCTCCAAAGGTTGGTCCTTTTCAACACAATCATCTTCATTTTCAGACTCACCATAATAAGAATCTTCATCGGTTTCATAACCTTTATCCCGACTTCGTTTAAGTTCCATATGAATAGTCCTACTAATTTCTGCGACAAGCTCTTCCGAGTCTCCATCATCTTCCAATTTGTATAATTTCTGTGCAAGTTTCCTGACGTTCACACGCTTACCACCGTTGATAGAGTTTCTAGACGGCATCTCCTCTTTTGGAAAAAGTGAAGGAAAAACACGATGAAGAGGAGTATATTCCAAATTCTCTGTCTGCACATTACTAGAAAACAAATTATTAGATGCATAACTATCCTTCCATCCTTGTGATTGTCCACTTACATACCCGTCATAAGGTTGTTGATATGTATGAGAATATCCATAAGGTTCTATAGGAAATTGATCATAGCCAAAAGATTGGTTTTGATTGTATCATAAGGATGGTTGGAAGTTGTCATAATGTTGAGGTTGAAAACCGTATTGATTGTTGTAATATGCTTGCTCTTGTCCACCGTACATGGAAAACCGGCACCTGAAATAAGATTCAAAAACCAAGTTAGATACGGAATAGAATCCAACAAAGAAAGAATAAAGCAAAAAGAAAAATAAAAACAACTAAAATCGCCCGTTGCTCCCCGGCAACGGCGCCAAAATTTGATGCGTGTCGTAACCACAACAAATTAATTAATACTTTACTACCTAATTAACTAGTAATATAGGGTAGTCAAGGTCGATCCCACGAGGAGCACGAGATTCTAGTTGTAAGAATTGTCACGAAAAGGGGGGTGTAAAAAGCAAAAGAAAAATAAACAAAGCAATTAAAATCGAAAGTTGAAAACAATAAGAGAGACAAGATCAAGGAATCCTTCTTCGTTACGAAACAATGAATCAAGTTATGTTCTCTTCTACTTGTTATTACTCACAAATTATCACCAACCGTAGGTAAAGCAGCTAGCTCGGTGCTAAACCCTAAATCCCTTGTATCACTGGGACACGGAAGTTCTCGACTACTGGGATTCTAATCACCAAGCCACCTAGAATTAGCTCAACCTAGATGTAACTTGGCTCATGCATTAAGTTTTGTGAATTTCTTAGGTTGATATGAGTAGTTAGACTCTTAGCTCAAGGTCCACTTGCTAACGTTGTTTCTACACACAATTGCTCCACGGAATCCCTCCGCAAGGTCTCGTGTTTGCTACTTATGTAAAGAGTCAAGAAACGATTACTTATCTCCTAACTTTCACTAGCTTTAGATCAAATTAACAAATCAATTTAGTTGGCCACCCAAACAATCTATCAATCAATCATGAATGTCTTTAAGATCACTCCTATTAGTAAAAACAAACGATAATTATGTGAAAAACTTCAAGATAGAATTTGAAAACAAAAACTCAAAACATAAATTAAGAACTAGGAATTCATCCTCAATCAATAAATTAACTACTCATGTTAAAGAGTTCACACAAAGAATAAGAAAAGAAAAAAGTGTTGTGTGTGTAGAGATGTGTAGAGAGGTGTAGAGAAAGATGTGTAGAGAAAGATGTGTGTAAAGATGTGTAGAAGTTGTAGAAAACTTCTCTATTTATAGGCTTCAATATTCTCCAAATCTTCTAAGGAGTAGAATCCTTTTCCTTTAGCAATTCAATTTCCAATTCCAAGCTTTTCTCAACTCTTCCACCTTCTCTTTCCAAATTTGAGTCCAATTCTCCATCCAATTCCTAGCCCAAGTCTTCACACCCATGATAGAAGTCCATAGAAAATTCTGGAATTTTGGTTGCCGGAAAACTGGGATTGTGGCCGGAATCCGGCCGGAATTGTCGCCGTCGGCCACCTGAGAATTTCTCCGTCGAGAGAATATTCGACGGAATATTCCGTCCGGTCCTCCGTTAGGACTAACGGTCAAACTAGTCAACCGTCAGTCAACTGTTAGTCAGCGGGTCAAGGGGTGAGTCACTGAGTCAGAACCGAGTCAGCTAGCTAACTCGGCTGACTGGTCCTAGCCAGGCCACTTTGCACAGGCCAAAGTCTTGTGATGCACAATCCTTGTGCTTCACTCAATACCTACTCAGCCATGATGGCTACTTCCTCACTGCATCTTCATCCCCTCAGGCCATCACCTGTAGCATACAACCAGCACCATCATTGTCTTGCAAGCCCTGCCACTGATGCACCAGCCAATACCACCAGCCTGCCACTTCATTTCAACCACTGCAGCTGCAATCTTCCATTTACAGCATAATCCCATGAGCACAGTTCGGCTCTTAACCTGTGAACAACCCAGTCCTTCTCCCTGCGAAACATCTGTCATAGGCACACACAGCACCAGCACAGCCTTCAATCCTGCACATTCCTCACTGCAGTCCACCAGCACCAGATTAAAACACAACCATCTCTGCCATGAGTTCCCACAACAAATCATTGCCAGCCCTGCAATGCTATTTCTTCCTCTGTTTGTAGGACTTGACTCGCCTCTTGAGCTTAAACAACAACACAAACAGACTCCAAAGACTCCATAACCCGCTCAATTTTATTGCTCGCCTTGAGCTCCAACACGGACTCCAACACTAAACCCGGATGCTCAACTCCATTGCACAAGACTACCACTAGCATTGCATCTTAACCAAACTGAATTCACCTTAACTAGCAATAACCATTCCACCCGACTTCAATTCCATCCGAGCAAAGCAAAATAACATCCATCTATTGCATACACACTATCTCTCGGGCAATCTTTCATTGCTCCATAGTGCAATCAACTGCGGTGCCACCAATGCAACACCAACCAGTCCCATTAGCCTGCAACTAGAGCCAGGGCACTGCCACAGGCCATCTCATCTTGTCCTTGCACAGCCAATTCTGTCTCACCACAACTACAACTCAGGCCACTTCAGTCATGATGCTAGCTTCTCATCTCAGCATCATTAAGCTGCCACAAGCAAACCTGCAACATTAGCCCAGTCCTTAACCTGCAACATTAACCTGCCACAAGCTTCTTCTTGTCTCAATTTGACAGCAGCAACACAAATCTTCTCTGCAAAACCCCAGCTTCAATTTCTGATCAAACTCCATCTGATTACCCTGATTTCCAAGAATCCCGTAAATCAACAGTAAAACCCATCAGGTCTTCACCAATTCCTTTGTTCTTCACCCCAAATTTCAATCTCAAAATCAAATCCAGATCCCACAATCACCAGTTCAATCCACGGCATATCAGTTGAGACCCCAAGTTCTTTATTATTTCTTGATCCCGAAGTAGCAAACATCTTCTTCTCACTCGACTTCGCCTCTCGATCTAAATCAATCATCATCGCTGCCTCTCTCGGGAACTCAATTCATGGCTGCCTTATGATTCATCCAATCGACATAGTCTCTCTGTTAGAAACCTCAACTTCTCTCGATTCTCCATATCATCTGACTTCAATTCCTCTCTTGCCATCATCTCTCGCTGAGCACCACCGATCTGTTGATTGAATAAACCCTAACTCTCATTCTCACAGCGGCCGCTTGTTCTTCACAGACCCATCTCCTCCATTGCACGAACTCTAATAAATTTCTCGATTAACAGCAGCCATGGCTGTGTTTTTTTTTACTCTCTTTCAGGTGGAGCTCGATTTTCAAATTCAGGGGAAAAATGATTGAGAAGAAACAATCTTCTCAATGTAATGAAAGCTGGGGTGGATTTGGAATTCGGGTTTGGATCCGGGTACGGGTATATGGGTCTAGGGTGTGGGTAAATTCGGACACCCACCATAAGTACACCCAAAATGTGCTATTCTCACTCCCTTCTTTTGGATAAGGGATACCTCTTTGACCTCCCCTTAACCTTGGCTGGGCTCCATATAGTATTCCCTCCTTGGTGAAATGACAATTTTACCCTTTTGCTCAAATTGAGTGATTTCTTCTTCTTTTCCTCCGTGCGACTCCAGAGTAGCTACAAAACTCAAAACAAGCGTAAAATACATAATTTACAAGAAAAATAGCAAAGAAAGCATAAACTACTAGATAGTAAATTAGGTGTATTCTACACCTATCAATATGTTAGATTGAAAGTATTAGGATATGAGACATTACAAGTATTGCGAAGACTTGAAGAAGTGAAGAAGTAAGAAGCTACAACGACAACATCATCCTTCCACTTGAGGTTAGTGATATTTGACTTGAACTGTTTCATTCCCTAATGTATCTTTCAAGTTGTGCATATTGAAAACAAAACTGCGAATCATGAACACTCTAGATAGACATAGTATTAAGGAATACAATACGAGGTTTATTGCTTAACCATTATACTTTGTAGATAAGACATCGACATAATCGTTTAAATGCTATTGTGATTATGTATGGGTATGAGGTAAGGATTTCATCCTAGGAAACAATGTTTTACATGTGTTTTAAGGAAGTAAATTCATGAACTTGTTTTGTGAATCGAAAAGGAAATCGCCAGGCGTTATTGGTATTGTTATTCATTGCATATCTTGTGAACAACCAATATGTGTGATTAGTATAACCGCTCATGACTTGTTTGTGTTCTTGGTAAAACTATTCACAAAGGCCAGACTTATGTAATGGTATGACTTTTATTAGTGAAACCGATCTTAAGTAATCACCTGAGATGGTATGATCGAGTTTGTGATTTTGTGTAAGACCAACTCTAGGTAAAGGGGAACCGATCCTAGTAAGAGGTGCAACACATCAAAAAAGGGGAATCGATCCTTGTATGAGGTGCAACATGTTTTAGCAGAAAGGGGAACCGATCCTATGGACATGTGCAACACGTTTTTAGGCAAAGGGGAACCGATCCTATGGACATGTGCAACACATTCAAGTTAAATATTATATATATATGGGGAACCGATCCTAGTACCTAGTCAACCGAATTTTGGAAAGCTAGTGTGACTATGTACAATACTCAAATGGAGGTAGAACTGAAACTTGTTTTGGTAGAACCGTTAAACCCATGATTGGTGATTGAGTGTTCTTGATCAATCACATAGTTCTTGAAAGTCAGATGAACCAGTTCTAAACTTGTTTGGAAGTGTGGCAAATCGGTTTCAAGATTGTAAGTATGAAAGAGGACTTACAGAGTAAGGATGTCGACATACTTTGAACATGTGCAGTAACGCTTATCTTTAATTGTTCAAAGTTATTCCTTAATAGCTAAAGGAAGAAAATCCTAGGATTGAAACATAAATAAGCTAAGAATCTTTTAATTAAGGTGTTTGTATGGTAAAATTACTTCTACCCCAAACACGAATTTGATGGTGATTTTATTGGAAATTGATTCGCTGCCTCAATCTTCAATTGAACTGTGTAGGAAGGGGGGTACCTGCAAAAAACCATCCGATGCTAAAGTCAGCTTAGGATTTTTTACAGATATTTTGTGTGTAAAGATTGCATACCTTTTGGGGTTCTGAAGCCCAGTATTTATATGGTGCGAATTTCCGTTTTCCTCAAGTGAAACGTCTTCACATGCCCTGCATGCCTCCTGGCATAAATTGATTTTATTCTCCCTGCATGCCTCCTCAATCATAATTCCCCTGCATGCCTCTGTGATAAATTCCCTGCATGACTCCCTGGCATAAGTTCCCTGCATGACTCCCTGGCATAAATTGAATTTACTTGCCCAGCGTGCCTTTTGGAATACTCTAGAAGCTTTCATTAGGGTTATGAAACCAAGAGGGTGAAATGGGTTGGCCCACAATAAGTGTACATGCCAAGCCCAAGAGGAATAATTCACCTAAACCCACAGTGGGGTATAGAAATCCGTTAGGAAAATAGAATGGGGTGGAATGATCCGAGGGCTACGGAATTAAACTGCACCGCGCTGCACTGAAACGAAACTATAGGATTAAGTTGCATCGTGCTACACAGAATCGGAACTACGAAAATAAGTTGCATCATGCTACACAGGATCGGAACTACGAAAATAAGTTGCATCATGCTACACAGGATCACTGGCCGGCCGGCAAGGCCGCTGACCGGTTGTCAGCCGACACAAATATAATTACACTTTCTTACTACTCAAAATATAAATATAGCAAGGGCAAGAAAGGATCGATCCCACAGAGAGGTCTAGGTTGTCAAATTGTTATGGTTCCCTATAAATAACACCGGAGTTTTGTGATTTTTATAAACTAAAATAAAATAAAAGCAAATAAAGAAAAGTAAACAAATCAAATCAAGGATAAGAAGATATTGGTTAAGGATTTCGTTTTCATTCACTAACATGCTTTTCACAATAACTAGAATTGATATTTAATCTCAACTTTTATCAAAGACCCTAGAATACCTTGATCGCAAGAATATCCCAAATCTCCTCATGTCATCAACAAACACATTAAAAGATGCGAATATGAATTCTACCTAAAGGAACAACCTAACGTGTAAAAGCACTAATCAAGTTTAATTCCCTAGATGCGTTAAGTTCTATGAAATCAGGCCAATCAAAGCAATTGAACGTGGAAAGCGCACTAATTCAATTTAACAAAGGTTACGATTCACATATGATCATAAGAATATATCACTACAAACTATAATCATATTATGCTACTTGTATCCAAGGAATATCACTTTTGCGTATAATAAACCCTAAACTAGCAATAGATGTGATTAGAAGTTCTACCAATTTGCAACTTGACAAAACAATCAATCAATCATAAAACAATATTTTCAGAGAATTGCAAACGATAGATACGAGACAAAACTAATATATTGAATCAAAGAATCATATTATGTGAAATCCAACTATTCCATAACCAATAGATAATTAGGTACTCATATTCAAGGAGTTCATCACAAGAAGAAAGAGAAAATACTTCATGGTTCTAAAACCCTAGAATAAAGTAGAGAAGAGATAATAAAACGTGATCTAAGCTTCCCTATATATAGAGTTTTGTAACCTCCTCTTGAAGAAAACTAGGAAACCTAGTAAAAATAGGAAAGTGCACCTCCTCAAAACTGTGTCCCGTGCATTATACCCCGTGCAAAATCAGAATTTCCAAAATAAGCCACGGCCAAATTCACACACCCAAGGCTTGGCCGGAAAAGAATTAAGAGAACCAAATGGGCTTACGTCAAAACTGGAGAAAACCAGCCCGTTATAACATTAGCCTGTCAGTCCATTGGAACTGACAAGGCATTTTTCTTACGCTTCCAATTTTTCTCAAGAACTCGCGGATATGGTCGCCTTGAGAAGTATTTTTCCTGGGTTCTGTAGAACTCGATCACTTCTCAGCTCCTTCTTTCTCTCGACTTCATTAACTCCCCGCACAGCATCTCAAACCCGATCACCAATCATTACTGCCATCACTCTGTGCTCAGCTTCTTCTTCTTAAACATCATCCATGGCAGAAACGACACAACCTCTATCAGATTCGATAACAACAGCTCCAAACTCATATTCTCTGCCATCGCCAGTAGCTAACCATCTCCACTTTAGTACTGCCAAGCTTGGCCATCTTCTCTGCCAGGATCATCACGATCAATCTCGTCACCGACAACAACCCATTCCAACTCGAGTGCTCATCGTCACAGCAGCATCTCTCTTCCATTAACCACTATCGTTTCCGGCATTCACTGTCATTATCATTGCTTCCGTTCGTGTCAGCATCACCATCGTCGAGTTCTTCTCAGTTGAATGCCATCACGAGCCCACGAGCAACAACACCTATATCCATCGTTACTACTGATATTGAATGTAAGCATCCATTAATGGTGATCATCACCGATCAATCAACAGCCACGGTACCCAACTCGAGCAGCAATCATGTCTGACTTCTTTCTACTCGAGTTTACAGCCAACCACCATTAATCACCAACATTCATCGTCATCACCATTGCCAGCTCGTCTTCCAACTCGAGCAGCTCCTCTTCCAGTTCTTTCCACTAAATCTTTTTATCACCGTCTCATTCCCTGTATTTCTTTTCTCGAGCTCTCCATCCACAATAGCAGCAACGTTCAAACCCAGTTCTTCATCATCACTGCCAAGATCAACTCCATATAAAGTCTCACCCACAACCCAAGTGAACCATCTCCATTGTCTTGTCTTTGTTTCATCAAAACATCCAGCAGCTCGAGCTCCACTTTCTCACTGCCGATAATCACCAACACCATCACATCTTGTCGATAGCCAGCGAAGGCAACTCCTTCATGCCAACAGACTCCTCTCCATCAATGACCGATAATAATGGCAACAGATCCCCTCCTTCCAGCCTCTTTCCATATTCTTGAGAACTCCATCTCGACTATGGATCACATCTCGAACTCGTCGATGGCAACGGGGTGAAGATGGTGGTGCCCTAGAGAAACTGGTGGTGCCTTTAGTAATATTTGAATTATGGTTTCCAAGTAGAAGACCCGACTCCCCTTAGCAATTCCTTTGAATATGGCAGCCCCTTAACAGATTGGATGCCCCTTAACGTACAGTAGGAGTGCCAATAGCACTTGCCCTATCAAATGACCAATTTGCCCTTTTAGTCTTCCAGGTTCTTGTTTTGCTCATAACTTCTTCATACGAACTCAGAATGACTCCGTTCTTTCGCCATTGCCTTCATCTTCCCGTCCTCTACAAAATGATGACTAGAAATCCTCCATTTGAACGAGTTTCGCTTCTTTTTTTCTCCAAATGACTCCATTGCACCTAATAAACTCAAAAGCACACATAAGATACATAATTCACACGAAAATTCGCAAAGAAAGCATAAATACTAGATATTAAATACGGTGTATTCTACACCTATCAAATTCCCCCACACTTAGACTTTGCTAGTCCTCGAGCAAATCAAACAAAACAATAAAATACAACAACTCCGTGTCGTCGAGGCTACGGTCACTTTTAGCATAAATAACAAGCCTTTAAACCCCTAGGTGTCCCTAGTGGACGAGTTATAGTCTCGTGAAGGTTTACTAGAGATATACCTACAAAACCTATATTTCAAACTCCGTCTATTTGTGACAAATCAATGAACGAATCCGAAATGACTACAGGAGGAGGTACCTTGCAAATTCAATTCATATATTAGTAAATAAACTCTAATTAGATAGTTGAACAAGCCACAATACTCGGAAACTAACAAACCACAATCACAATGAAAAGATTAAGAAGATGGATATAGATGTAGATATTGGCGAATATTCACAAGTGTTCGATGTTTCCCATATATCTGTCCGAAGGTCCTTTGCTAAGATGAACCTAATCCTATTGGATTGAGCTACTTGGTCTTGAATGCTACATCAAATCAATTGGCATATACAAGGGAACCAAGAGTGACTTTATTCAACACAATAATAATTTCTTTCTTTTTTTATATAAGATTGGATCAAACTGGATCCAATTTCTCTTTTTTTTTTATTTTTTTTAGACGGCATGATTAGATCTTTTGGATCCAAGCGCATGCTTCCTTGTCAACACGTATATGATAGTTGCCTTGGATCCTGCATTCCACGCTTGTTTAGGCGACGGAGACAGGGACTACGTTTCACACATCTTGCTATTCCCAAGTGTCTTTTTATTCCGTTTTGGTCTAATTGATCGGTCCTTTTTTTTTTTTTTTTTCATTTTTTTTTTCAATTTTTTTTTTTTTTTAGTAACTCAACCACTCTATTTCATCCTAGCAGTAATAACACGTCGATGTTTAGTGACCCACCAAAGCACTTAGAGAACAATAGTTAAATATGGAAAAAATAGAAATAGAATGTGATATGGTGATATTAGAGATATGGTAACAACTATCATGTTAATTTGTGATTTCGAGCTATATTCTTCCCTTTTAATTAATTGGTTCCTCAACTCCTGCATTCAAAATGGTTCCATCCACTAATGGTGTCAAAAACAAACTATACAAACATATAAATGCTCCCCCACACTTAAACTTCACATTGTCCTCAATGTGTAAAACCGAAAGTTCTGAATTCTGACGTAACAGCAGATAAAAAAACCAAAAAACTGTACAAATTGGTAAGGAATTTGGAAAAACTCCATTTCACAAAAGTTGTTCACCTACGTGTTTTCTACACAGTGTCAAAATTTCACAGTGTTTTGATAAACGGTCTGACAGTTATGGTCTCTGGACTGAACTACGCGCAGTCTGAAATTTTCTGACGAAAAGGTATTCGTCATAATTCTCGTCTAAGATAGATTACGGACTCAATGAAATTAAACATAGGGATGCAAATATGATATGAAAACAGTAAAAAATAAATAAACGAAACAAAAATAAAATGCAAAAGGATAAGAGATACAAAACCGGTGGGTTGCCTCCCACTTAGCGCTTGTTTTATAGTCGACGGCCCGACTTAGCTTCTTGTAAGATTCATTCCCCATACACTAACAATCGGAAAAGTTGGGGATCCACCCATAGCACCTGTTTTGCAAACACTAGCTTCACACAAATATTAGTACAATAAAGCAAAAGTGAAGCTATGAACCGATAAAAGCTTCCCCCACACTTATTCTTGTCCACACTTGGAAGTGTATAAAGAATATAGAAGTCGGGTACTTCCACGGTTTCTTGTTCCAGAACCTGCATAGTATGAGAATCAAGTTTCTCTAATGGCGGAAAACGAGAAACAAAGTCATTCAACAATGTTTTCGAAGCACATACATTCAAACCAATAAGAGGTAAAGGAGAAGAAATAATAGGCAAAGGGTTAGATAAACCTTTCACAATCTCTTGTATCACGGAATCCTCTTCATCCTTGAAAAACTCAAGTGAATTATTCACCTCTTGTATATCATGGTCCTCTATCAAACCTTGCAACCATTCTTCGTCCGTTTCTGCCGTAACCAAAGTCTCGACATAAACATCATCATTACAATTATTTGCAAGCTCAATTGGGTCTTCCACAATATTGGTCACAACGGTCACATTCTCAACACATTCCTCCTTTTTGTTGTACGGCACATACTCTTTTGCGGATCCAAATTTTATCATAAGAAACTTTTTTAGAACACTCGAAAATGCATCATCCTCAAGCTCCACCCTTTGAATAGGCTCTTGATCATTATTAAGATCAATGCTTGAGTAATCTACACAAGTGTCGACATATTCCTCTTCATCTTCATTTTGATCCCAAAAAGACTCCTCAGAGATGTCACCATGAGTTGTTTCAAGCAATATATCGTAATCACCGTCACTATCATAGGCAACATAAGATTGTTCCTCGCTGAATTTAGTGTTGTTAATCTCTAACTCATCCTTTTGAATAGGTGAATGATCATTATTACGATCAAGAGTTGAGTTAACTACACAATTATCCACGAAAGTGCCCAAGGATTGGCCTTTTTCAACATTAGCATCAATCAAATATTCATCACAAACCATATGCACATAAGAATTATCCATATCTTCCTTGTATTGATCAATGTCTCTTCGCAAGATAGTCATACTTTCACGAAGTTCTTGGAGTTGCTCGTTTGTAGTCTCTTTAGCTTTTTGAAATTCCTCTTGTAAAAAGGTGGAAACTTTATCTATAAAATTAGAGACTTTTTGTTCACAAACATAAGAATCCTCCCATCCTTGTTGTTGTTCACACACGTACCCGCCATAAGGTTGTTGAGGAAAACCACAAGGTTCCATGGAATATTGGTCATAACCAATGAATTGGTTTTGATTATACCCATGGAATTGGTAGTTATCATATTGTTGAGGTTGTTGAAAACCGTAATCATTGTTCCAATATGCTCCTTCCATAGAAATAAGCACCTGAAATAAGATTCTCAAACCAAGGTTAAAAAACCAGAAAATAGGAAAAATAAAACAAAAACTAAATACAAAAATAAGAAACCAAAAACAATTAACAACCGCTGCCTCCCCGGCAGCGGCGCCAAAATTTGACCGGTTGTCAGCCGACACAAATATAATTACACTTTCTTACTACTCAAAATATAAATATAGCAAGGGCAAGAAAGGATCGATCCCACAGAGAGGTCTAGGTTGTCAAATTGTTATGGTTCCCTATAAATAACACCGGAGTTTTGTGATTTTTATAAACTAAAATAAAATAAAAGCAAATAAAGAAAAGTAAACAAATCAAATCAAGGATAAGAAGATATTGGTTAAGGATTTCGTTTTCATTCACTAACATGCTTTTCACAATAACTAGAATTGATATTTAATCTCAACTTTTATCAAAGACCCTAGAATACCTTGATCGCAAGAATATCCCGCAAATCTCCTCATGTCATCAACAAACACATTAAAAGATGCGAATATGAATTCTACCTAAAGGAACAACCTAACGTGTAAAAGCACTAATCAAGTTTAATTCCCTAGATGCGTTAAGTTCTATGAAATCAGGCCAATCAAAGCAATTGAACGTGGAAAGCGCACTAATTCAATTTAACAAAGGTTACGATTCACATATGATCATAAGAATATATCACTACAAACTATAATCATATTATGCTACTTGTATCCAAGGAATATCACTTTTGCGTATAATAAACCCTAAACTAGCAATAGATGTGATTAGAAGTTCTACCAATTTGCAACTTGACAAAACAATCAATCAATCATAAAACAATATTTTCAGAGAATTGCAAACGATAGATACGAGACAAAACTAATATATTGAATCAAAGAATCATATTATGTGAAATCCAACTATTCCATAACCAATAGATAATTAGGTACTCATATTCAAGGAGTTCATCACAAGAAGAAAGAGAAAATACTTCATGGTTCTAAAACCCTAGAATAAAGTAGAGAAGAGATAATAAAACGTGATCTAAGCTTCCCTATATATAGAGTTTTGTAACCTCCTCTTGAAGAAAACTAGGAAACCTAGTAAAAATAGGAAAGTGCACCTCCTCAAAAGCGTGTCCCGTGCATTATACCCGTGCAAAATCAGAATTTCCAAAATAAGCCACGGCCAAATTCACACACCCAAGGCTTGGCCGGAAAAGAATTAAGAGAACCAAATGGGCTTACGTCAAAACTGGAGAAAACCAGCCCGTTATAACATTAGCCTGTCAGTCCATTGGAACTGACAAGGCATTTTTCTTACGCTTCCAATTTTTCTCAAGAACTCGCGGATATGGTCGCCTTGAGAAGTATTTTTCCTGGGTTCTGTAGAACTCGATCACTTCTCAGCTCCTTCTTTCTCTCGACTTCATTAACTCCCCGCACAGCATCTCAAACCCGATCACCAATCATTACTGCCATCACTCTGTGCTCAGCTTCTTCTTCTTAAACATCATCCATGGCAGAAACGACACAACCTCTATCCGTTCGATAACAACAGCTCCAAACTCATATTCTCTGCCATCGCCAGTAGCTAACCATCTCCACTTTAGTACTGCCAAGCTTGGCCATCTTCTCTGCCAGGATCATCACGATCAATCTCGTCACCGACAACAACCCATTCCAACTCGAGTGCTCATCGTCACAGCAGCATCTCTCTTCCATTAACCACTATCGTTTAGGCATTCTTTGTCATTATCATTGCTTAGTTCGTGTCAGCATCACCATCGTCGAGTTCTTCTCAGTTGAATGCCATCACGAGCCCACGAGCAACAACACCTATATCTATCGTTACTACTGATATTGAATGTAAGCATCCATTAATGGTGATCATCACCGATCAATCAACAGCCACGGTACCCAACTCGAGCAGCAATCATGTCTGACTTCTTTCTACTCGAGTTTACAGCCAACCACCATTAATCACCAACATTCATCGTCATCACCATTGCCAGCTCGTCTTCCAACTCGAGCAGCTCCTCTTCCAGTTCTTTCCACTAAATCTTTTTATCACCGTCTCATTCCCTGTATTTCTTTTCTCGAGCTCTCCATCCACAATAGCAGCAACGTTCAAACCCAGTTCTTCATCATCACTGCCAAGATCAACTCCATATAAAGTCTCACCCACAACCCAAGTGAAGCATCTCCATTGTCTTCTCTTTGTTTCATCAAAACATCCAGCAGCTCGAGCTCCACTTTCTCACTGCCGATAATCACCAACACCATCACATGCTGTCAATGGCAGCAGCGAAGGCAACTCCTTCATGCCAACAGCTCCTCTCCATCAATGACCGATAATAATGGCAGCGTATCCCCTCCTTCCAGCTCTTTCCATATTCTTGAGAACTCCATCTCGACTATGGATCACATCTGAACCTGTCGATGGCAACCGGGGGTGAAGATGGTGGTGCCCCTAGAGAAACTGGTGGTGCCTTTAGTAATATTTGAATTATGGTTTCCCCCTAAGTAGAAGACCTGACTCCCCTTAGCAATTCCTTTGAATATGGCAGCCCCTTAACAGATTGGATGCCCCTTAACGTACAGTAGGAGTGCCAATAGCACTTGCCCTATCAAATGACCAATTTGCCCTTTTAGTCTTCCAGGTTCTTGTTTTGCTCATAACTTCTTCATACGAACTCGAGAATGACTCCGATTTCCTTTCGCCATTGCCTTCATCTTCCCGTCCTCTACAAAATGATGACTAGAAATCCTCCATTTGAACGAGTTTCGCTTCTTTTTTTCTCCAAATGACTCCATTGCACCTAATAAACTCAAAAGCACACATAAGATACATAATTCACACGAAAATTCGCAAAGAAAGCATAAATACTAGATATTAAATACGGTGTATTCTACACCTATCAACCGCCAACCACCGCCGCGGTTGCCGATCTTGGGAGAAGATGAAAGAGCCGAGGTGACAATGACGTCATGCCGACGTCACGAAATGAATATGCTTGACGCCAGATTAGGAATATGCCGTCATGGCATCTGGCTGATGGACCATTCGGCGATGTGGCGTATACCTTCGTTAGGCATTATTCTTTGACGTGGCGATTCACGGTTGTGTATTTTTTGACATGGCATCTTTGACGTGTCACCGATGAAATGTGGCGGTGCGAAGATGACGTGGCGCGCTCTCTGGTTTGTCAACTTTGCTGACGTGGCAAGGTGATGTCATCATTGCTGATGTCATGCCGACCTCTTTTGTGGGCTGATTTCTTACCCTAGTTTGGGGGTTCTTGCACATGGGCTTGCACATGGAGTGTTTGTAAGGCCTAGTTAGCCGTACTTGGCTAACTAGATGAGCAAATTAGGCCCAGTGAACCATACTTAGCTAACAAGGGGAGTTTTGTAGGCCTAACTTAGCCCATTCTTGGTGTAGAATATTATGGGTACAAACATCTCCCCCTCTTAATCCATAATCTGTTATGGGTTAAGAAGTTCGGGTTCCCCAATCCTACAAAATTTGTGTTTTTCTGGAGTGTTGCATAACTCGCCCCCAAGCGCGTTGTTCGGAGTGTTATGTAACTCACCCCCGGGGACGTAATGATTATGCTGGAGTGTTATATATCTATCCCCCAGGTATGTAATGGTTGTGCTGGATTGTTATATATCTCGCCCCCAAATGGTTGAGGTGATATATAACTCGCCTCCAGTATATTTTGTGTCATGCTGCTTAATGCTCGCGCAAGGGTGCACTTCCTTGTTGCATTTCGCTCGCGCATGGGATGTAAAGTTGAGTTTTTCTGCTATCTTGAATTCGCGCAGGGGGCCAATCCTACTATTCAAGATTCGCGCAGAGTCGAGATGTGTACATTTTCACATGCCTGGACAGGTGAAAATGCTCGCCACATTTGTTGATGTCCCATATGATGGGGATAAAATTGGGATAGGGTAAAAATGCTCGAACTGTGCATTCACCCTATCTACGAGGTGTAAGAGACGTTGCTTACAGTAGACTTGGGTTGTAGTGTTTTTCCATTTAGGACTGACTGCGGATTTGAACGTCCGTAACAACTTATAATTAAACACGAACAATTTTGATAAAGTGTGGAATACCAAAATAATGTTGAATTAAATTCATGAATAGAAATAACAAGATAAATACCTCTTTTTGCTTTCGACAACTTGTTTGCCTCGTTAAAACCTTTGCGTGGAAAACCCAGTGGGATAAAACCATCATAAAGGAAAAAGAGTGCAGCACAGTAGGATTTGAAACTACTCCTAATGATAAAATTTCTTCAAGTGGAAAGAATTCCACGACTTCTATGGCTTTGAATCCTTAGTTCCATCGAGGTTCCTTAAGTAGTAGGATCCACGAGATGCTGGCCTGTCCACTATGTATGGACCTTCCCAGTTTGCTCCGAGCTTTCCACGGTTTTGTTCCATTGTGGCTGCGCGGGTTTTCTTCAAGACATATTCCCCTAGTTTGAATGATCGTTCTCTGACTTTACGATCATAGCTCAGCTTGATTTCCTGATGGTATCGGACCAACTGCTGTAAGATTGTTTCTCTTTATTCTTCTAGCAACTATTTATCCAAAGCGTGATATCTTTGTCATTTTTCCCAGATTTGATAACACGAGTTTTGGTAGTCTTGAGATGTACCTCGGTGGGTATGACTGCCTCT
The DNA here is from genome assembly GCA_023531295.1 of Papaver armeniacum. Classification (NCBI taxonomy): domain Eukaryota; kingdom Viridiplantae; phylum Streptophyta; class Magnoliopsida; order Ranunculales; family Papaveraceae; genus Papaver; species Papaver armeniacum. Next base: position 39,185 of record JAJJWW010007967.1, read on the forward strand.
GTCCCATAATCCAGTATAAATGGGGAAAATCCAGTGGATCTTTTTGGGGTTGTTCGATACGACCATAAGACTCCTCTTCTGTCCATTTTCCCTTCGCTTTCTCCAGCCTTTTCTTGAGATTGTCCATAATAACGCGATTGGTCGCTTCCGCCTGCCCATTGCTCTGATCATAGTAAGGAGATGAGAAATTGTGGTGGATATTCAGGTTCTTGCTTTGATCACCCCATAATCGAACTGCTTCCCATTGTCTGATACTATCGCATCTGGGATTCCAAATCTGCAGACGATATTCTCCCATATGAACCTTTTCACATCATGTCTGGTAATGTGTACCAATGCCACTGCTTCGACCCACTTGGTGAACTAATCAGTAGCGGCTAGTACGAATTTAACTCCTCCAGGAGCTTTGGGAAGTGGTCCGACGATGTCTAGTCCCCACATAGAAAATGGCCAGGGACTAAAAACTGGATGCAATTCATTGGCGAACCTTTTAGGAACTAGAGCATGCTCTTGGCATGGCACTCATTCTGTGCGTATTCTTTAGCATCTTTCTGCATGTATGGCCAGAAGTATCCTTGGGTAAGACTGCGCCCTCCAGAATGGTTGCCACATATTCCTTCATGAGCCTCCGCCAATATCCGTTGCCCTTCTTCTGCTGATATGCACCGCAAAAATTGCTCCAAAGCTACAGGTTTGCTTGGTACGAGCTTGTCCCTCGATCATTGAATATCTCCAAGCATTCTTCTTCACTTTTGAAGTGAGATGCTCATCTTCTGTAAGTTCACTGGTTGTCAAATACCGAACATAAGGTTGACGCCAGTCTGAAGTGTTTTCAGATCGCTTGAATCATCAATCACTGGACTGTCAACATCCATAGTGCTGTCAACGTTCTCGGTATCTCCCTGTCTTGATGTGTTGCCCTCTTGCCACCACTAGCGTGTTCGAGAGCCGAACAAAGTGGGCATCGGAGATGCTAGGTAACTCTTGGAAATCCACCACAACGAAACGGTGCAGTATCAGTTTCGAATGCGGAAGAAAGATATGCTAAAGCGTCTGCGTGCTCATTTTTTCAAACCGCGGTCGCCTGCCCAATAGAGAATTGGTCGAACTCAGTTGCCAGCTGTCTCATATGATCCAAATACAAGGCCATCCTTTCTTCCTTGGCTCTGTAGGTTCCCAGAAACTGGTTAACTACTAGCATGGAATCAGTTACCATCTTCACGTTCTTCGCATCTAATTGTTTGACAGCCTTTAAACCAATAATTGCTACTTCATATTCAGCTTCATTGTTTGATGCTTGAAAACCCAATCTGGTTTCTTTCTCGATCCTCGAACCTTCGGGAGTAAGGATGACACATCCAACTCCTGCTCCACCAACATTTGATGACCCATCAGTAAATACGGTCCATAATGGTTCCGGTGTATCAACCTCCATTGCGGACTCGCCCCCAGTCTGATCAATGGATGACTCTATGGGTTTGAACAACTCCTCTTCTTCTCCATCAACCGTTTCCATATCGTCTATAGGAAAATCTGCTATCAGTGCAGCCAGGGCGTGTCCATTCTCGGCAGATCTGGTTTCGTACTTGATCTCATACGCCCCCAGAAAATTTGACCATATAGCTAGTCGGCTTGAATCATAGGCACGTTCCAGGATTCTCTTCAGCGGATATTCCGAGTAGACTACGATCTGCCTTCCTTGGAAATAAGGCTTGAGGCGACGAGATGCATGGAACAGTGCAAGCGCTATCTTCTCAATTTTCTAGTGCCATGTTTCCGCCCCCGTCAGAGATTTACTGATGAAGTAAACAGGCTTTTCATGTGGATCCGTAACAAACAACACTGCACTTACCGCGTTCTCTTTTGCAGCCAAATAAACTCCGATAGGTTGTCCAGTTTTTGGACTCACCAAAACTGGAGGAGTTGACAAATACTGTTTGATCTCATCGAAAGCTTTTTCGCACTCATCCGTCCAACCAAAATTCACTGCTTTTTTTAACACATCAAAGAATGGTTTGAATCGATACGAAGAGCGTGAAATGAAACAATTTAAAGCTGCTAACCGTCCTGCTAGCTTCTAGACCTCCTTCTTCGTTCTTGGGGATGGCATCTCTCTGATGGATCTGATTTGCTTCGGATTCGCCTCGATTCCTCTGTGCGTCATCAAGTATCCAAGGAACTTTCCCGACGACAGCCCGAATGAACACTTTGCTGGATTGAGTTTCATACGATATTGCCTCAAGATATCGAACGTCTTCTGATGAATCAAGAAAATGCGACTACTTTTGTTCAGATTTCACCACCATATCGTCGATATACACTTCCATCGATTTCCCAATCGATCCTTGAACATATGGTCTACCAAATGCTGGTAGGTTTCCCCTGAGTTCTTTAGACCGAACAACATTACAGTATAGCAATAAACTTCTCTGTCAGTCACGAACGCAGTATTCTCTTGATCTTCCTCGAACAAAGGTATTTGGTTATACCCTGAAAAACCGTCCATGAATGACAGTCTCCCATACCCTGAGGTTGCGTCCACCAAATCTATTATCCGTGGCAGCGGGTACGGATCACTCGGACATGCTTTATTCAAATCAGTAAAATCGATCTGGCATACGAATTTTACCATTCTTCTTTGGAATGGGTACGACATTTGACAACCAGCGAGGATACTGCATTGGTCGAATAAAGCATGCTTCCAACAGCTTTCGACTTCTGCAGTAACTCCATCTTTTTTGCTTTGCGCCATATTCCTAATTTTCTGACGAACTGGATGGAACTTCTCATCGATATTTAGCCCGTGGCAGGCTACATTCGGATCTATCCCAGGCATCTCAGCGAAACTTCGTGCGAAAACATCGGCGTTTGCCCTTAGCAATGTAATCAAACCATCACATTCATATGCAGGAAGATCTGCCCCTACGAACGTTGTTTTGTGCTCCTCATCTCCAATCTGGACCTCGATCAATTTCTCAACTGTTGGGGTTTCAGCTGCATCCTCTCCCATATATGATTCTGGAGGGAGAGGGTTCTGTAATTGCTATTTCTGCTCGACTCGCATGATCGGTTCCCGATAACTTCTGACTTCTTGTACTCGTTCATTGTATTCTCGTGACACTTGTGGGAGGCCATCTGGTCGCTTCTAACTTTCACGACTCCTTCAGGGGTAATAAACTTCAGGCATTGATGATATGAGGATGTGACTGCACCGATCTCATGCAGCCAGTCTCGTCCTACGATCGCATTATAGGGTGCTCGACAATCTAGCAACAAAAAAGTGCCCAAAACGGACTTGTCAGCCACTATTATAGGTATCTTTACTTTTCCAATCGCCTTTGTAACTTCGCCAACTAAAACCGATAATTGTATTTTCATCCTCCTCGATCAAGTCGTATAGGAAATTCATAGAGGAATAAGCTCTCAAAAACAAGACACTCACTCGAGCTTCCCGTATCCACTAGAATCCGGTGTACACGAAACATGAATTTACGCACCATTGCCACCGACAAATCGATGTGATTTGTCAAGTACTATTCTTTTAAGCTGCCTAAGCTTTCTCCCCGGGTCTCATCTTCCGATGCCCTTTGGTCATTAAATGGATCCGACGTGGATCGACATTAATCACATGTGCGTTAATCACATGTGTTGTGCCAAATGGTCCAGGACCTTTCCCAAAATCCTTTTCACGTACTCTCGTAGTTTTCCAGCGTCTATCATTCGCTGGAACTCGATCTGTAAAGCGCGGCAATTCTCGGTCTTGTGACCATGGTCTTTATGGAACTTGCAGTATTTGCTCCTATCACGTTTATCACGTGTCTCTGCTGGCAAAGGACGAGGGGGTTCAAATCTTTGCTGATTTTCTCATACAACTCTTCAAGCTGTATATTCAACGGTGTCATCTTCATATCATGATATTTCTGGAATCCAGTTTGTATTCGTTCACCTTGGTTCTTCTCTCGGCCTTCACCTCGATCATTGTCTTTGGCCGCTCGAACGAGTTCTTCGACTTGTCTTTCCTTCCATCATTTGGATGATTAGATGATTCGTGAACATATCTCGTCTCTCGAGCTTTGGAATCATCCTCCACTCGAGCATATTCTTCCACTCGATCATATAGTCCTTAAGAGAGTCTTTGGTGGTCTCTTGACCAAGGAACCGTACACACCTCTTTGATCGTACTGGTACGCCTGCTTGTAAGCTTCGATGACGATTTGATCATTGGCACCATCTACATCTGCTAACTCTTGCTTGAAGCGTCGAGTAAACTGCCTCGATGCTTTCCTCCTTCCGGATTCATAGAAGGAACAAATCGTGGCATCCTTTAGATCACGTTTGTTGTACTTGTAGTGAGAGCGAGAATTCTCCAACCAATTCATGGTAAGTCTTGATAGGATGCGGGAGTTTATTAAACCATTTTATTACTCCTCCACCCGGTGACTGTAGAAAAATTTTGCACATAAATTCATCATTGTGCTACCACATAGTCATGGCAGTTTCATAGTGTAAAACATGCTGATCTGGATCACCTATTTTCTCATCGAACTCTGGCAGTTTCGGAACTTGAAAATTCATTGGCGGTAGGACTCTCTGATATTCAGCTTGAAAGGGGCTTCTGCAGATCGATGCAACCGGTCTATCTTTTCTTCTCTGGATTGCTTTTTCGACATTACTTTCTCGATCATCTTGCAAAGGCGAGCTTCTGTTATTGCGCCCACATCGCCATCTGAGGAACTGTCTTCCTGCTCATAATCTCGATCCTCTAGAATATGAGATGTAGATCTTATTTTTTTCCTTCGGGGGCCAGTGGGGTCTTTTCCATTTCTGCCTTGCTCCGAACGAGCATAGTAATCGTGCGAAAATTCTCTCTCATTGTGTCGATCTCGAATCTCATCTTCATCATTCCTGAGACGTTTTGAATCGGTGGAAGTTCTGGCCACACTCTGCTGAGTTGCAGCTGGCCGGGTCCTTGCTCGCCGGGGTCGTACACGTCTTCGTTTAGGAAGATCTCCAGTAACCAACAAATTTTTCTCTGGACAATCAAGATCGATCACTTCTCTGTTTCGGTCTATAGCTTGCGGGCTAAATCGACTTCCAAGGCGCTGCCACACAGACCTACCCCTCTGGTTGTTCAGATTACCAGACCTAGGTCGAGTCTGGTTTTCACGTTCTAATCTCAGGAGAGCGTTCTCTTTCTCCAACTCGTTCAGCCGATTAAGTAAAAGTTCTTCCTCTGTACTAGGAGTCGCGGCGCAACCATCTTACAGGTCATGTCGATCGTCATTCCTCCTGGACGGGCTGCCGAACACATGCCCTCTGTTTCCTCGAACTTGTGGGTTTTCCCCATCAACATCCATTCCTTCGTTATCGATCACTGGTTGTTTTTCCCTTCTCCAATTCAGATCTGGAGTTCTGTCACGGAAACGATCTCGATCTCGTCCATGATCCAGGGATCTGTTATGAGCATGATCTCGATCTCGATCTAAGGCTCTGTCATGAGCATGATCTTGACCCTACCTGTTTCCAATGGGTACTGCTGGGGCTGACTGAACTTCAATTTCTTGCCTTTCAGCTTTGCGTCTCCTGTGCGGTTGAGAATCGCTACCAGAATCGACCTTTCGCGCAGTCTGTTTGATTACTGCCATAACTTGATTTGGTAAAACACGATTATCTTTTCTCGAAACCCTTGGTCGGCGCCAATGTTTGTATAGTAAAATTACTTCTACCCAAAACACGAATTTGATGGTGATTTTATTGGAAATCGATTCAGCCGCCTCAATCTTCAATTGAACGTATGTAGGAAGGGGGGTACTGAAAAAAACCCTTAGATGCTAAAGTCATTTTGGATTTTTACGAGATATTTTGTGTGTAAAGATTGCATACCTTTTGGGGTTCTGAATCCCAGTATTTATATGGTGTGAATTTCCGTTTTCCTCAAGTGAAACGTCTTCACATGCCATGCATGCCTCCTGGCATAAATTGCTTTTATTCTCCCTGCATGCCTCCTCAATCATAATTCCCTTGCATGCCTCGTGATAAGTTCCATGCATGACTCCGGTTGCCCACAATAAGTGTACATGCAAGCCCAAGAGGAATAATTCACCTAAACCCACAAAGTGGGGTGCGAGGAAATCCGTTAGGAAAATAGAATGGGGCGGAATGATTTGAGGCTCTTTAATTAAAGACTTGCACCACAGATCCAAACGGAACTATAGGGATTAAGTTGCGTCGTGCTACACAAAATCGTAACTTTGAAAATAAGTTGCATCATGCTACACAGGATCGGAACTATCAAAATAAGTTGCATCATGCCACACGGGATCAACGGCCGGCCGGCGAGGTCGCCCCGTCGGTCACCGACCACCCGTGCCGGGTTTGCGTCTGGAGAAGTCGATGAGCCGTTGACAATGACGTCATGCCGACGTCACGAAAGGAATATCTTGACCTTTTAATTCGACTTTGATTATTTGAATGGACTATTCACGTGATGAAGGCATTACAGTTTAGGCATTGTTGCAGGGCGTGGCGATTAGACGGTTGTGTATTATAACGGCGTGTCACCGATGACGTGGCAGTCGAAATGCGACGTGGTGCGCTCTCGGTTGGTGACTTTTGCCGACGGGCAAAGGCGACGTCATGTCGATGTTACTTTGTGGCTGATGTCATGTTGACCTCGCTGTGGGCTGATTTCTTACCCTAGTTTGGGGGTTCTTGCATGGGCTTGCACATGGAGTGTTTGTAAGTCCTAGTTAGCCATACTTGGCTAACTAGATGAGCAAATTAGGCCCAGTGAACCATACTTAGCTAACAAGAGGAATTTTGTAGGCCTAACTTAGCCCATTCTTGGTGTAGAATATTATGGGTACAAACATAAGGTTTTTAATTTTATTTTAGGAAAACGAGAATTAGTAATGTGCATTTACTAGTTGAAGATTTTCCAAAGAGATTTTCGGTCATTATTTTGGACAGAGCATATCCAGGAATTATGGAAACCGAATTTGGAATATATTGCATATCTTGAGAATATTTTCGGTTTTGAAATTCCTTGGTGTCCAAACTTAGTGTCTATAAATACTTGAGTTTGCATTTCTAGCAAACTAATCCTTAATGACAGCAAACTTCCTGGTTGTGTTATTCTTTTGGTGAAGCGCCTATTCGGAGAGGAGAGTAACATAATTAGGAGAAATCTCTTACGGTCGCTCAGTTTAAAGTCTTCTTTGGGATTGAGAAGCTCTATTAGTACTTGAGAAACTAGATAATCATGTTTATCTTTGTGTTTTTGACCGATTTTGAATGACTAATGGTAAGAACTTGATTGCACCTAGTTTGTTTTATGATTGAGAATCTTCTTTTCTCATATAAGATTCAATCAACCAGATCGGTTTCACACGGATCTTTAGACTATTTGTAGATCTAAAGACGCCTGTGATAATCCATTATTATTCGTTTCAGGCGTGATTGATCACAAGAGATTCAAGTTGTTGTAAAAATGGGCGTTTATCAAGATCTAAGAAGATTTGAAGACAAAGAAGATATTGAAGATTTGATTTGGGGTTCATAATCTTTGGTGCAAGTAATAAGACTTGTTTCAGACAGATGATCCAACTATAATCTGGCAGATCCTCAGGTAGATTGATTGATTAGTTGTGTAGATCAATCAATATAATTCTTTGTGATTAAAAAAGTATTGTTGCAAATCTTTAAATAAATTACCTTTGGTAGTCGGTGCACAAGATAGATCTAAGAACCTTATTGTAAGGAGTTTATTGAGATAAAATGGGTATGAGTCATTGTCGAACTCACATCACTTTTGTCAAGAGAGTTGCTACTACAAACAGGATTTGTTCCTCTTATCGCTTGGAATACTCTAACCAAAGGATTTGTTCCAAGCACGCACTTATTCATAAGTTGGAGGCGTGGGAATTACATACGGAACTAGGTGAATATAGGTTTAGTTGCTTGGTCTCAACTATATGAAGTTGGTTTAATTTTGTGTAATGGCTAATCCCGAGTATTCACTCGGGACAAGGTCCTGTGGTTTTTCCAATTTGCGCTTCCTCGTTAACAAAATCTGCCGTGTCATTTACTTTTATTTTCCGCAATTATAATTGTTTATTATAATTTAAAGTAAATTACAAACGTTAATTCCTATTTACTTGATAGTAATCCTATCATGGTTTGGTTAAGTACTAACCTCTTTATCAAGTAAACATACTTCGTCATTGTATTGTCTCGATTCGTATCCATGCACGATCACACTAAGTGTGAACCGATTAGTTGCATTGTTCGACTTAGTCCATATACAATCACTTTCTGGGAGAAAAGACTTATAGGTAGGAAAAGTTTTATCTTGAGGTATATTTGGGTACGCCTTTTTCACATGTAACGTTGTCGCAGTGCCTTACCTCGACGAAATCACCTTTTAAGTATGATTTGATATTTCCATCTCATCACCTTATCATGAATCCATCCATTAAGATGTTGACACGTGGCCATTGGGTAATTTTTACCCTCATATTTTGCTCATTTTTTTGCAACTTGCCAAGGGCATGATGGGAAAAAAACATAAACGTCCCCGTTTTCCCCGCTCATGTCTACACTTAGTGCTTTTTAAGTGTCACTGCTTATTTATCGTGCCTTGACTTTTTTGGATAAGTACCGATTAAATTTTCGAGGACTTTTATTCCTATAAAAGTCTTCTTCTGGGAAGAGTTAGGTTGTATTCTCTTTTTTTCCTTCGCAGTTCGCCGATTTTAGTTTTCTTCTTCTTCTCTTAAGGGTTTCTTATGCCTTATAAGAGTTTTCCTCCCGTCCTCTATGGTGGAGGGGTGTTTATTCATGTTTTCTGAACATGATGGTATGTCCTCTCATTTGTTTAATTTGTGGGTTCTTCTTGTTCATGTTTCTAGATCAACACCGATGTCTTCTTAAAGACCTATCTTTTTCGCATATCATCTTAGCCTCATCGGGAGGTTCAAGGAATTTGATTTTTGGCTAGTGGATTTGGACTTTTATTTGAAGATTTATGTCCCATGTTGTATCTCTTTACATCGTTTAGCTTAGAAACACTTTCCTCGCGTGGATTGCCACTTCTGGCAAATAACATGAGCTCTGTGTTTTAAGTTGGCCAGATGAGATGTGGCCCTTCGAAGATCTATGATCCGTGCGCAGTTGTTCTTCTTAGGTGATTATGGGTCGCCCGAGCAACCAAGATGACAGGTATAAAATAATCGCCTTGAGATTTGATGTATATATACCTTGCCCCCCTGTTTTTTGTACCTTACCCGTGACGGGAGGGAATCCGAGCTTGGCATCGTCGGTGCCCCTGGATGAATGGGTGTGGGTTGCCCCGATGCTTCCATGGCATAGGACTGGATGAGTACCGATCGTGGATGCCTCCTCGGCGGGCTGCCAATCGTGGATGCCTTTTGATGTATTTAAATTTGAGTTCGTCTAGCTCTTTTAGTGAGTGTGTCCCCGTGTTGTATCCGAGGTGAATGATATTTGTAATTGAAGTCCGTTAATAATAAAATTTTATTATTGACTTATTCCATATAATATGTTTGTGGTGAATGGTTATGAGTCGTTTTTATGCTGCATCTGTACCAAACCATGGGTGACAAAGCTAAGGAGTGATCACTTCTTAATTGATAGATTCTTACAAGGTTGGACTTTGAGTATAATAAATTTCCCTTTCTGCTCAGTCTGATGCCTTCATAGGCTACTTTTAATAGTATCCAGCTTGTTTGAGGGTGAAATGGTTCTCATTACTTCTATAATTTTTAATGGGTGAGAAACGATTTAAACCCTAAACAATGTACCGCATGGGAGTACTTTTAGATTCGAGAGATCAATCCACAAATCCAGCCTCTTAAACCAAGAAATGGTCGTTCCTGGGACTTGAGCCACAAAGTGGAGGAGAATGGGTTGGTTTCTGGGGGAGGGAAGCAAGGAAAGTAATGAGACCAGAATAGTGGATTCTCGAAGAGTAGTTGTGTTACTACGACTTGTAATTTAAAAGTGGGAAGGCTAATAAAATGGTAAGCTAGCAAGTATTTTTCAGAGTTGTATATTCCTTAATGAACTTGTTGTTCTCAGGAAATAGGTATGACCTATTATACAAGTTTTTCCAAGTGAACGCACTGGTCTCATTAAGGAATGGAAAAATGGGTAAGTAAATGGGAGGAGGTGGTAAACCGCATGCATGGAATTTGATGTTCCATAAAATCGTTAACGCATGGAATTGATGTTCCATAAAAACATTAACGTATGGAATTGATGTCCCATGAACGCTTCACTTTTAACTCCATGTATTTACTAACCGCCACCCTTATGACACTTCCTTATGACTGAATAGTGTACGCCGCACGCCGGAAACCGTCAAACCAATACCCAAAGAGGATCCCCC
>JAJJWW010007968.1:0-99903 GCA_023531295.1 Papaver armeniacum
TACATTGACCTTTGATTGCTTTAGGCGGTGTACAAGCTATGTCAAATTTTGACATCTAAAGTAGCCACTTTGTTGATCTCCCTATCAAGGCTGGCTTTGATAGTAGAAACTTTAAAGGGTCATCTTTGGAAACGAGTACGACTCTGTTGGATAGTAAATAATGCCTGAATTTCTGAATTGCATGCACTAATGCTAGACATGCTCTTTCAGCCTTTGGGTATCGGAGTTGAGCGTCTCTCATTGTACGACTGAAGTAGTAGATCGGTCGTTCGATGCCTTTGTCGTCTTCTTGAGCAAGGAGTGCTCCAATACTGACATCACTGGAAGCTGTGGAAAGTATCAGTGGTAGTCCTTGCACCGGATATTTCATGACAGCAGACGATAATAGTATTTGTTGTATTTTCTGGAATGATTCTTGTTGGATGGTTTTCCATGTATGATAGGATCCGGAGATGCCTGTATATAATAAACCGCAATCGCACGGTGTCTAACTAGTAGACAGAGGCAAGTACGGGTCGTTCCCACGAGGAGCGGTGGAAATACGTAATCAATATCTCTAATAAGCTAACGAGAACAATATTTTTTGATTTTTGGAAATGCGAATGAAATAATAAAATAAATGAAAAGAACTTAAAAGCAGTGAGAAAGGGAGTTAGTAACCAAGGTCTAAGGTATTCACCATTATTTCTATTTGGTACTGAAAAGAATTCATAATCCGAAATATGCATCTACATCTTTGTTCTATTGCAACACCTATTATCGGTATATTTTCTCTAATATGACTTGCATCTCCTAAGTATAACCCATCAAAGTCTCCCAAGCATGGCCTATCAAATTATAATGGCAAGCAAATTATTAAAACTATGTATTTATAGATTTGCGATTATTATGTTGCGTCGTTTAAGCATAACCCATCAAATGATTTAACCTAAGCATGGATTATCAAATACTAAAACAAATAAAATTGCAAAACTAGATATTTATGCACTTAGGCTATGTCTCGTACAAAGCCGATGAAGCAACAACGATTATTCAACATCAAATCAATAGAGCATAAGTATAGAATTATTTGAATTAATTCATATTTGCCTACAACCAAATCTTATCAATTTAATCATGGTTTATTGCTAAAAATGGTTTCAACCAAAGAACCCTGGCTACAAAGAAAATCTAGCAAAACATGGCTTTCTCAAAAGCCATAAATAAAATCAATAGCAATTCGAAATGGAATCGAGATGATAATGGAACTTCAAACCCTTGTTTCTTCTCCGTCGTCCGCCTCCAAACTGGCAGAACACTATCTTCCCAGTTGCGGCTCTGTAGCCGCCCCCCTCTCTTTAGTCTCTCTTCGTTCCTTCCTATAAGTCTGTTGCGAACATTCTAAGACGACCTAGTGGATTGCCAAGGCCCAGTCCATACGGGTCCATCAATTTCCAAATCCAACCACACTTCAATTCCCTGTACGGTCGTAGTCATGCTCTCCTGTCCCTTGACCCTCTTCCTCCACCGGACGTTCAACACTCGACGCCAGCCTCTTATCTGATCTAACGAACCATCAGTGAATAACTAATCAACTAACCCCTATGGTCCTACTGCATTCGGCCTCCTCTTTCTCGTACATCGCCGCTACATCCAACACGCTAAAACCCTCAAATCCATTGATGTTACCGTCACTGCTACCACCAGCAGTTGCAATTATCTGGCCATCTAACTTCTGAAATCATCACAACAACAGCGGCACTCATCTTGCATTCGATCAAACACCCAGAAAAGTCTGTTGCAGACCTGTTACTCATCCGTGCAACCATCGTCAAGAGCTTGGTAATTATGGCAACAGTTCTCCTTCACAGATTCAGCGACCATTACATGCATTCCGCTTCTCAAGGACAACTACCATTAAAACCATATAATTCGTATCCCCAAGCTCAATCGAACCCATGGATGTTGTTGTTGTTTACTGCCGGCAGAAGTGATAAAATCACTTGTTTCCTCGGTAATAAAATTCAGGCCAAACTAGCCAGACTCGAGCAAATACCCCATACACTCCATCATTTCTACACCGATTGAAGTTCAAATCCATCTCCTTTGCACAGCCACCACTGACTGCATTCTCTTCTTTCAATCCCGTCAATTGAAATCGACCACAGCAAGCTCTCTCCATCTTGGCAACAGCAGATCTCAATGTCGCCACCATTTACTGACTGCAGCCGTTCAGTCCGTAGATATTCCACCAGTCACAATCAGTTCCTTGTCTCGCTGCTTACTTGTTAGCATCTCCAACACAGATTGACCCAAACGACCACCGCAAACCAGTTCAGCCAACGCCTTTCTTTCCTTGCGTTTCAGTTGCGGTAGAACCAGGTGAACCAATCACCGAACACAGTTCAAACAATCAACATCAGCAGCATCTTCCAACATGCACATCGCAACTTCTCCATTCTCGTCTCAGATTTCCAGTTCAATATGTTGCCAATTCGAATCAACTTCATACCCTACAATTCCTCCTCAACTGACTGCAAAGCAAGCAGTTCAACCATCCTCCATCGACTGCAAAGGCAGTACCAGCCAACAGAGAATCAACCAAGCCAACTTCACTGTCACCTCCGTTCTGATTTCAGGGGTAGAATTCGAACTCCATCTGCCGAGAGATGATAAAGGGAACGTCATGAAGCACCTTGGTGGAAAGTATAGACGAATGTCTCCATTTCTTCCCTCTTGAAAATACTGAGATGCATTTGATGCTTAATAAAGTGAGTTGTGGACTAGAGCCTGCCACGTCCTCTGTCTAAGCCAATAGTGGAACCCTCATACACCATGCTTGTTAACATCACCATCTCTTGTAAAGTGGGTGTACGTGACACATTAACATGGAAGCAAGCTCCATCTGTGAGTCATGTTGGTGATTTTTGCCGCATACGCCATTTAAGTAGCAACTTGGGCGTTTATTCTCCGGATGATCAAATTTACTTGTACTTTCTACAAAAGCACTAAAATAGTGTTGTTAGCCAAAATATCGAGTCCTAGCTAATAGAAATATGGGTATAAAATGTAGCACTTGCGTGCTTATCAATGTAAGACTTGCTTCTTTCTTCAGTAGAGGGGTGAACGAAGCAATGAGTTGAGCCAATCCAGGAATGAAGCGTCGAATATAATTTACCTTGCCCATAAAACTCTGCAGTTCCTTCACAGTGCGTGGAGGAGGCATGGTAGTAATAGCTTTCGTCTTGTCTGGATCGACTTTGATTCCTTCTGTTGTGACCAGGAATCCTAGAAACTTTCCGGAGGACCACCAAAAGCACACTTCAGAGGATTCATTTTTAATTGGTATTCTCTGCATCTTTCAAAAACTTGTCTTAGAACTTCGAGGTGAAATGCTCGAGTCTTCGACTTCACCACTAGATCATCAACATAGTCTTCCACTTGCTTGTGCATCATGTCGTGGAATATGGCAGTCATAGCTCGTTGATAAGTGGCACCTGCATTCTTTAATCCAAAGGGCATCACAGTGTAGTGGAAATTCCCAATGGGAGTACGGAATGCAGTCTTGTTGGCATCATGCTCATACATCTTGATCTGGTTGTATCCACTATAACCATCCATGAATGAGAACATACCGTGACCACTGGTTGCATCGACGAGCATATCAATGTTGGGTAAGGGAAAATCATCCTTCGGACAACATTTATTCAGATTCCTGAAATCGGCACAGCATCGGATTTGGCCATTTTTCTTCTTGACTGGAACAACATTTGCTAGCCACGTTGGATGTTGAATAGGCTTGATGAATCCTGCTGCTAGTAGTTTCTAGATCTCGACTTTGATTTGCTCATCGACTTCGTGTCTAAATTGCCTAGGCGGTTGTTTGACAGCTTTGGATCCAGGAGTGATGTGAATATGATGAGTAACCAATGGTAGGCCTGGAAAGATGTTTATTTTATGGAGGCGTGGCAAGTACGGGTCGAACCACAGAGACTTGTGGTGCTGTGTGTGATCTAAGGCTTCCTAACTGAATTCTAAGAGTGACAGAACAATAAAGATTGAGTGTCGATGCGACTGAGGTTGAGCTGAAGTGACTCTAAACTAAAGTTGTAAATAACAGTGACAATATGGGAAGTACCAGGGTGGTGAATCCACCACTTGACTCTATGCTAAGGTCATTCCACTAATGTTGTGTTCTTGTATCTTCCTAAGGATGATTCTAAGGAATAATGAATCACTAATCTCATAATTCCCTAGTATAGAGTGTCTTATTACAAGTACACTCTATCACGGGTTCCTTGGTCAATTAACTAAGCATTATTCATATCTCATTAAGCACATACATTCTTCCCCGAAAGTTTCACATGGAGAATTGGTTAATCTTTCACTCTAATTCCCCCTAGTATTGGTTGTCTTCTTACAAAGATACCCAATCACAGGAGAATTGGGTTAATCGGCTAACTAAACTCCTAAGTCTCATTAAGCACAATAATCACAACAACATCAATAAGAATTAATCAACATATTGTCTAGGGTTTCAACAACACCCTAGCAATTTACTTAGAACATGATAATAACAATTAAAACACAAAAATAAAACTAAGTTGCTGCTCTGGCTAGCCCAGGCATAAGGTTTTTCGCACACCCCTCAATTCTATTTATACATGCACAGAATTCCCCAAACTTCAAACCCTAATTTACTTTAAAATAGAAATTAAATGGAAACCTCTCACCCACGTCGCTCAATCCTCTGAATCAGTGTCAGCTCTGTTCAATCGCCTCTGAGAACGCCATGCATCGACTGTGGTACAAACCCTAGCTTTCAATCATCTCAACCCTAGCTTCTAGGTTATGAGAGAAGCTAAAGGTGGAGATGGGTGAACCTAGGGTGGAGGAGAAGGTGGTTATGGTTGGGTTGTTGTCAGGGAAAAAGGATGGTGGTGGCTGAAGCGGCTGTTGGTCGGGTGAAGGAGGTATGGGAGAGGAGATGGGCTCTGCAACTGTCGGTATGGAGAAGAAAGAGACGATGGAAGAAGAGAATAGGGTTTGGTCGAAGGGTATAGGGTAGGTGATTTTTGTTGTGAAGCAGGTGCATCAAGGGAAGATGAGGAGGCCGTAGCGACCGTTGGATGTGGGAAGGTGGAAGATCTCTCGGCTCAGGATACAGGTGGTTTTGGTGTTGAGCGGGAGTACAAAAGATGATGTGTAGGAGCTGGAGCGAGCGTTGGATGTGGTGATAGCGATCTCAATGGCTCAGGGTGAACGGGCTCGGATCCGGGCTATGGGCTGGGTCTTGGATAGCTTGGGCCCAAGTCTTGTAGATGAGTTGCTACTTGTTGGGTTGCAACTGTTGCGCGCGCGGGCTTGGGCTATCTGCTCAATAGACGCTTGTCTCCAATTCTTCTGCTCTTTTGGCTCCTCAGATTCTCTGAGTTTTATTTATTACCTAAAAACACAAAATTAATTAATACAAATATTTATTCTTGAAAACAAAGAAAATACGAGAATTTGGGATAATATCTCGATTTCGAGCACAAAAGATGAGTAAAATGCCAATAAAAAGGTGTATAAATATGCAATATTTGGCACTCATCAAATACCCCCAAACCTGAATTTTACTTGTCCTCAAGTGAAACAGAAATTAAGAAATCCTAACTATACCACCTGTCGCAGTCTCTCGAATGCATTTAGCGTATGCACTAAGCCTTTAAACCCCTAGGTGTCCCTAGTGGACGAGTTGTAGTCTCGTGAGGGTTTACCAGAGGTGTACCCACAAAACCTTCTCCAACTTCGAGTGTAAAAGAGTCTCAAGCATCCAAGGAGCTATGAGGACATAGAGTTTCGCATGCTAGTAACAGGAAGTTAGAACTACCAAAGAACGCATTCTCATCCTTAAGTCCGAGCGAGAAGTAACCATACCATATGAAAGAATTCGGATTCGATTGTGATCATAAGCCTCGACTTCGCATCACCATTAGGGTTTTATGATAATTGCACTCAAAAAGACCGCTTTTTAGTCTCTCATGTGTGCAGACGGGAATAAAGAGAGAAATCCCGCACACGTTGTAGGTGAGAAGGATAACCTTCCGAAATAATTTGGAGACTCCACAAGAGTGTGGACAAAAAGAATCTTTTTCTGATGATCTCTAAGAAAGGAAATCAACCATTAGCAAGGGTGGGAGTACTCACTTACCTTCTCACCCGATCGGCAATTAATATCACTCTCTCATAAGAAACCATAGAAACGTCTTCAATCTTCGGTCTTCGGTCTACAACTGTTGATGACGAACTTCTGAACTTCACAAAAACTTGACAAACATACATTTTTTTTTTTTTTTTTTTTTTTTTTTTTTACACTTGTCTTGATTTCACAAACTTCATTAATTCTCATCCTATTTTCTTTTCTTTGTTGCACATAAACCTTGGACTATATCAACTTTTCCTTCAAATATTCTGATGTTGCTCCGCTTGCTGACGATGATGTGTTTCTATGAATGTGTTGATTGAGAGGGAGAGAGTGATGCTAACTGCAAATCGATATTTAGAAGGAGTTTTCATATTTAGACGTCACCCTCATGATTGACAAAAACTAGCACTCAAGAGATCAAAAGTAGTGCTGAAATTGGTGCGAAGTTGGGTAGCTCACCATTCCTACCCGGAATTGACATACGGTGACACACACTCTAACAGCTTTTCTAGAAAGTTGCAAAAAATTGAAGGTTGGTGCCTCACTTGATGTAAATTGGGTAGTCTCCACTATGGGTGATCACAATTTACTACCGAATATCTAAACAACACCTAATTCGCCCTCCGGGTATGGTTAAATCCAACTTTAACGCTCTAATCAACTAAGAAACCCGATTGCGTTCTCCAGTACTTCCAAGTTCTGTTATTTTGGTCAGACTCTCTATGTAAACATAGCTAGAAGCATGCTAATGACTCTAAAATCTCTAAAAGTTGGAGGTTTTTACAAAAAGAGTTTTTTTTTTTTTTTTTTTTTTTTAGTGAAGTAAGACAAAAAGACTAAAAAACTCTATATGCAAATCACACCCCCAAACCTAAATCAAACATTGTCCTCAATGTGTCAACAGATATAAAGAATTTAAAGAGTCACATACCAAGAGAACTATGTTGAGAGGAGAAAAGGGAAGAGATTACCGGATGTCGGCGGAAGCAAGGTTGGAACTTCATAAATCAAGGCTAGAATCCAACATTCTCAGCGGAGATCATATCGGATTAGCACAATATATGTACAAGAAGACTCAACCGATTCAAGAAAGAAAAATTTAACAAGTCCTACTGGATTATATACAATGAAAATTCACCATATACTAACAATCTAAAGAGTTGAGGATCAACCCAATAGACAATATGTACAAACATCAATGATCTTACACATATATAACATGAGAGTGCAAGTAAGACTGCATATGGGAATGATTTTCCCCAAACCTAAACTTGTAAACAGTGTGTTTTTTAGCACAAAATCTTGCAAATTTAAAGGTACATCCCGCAAAAGGTCTAACTCAAAATGAGTTTTGCTAAGAACAGTGAGACATACATATTCCAACCTGTGGTTCCCTAAAGGTGTTATACTTTGATGCAAAATAGTCCAAGAGGACTTGGGAAGCACAAAGCTCTAAGCCTAAGTTAGGCATTTTCAGAAAAGTTGGTTTTGCAATTTTGTTACAAACTACACCTAGGTTTGGTGGAGGAGTTTCAATATGTGACTTAGGAGAGAAAGTAGGTACATCTAAGTTGTTTTCATGCATAAGATCATTTGCACCATTACACACTTTCCTCAAGTCAAACACAGGTAAATCATGCTCACCAGCATAGAACAATTCATCAATCACCATGTCATAATCATCAGAGCAGGCAACATATTGTGATATGGGTAGGGAATCAGACACAACAATACTATCATGATCCAAAAGAACATTAGTGTCAACAGAAGATTCATCCTTTCCTAAGTCACAAACAAGTTGTGTAGCATGCTCACATTCACTGAAGAATTTCACAAACCCAAGCTCAGAATCAACATCACATATATGAATGTTAGAAGAAGTATCATTCATAGGGTTCACAGAAGAGACACCTAACGTCTCTGAACCAAAAGATTCCATCATATTTTGCACATGCTCTTCTAACATATCATATTCATCATCATCATCACAAAAATGCATTTCCCTATTAACATTTCTAGTGTACTCATTTTCCTCTAGATTAGGTTCATATTCAGTGTATGGTTGTGCATATGGTTCACTAGAGAAGGGATGCTCATGCAATGCTTTCCATCCAAGTATATCATTGTTTTGCTCTATGAGATCTTCCATTAGTGATTGCATACAAGGGGTTGGGGGAGTATAACATTGTTCAACTTCCCACTGTGATGGATGATGCATGTGTGTATGGTTGTCATGGCTTTCCCTAGACTGCCTAAACTCATGCAAAATGTAGCAGTTCTCAGCAGGGTGGTCTAAGCTACCACATAAGGTACAAGCATACATTTCATAGTGCCTAGGGGGATTAGACTCGACAGATTGCTCATGTAATTGCCTATCTAAAGCAGATACTTGAGCTTCTAATTGATCGAGAAGTGATGACTGGGTATGAGAAAAGTGTTCATTTTCAACCTGTGGTGGATGATACATGTGCTCATAATGATTAGGGTATGTGGAGTCCGAGCCCTGAGAAGGCTCATAATATTCCCTAAAATCACTATGGTATGTGGGGAGTTCATATTGTGAAGCATGCCCGTAAGCAAGCTCTCTAATGGGTTTGTTTGTATCTCCAGTTGCAGACCAAAATCCTGACATGGTCTAGCAACTCAAATAGCCTAGCACACATAAAGCATGAATGACCAATGAAGTCTCCAAAACAGGGACGCTAAGCCCAAGTGACGCAAATGCACAGCCCAAAGGTTATGCAAAGCCCAGTTGTTGTGGGCTCAGTTTTGGTTTCAATGGGTTTTGGTTTATGTGGGATTAAAGTTTGGTTTAAATGGGCTGCATTTTGGTTTAAGTGGGATTTGGTTTATTTGGGCTTTGGTTTATGTGGGTTTCAGTCTGGTGCAAAGAACAAGCTTATAAGAAGCCCAGCAGCTCAACTCAAGTTGGGTTCAGATGCAAAGCAAGGCCTAGTGGTTGTGGGCTTCAGGTTTGTGCAAAGCCCAGCAGTGTGGCTTATGTGGGCTTGGTTGTGTGTAGAGCCCAGTTGCTCAGTTTAGTTTGGCATTTAGTAGCCCAGGTGACAGTTTGGTTTATTGCAGAGTTCAGTGAGTTACAATTCACAAAACTAACACCCCACTTCTCAAAGCTAAGCACAGAAGTGTGCTTTTTGCTGCTATACATCACAAGTTATATGAGTGCTGGCAGGGTTAAGCACAAGCTGTACACAGCACAGCTTAGTTTATATGGGCAGAGCACACAGCTTGTGCACAACACAGGTTGGCAGGTTACACAGCACAGGCTTGAGTGCAGCTCAGTTCATGCACTGATTGGCAACTTATGTGCAGCCCTAGTCAGGCCAAGCACAAGAAAAACAACAATTTGTTGTGTGCACAGGACAATGAAATCACTAGGAAACCTGAGCAGCTTATGCACAGGTTGTGCAGAATGGTTTAAGCTCAGCACAGTTTATGTGCTCATACAACACAGAGCCATACAAGATAGCCTAGGGTGGCGGTTACATGTGTCTAAGTGCAAATCAAAGACAGCTTAGCACGGGTTATGCTCAAGCACAAAGTTGCACATCCCGGATTTATGCGGGCTTACACAAAGACAGTCTCGGTGCAGCTTATGCACCGGTCAAGCCGAGCACGGGGAAAGGTTGGCAAGTGAATCACACACACAGCAAACAGATCATTCACAAACATTAACATGATAGTAAATCAGCAAGATAATAGCAAATGAACAAGGCTAGCACTATCACAGGGTACTTGTCTTGAAGCAGAATGCCAACTGTGTTTGGTTGATGTTATGATTTTCAGAGATTGTAGTTGCAGGATTTCCCACACTACACCCCTCACTCAAATCTCTGTTTAATCAATCCATTTGGAGATGAACAATGATGTGTTTTATTAATTATTTCTTGAAAGGTTTACAAAGAAATGTAGAGCAAAGCTAAAGAAATTACAATCTCTCTTTCCTTTCTCTCTCCTAATGACTTGTTTCACAATTCAAAAAGACCTCCCCTACAACAGACTTACTCGACCCTTTATATAGGGTATTACATAGTGGGTGACAGCTATACTGTCCTTTATTTTCGGAAACGTCTCGCGAACGCTCGCGAATATTCGACTGTTTGCCTTCGCGACACTCTTAAATCTCGCCAAGTCTTTCACACTTTCCTCATGTTTTGATTGTCGTCATTTATTACGTCATTTATTTACCTTCATGCGACTCCTTCACGATGCAGTTGTTTATTAATCTCGCGAAGAATTGTTGTCGCGATATTCTGGTCCTACAGAGATCATGCAATTGGGTGACAGGGTCAACAAGGTCGATTGCCAGGGTATCAACAGGCTGAGCTGATGTCAACCAGGTCAGTTGACCTCAGGTTTTACAGAGTCATGCACCAAAAACCAGGGATTTCACAAGTGGTTCTGGCAGCTCATACAAGGTCTACAACCAGATCAATTATGCATAAGGGTAGAGGATGAGTGGCATCAACTCACTCAGTTGATGTCAATGGTCTGAGTTGATGTCAACTGTCACAGTTGACTTCACTTGGGCTCTCAGCTAACTTGGCTATCCAAGTTGCAACTCAAGCTCAGAAACTACAGGGGTTGGAGCTGAGCGCAAGCTTTGTTGAAGCCTAGTGGTCACAGTGAAAAGATGAAATAATTTACCCAAGTTTCCATGCACAGAACACAAAAGCAATTGAGACTTCAGATGTTGAGCAATACACAGCAAGCTAGTTAGTTATCATGTGTTCATGCCAATAAGTTTAAGGTTCACAAGGTCATGTTTATGGCATGGTGAAACAATCATTCAGCTATCAACTAATTCACTTAATCAGTTCATATTTATGCACAGCTCAGTTATATGTTGCAGGTTGTTATGCACAGCAACTAGTTCAGTACATGGAAGGATTCTACTTGAATTTCACAGATTAAGCCAAGGTACCACAGGTGCACCAATTCAATGGATGCAACAGTTGATGTCAACATGGCCAATTGGTGTTCACAGGTTATGCTCAGGTTACTCACACGCATATAGGTGCACAAACAAAGATGCTCAGCTTACTTGGCTTTCCAAGTTGCAGCTCAAGACTTGCAGCTTCAGGGAGCTAGCAAGGTGGTAGATAAACACAGATTCAGGTGTGAGCAATGCTTGGGAAGATAGCCAAGTTATTATGCAAAGAAGCCAAAATCAAGGTTACAGGTAAGCTCATACACTCATACTACTCAGCACAAAGTCACAGCATACTCAGCTAACATGCATACAATGAGTTCAACAGACAATTATGGATGGTTGCCTAGCAGGGTAGCTACTCTGTCATGCATATACCCACACAATTTAGCACAAAATCAGAGCATCATCAACCAGCATTGAACCACTCACATGAATAGCATGAATGGCAGGGGCTGCTCAGTGCTTTGTGAATTCAAGCTTTGCGCCTTTTCCTTCTCTTCCTTGGGCTTGCTCAGCAGCACAGCAGGTACCTGCTAGCTCAACAAAGAAGTTCAGTTCTCAGATTTGCACAGTTATACTAACAGGATTATGCAACTGAGAGTTACTTAGACTGAAAGGGATCAAGAGTTACAAGTGACACTAAGATACAGGGCTGCTTAGTCTCCTTGTAAACTAATGACAAAGCTCCAGCTGAGCTACAAGTTACAGGGCTAGTGAATATTGCAGCTAAGTTATAAGGCAAAGTAAACTAACTAGATGCAAAGTAAACTAACTAGATGATGCACAGCTGGATGAAGAATTAGGCTAACAAAAATAACAACCACATTATAAGGCAATGATGCAAGTAACTTACTTGAAAGACAGCTTAAAGATGCAACTATAACTGAATTATAACTAAAGATGCTTTTATCTAAGTTATACTACAATATGTACAATGGTGGCATGAAAATCAGTAAAGCAAGCAAGCAAGAATCGACTCATCACACGCCAAGTCCCTGGCAGCGGCGCCAAAAACTTGGTAGGCCTGGAAAGATGTTTATTTTATGGCCTACTTGTTAAACCGCAAGTGCACGGCGCCTGTTGGAGGCGTGGCAAGTACGGGTCGAACCACAGAGACTTGTGGTGCTGTGTGTGATCTAAGGCTTCCTAACTGAATTCTAAGAGTGACAGAACAATAAAGATTGAGTGTCGATGCGACTGAGGTTGAGTTGAAGTGACTCTAAACTAAAGTTGTAAATAACAATGACAATATGGGAAGTACCAGGGTGGTGAATCCACCACTTGACTCTATGCTAAGGTCATTCCACTAATGTTGTGTTCTTGTATCTTCCTAAGGATGATTCTAAGGAATAATGAATCACTAATCTCATAATTCCCCCTAGTATAGAGTGTCTTATTACAAGTACACTCTATCACAGTTCCTTGGTCAATTAACTAAGCATTATTCATATCTCATTAAGCACATACATTCTTCCCCGAAAGTTTCACATGGAGAATTGGTTAATCTTTCACTCTAATTCCCCCTAGTATTGGTTGTCTTCTTACAAAGATAGCCACCAATCACAGGAGAATTGGGTTAATCGGCTAACTAAACTCCTAAGTCTCATTAAGCACAATAATCACAACAACATCAATAAGAATTAATCAACATATTGTCTAGGGTTTCAACAACACCCTAGCAATTTACTTAGAACATGATAATAACAATTAAAACACAAAAATAAAACTAAGTTGTCGCTCTGGCTAGCCCAGCATAAGGTTTTTCGCACACCCCTCAATTCTATTTATACATGCATGTAATTCCCCAAACTTCAAACCCTAATTTACTTTAAAATAAAAATTAAATGGAAACCTCTCACCCACGTCGCTCAATCCTCCGAATCGGTGTCGCTCCGTTCAATCGCCTCCGAGAACGCCATGCATCGACTGTGGTACAAACCCTAGCTTTCAATCATCTCAACCCTAGCTTCTAGGTTATGAGAGAAGCTAAAGGTGGAGATGGGTGAACCTAGGGTGGAAGAGAAGGTGGTTATGGTTGGGTTGTTGTCAGGGAAAAAGGATGGTGGTGGCTGAAGCGGCTGTTGGTCGGGTGAAGGAGGTATGGGAGAGGAGATGGGCTCGTGAACCGTCGGTATGGAGAAGAAAGAGACGATGGAAGAAGAGAATAGGGTTTGGTCGAAGGGTATAGGGTAGGTGATTTTTGTTGTGAAGCGGGTGCATAGGGGAAGATGAGGAGGCCGTAGCGACCGTTGGATGTGGGAAGGTGGAAGATCTCTCGGCTCAGGATACAGGTGGTTTTGGTGTTGAGCGGGAGTACAAAAGATGATGTGTAGGAGCTCGAGCGAGCGTTGGATGTGGTGATAGCGATCTCAATGGCTCAGGGTGAACGGGCTCGGATCCGGGCTATGGGCTGGGTCTTGGATAGCTTGGGCCCAAGTCTTGTAGATGAGTTGCTACTTGTTGGGTTGCAACTGTTGCGCGCGCGGGCTTGG
This sequence comes from Papaver armeniacum, assembly GCA_023531295.1. NCBI lineage: Eukaryota > Viridiplantae > Streptophyta > Magnoliopsida > Ranunculales > Papaveraceae > Papaver > Papaver armeniacum. The sequence continues at coordinate 13,610 of JAJJWW010007968.1, forward strand.
GCTATCTGCTCCATATACGCTTGTCTCCAATTCTTCTGCTCTTTTGGCTCCTCAGATTCTCTGAGCTTTATTTATTACCTAAAAACACAAAATTAATTAATACAAATATTTATTCTTGAAAACAAAGAAAATACAGAATTTGGGATAATATCTGATTTCTGAGCACAAAAGATGAGTAAAATGCCAATAAAAAGGTGTATAAATATGCAATATTTGGCACTCATCAACCAATTTGTCGTCTAGACCAGGAATTTCTTCGTATGTCCAGGCGAAGACATCTTGATACTCTTTCAAAAGGTTTATCAGTTCCGTCCGCTCCTCTGGTGACAGTGTTGGGCTAATTAGGATTGGCCTTGGATCGTCCTCTGTCCCGATATTGATTGTTTCGAGATCATCAGTAGTGGAGTCGGTGTCGTCTTGCAATTGTCGTGGAGAATTTTGAACCTCTTATTCGAGTGATGGTTCACTCTGACATGATTCTTCCGGGCGGGGAGACTTTTCATCGTTCTCCCCTGTTAATTGCTAATCTTTGCGTCTACGGTAAATGATTCTCCCCTCTGCATCATGACTGGTTATGAAATTAGATCTCGGAGTTGAGACCTGATCCTTGCCGCGCTTAATCGATGTAGCAGATGACTTAATCGACTTAACGCCTGAGGATGACGGTTTGTCCGCGACTTCTTCAATGTACTTCCAGCTTGGGAGTGGAGTGTTGTAAATCTTGCTTGGAGGTTCAGGGATGTCCTTTTGAGACTCAAGGAATTCAGCGTCATAGACTGAGGCGTAAGGAGATGATGAAGCCGCAATACGGACGATTTTGTTATAGAGCAGAGCCTTCATGCATTGATGGTATGTCGAAGGAACCACTTTATTGTCATGGAGCCATGGTCGTCCGAGTATCATGTGATAGTCAGGCTTTTGTTCGATCACGTGAAACTTGGCCTTTGATTGAATAGGCCCCACCTTCAAGTCTATGTATGGATATGGCTTCCTTCGAAACCTGTCATCAAGATGGGATGGCGAACAATCTTATTCTGTGGGAACTTGGCCGCCTTGGGAGTCTTCATAGTGATAATATTTGTAGAGGCACCTGTATCAATGAGAGCTCTCTTGAATTCAGAGTCTTTGATAAAACCGGTTACGTACAGGGCTCGGTTATGTCCTTTGTCTGTCATGCGATCCTCTTCTCCGAGTGTGATGTTGTCGATCGAGTGTTCGGACACCATGGATACTTCAACGACTGGAGACGATGGAATTAGTTGCACGTCGGATGATATTTGGTTAAGTGCAGCAAATGTGTTCGTACGTTGATCTCTGGAGAAGTGTAGAAGCACATAAACTCTCGATCAGATGTGTAACTTCCTGATTTATCGGCTTTTCATAAGTGGTGAAGCTGTTGGCTTGAGGGTTAGCGCCAGCGGTGTCGAGAGACGGGCGTTCTACAACCTGAGCTCCTAAGATTCTTGTCAAATCCACCAAGCAGTTGAACAGATTATCGATTGCCGCTTTCAATTGATTTATGTTCCTTTCCAAGACTTCTTGCCTTCGTGCCAGTTTGGCTAATGACGAAATTTCTCTAATCTGTAGATGGGGCAAAACGAGTTGCTGGTTTTTACGAAATTGAGGAGATGACCGTGCGGAGGAAACTCCTTGAACCCATCGAACTGTCAAACCTCACACAGATGCACTGCAAAAAGGGAGTGCTTTGAATTCGAGAGATCAATTTGTAGGACTCCGACCTAAACCAAGACAATGGTCATTCCAGAGTCCATTCGGTCACAAGAGAGGATGGGTCGATCTGTAGAAGGGAAGCTGAGAAATGTGTGAGATCAATGGTGATCGAAGATTGTAGGTGTGTTATGTATTCTGCGTGAAGAAATAAGATAAGCTCTGATTGATTAAATTTTGCTCTGTTGTGAGTAATTGCTCAGACGTCGAGTTCTTAATCACTTGTTGTCTGTTTGACGAAAGATTGTCTTGTTTTCAATCATGATTCAGAGGCTTATTTATATTGCCGGAATTGTAAACACCATGATCCCATGAAGTGTGACAGTTGATGGAATCAAAGAGTGGAGAAGTGGAAATCGTGTTAAAACCAGTTACTCAACGTGCGGAGACTTGGTCGATTTTCCATCCACTACTTTGCTAACTCCTTCAACTGATTGCACGACTTGCTCACATTCTCATCGTGTGTATGAACACACGTGTTGTAGACCGCAAGACCAAAACCCTAGTTAATATCCCCCATGTGACACGATTGATGTCTCGTGATTATGGAGTCTGCAAGGCAGACGTGTATTTAGTCAGTTGTTGACTTCATGACTTCATGGGACGATGAGTCCTTGTATTGTTGAGTCGAACATGATTTGCAAATGTTCTGAGACTCATGAATTGAACATGTCTGCTCCCAGTTGTTGATGGTGGTTTTTAGCTTAGGGTTAAAGTCATAAAACCCTAGGCAAGACAGTGACCTCATAGGGTTCGAGTAATAATAGCTCTAATAAATGCAATTATTGAACCCTTTAATTTGTCTGCGAGAAAATTACAAGGGTACCTTTTTTTTAAATGCTAATTAGGGTTTCGACAATCCAAAACCCTAATTCTCACACCGCATGTGCCAATGGCTCATCATGCAGCCACATCCTACCGCGCCAAGGCATGCCAACCATGATAGCCGCACCCCTGTGCCAATGGCAAATCATGCCAGCCACACCTACCGCGCCAAGGCATGCCAACCATGCTAGCCGCACCCCTGTGCCAATGGCAAACCATGCCAGCCACACCTACCGCGCCAAGGCATGCCAACCATGCTAGCCGCACCCCTGTGCCAATGGAAAATCATGTCAGCCACACCTACCACGCCAAGGCATGCCAACCATGCTAGCCGCACCCCTGTGCCAATGGCAAATCATGCCAACCACACCTACCGCGCCAAGGCATGCCAATCATGCTAGCCGCACCCCTGTGCCAATGTCAAACCATGCCAGCCACACCTACCGTGCCAAGGCATGCCAACCATGCTAGCCGCACCCCTGTGCCAATGGCAAACCATGCCAGCCACACCTACCGCGCCAAGGCATGCCAACCATGCCAGCCACACCTACCAAACCCTTGGCCCCACAAGCCAAGCCAAACCGCACCTTGCCCTGGCCCCAGCCATGCTAGCCGCACCACGCGCCCATGGCATGCCAAGCCAAACCATTCACGCCAAACCCTTGGCCCCACATGCCAAGCCAAACCGCACCTTGCCTTGGCCCCAGCCATGCTAGCCGCACCATGCGTCCATGGCATGCCAAGCCCTTGGCCCCGCCATGCCAAGCCAAACCATTCACGCCAAACCCTTGGCCCCACATGCCAAGCCAAACCGCACCTTGCCTTGGTCCTAGCCATGCTAGCCGCACCATGTGCCAACGTCATGCCAAACCCTTGGCCCCACCATGCCAAGCCAAACCGCACCTTGCCTTATACCTAGCCATGCTAGCCGCACCATGTGCCAACGGCATGCCAAACTCTTGGCCCCACCATACCAAGCCAAACCGCACCTAGCCTTGGCCCTAGCCGTGCTAGCCGCGCCATGTGCCAACGGCATACCAAACCCTTGGCCCCTCCATGCCAAGCTAAACCGCACATTGCCTTGGCCCTAGCCATACTAGACGCAGCATGTGCCAACGGCATGCTAAGCCCTTGGTCCCACCATGCCAAACGCACCTAGCCGCGCCACCATGCTGGCCTTCCCTACGCGGCTACCAAAAACGAAGGCGTGCGACGATCAACGGTCCCCATTCAATCCCAGGAACAAATCCTAGCCATCCAAGGTTACCAGACGACGCATGGTAACCTTTGGCCCGTAAACCTAAGTTTAGCCACGCCAAACCAGGCCATGACAATGGCATGCCAACCTAACCGCGCCACCATGCTGGCCTTCCCTACGCGGCTACCAAAAAACGAAGGTGTGCGACGATCAACGTTCCCCCTTCAATCCTATGAGCAAATCCTAGCCATTCAAGGTTACCAGACGACGCATGGTAACCTTTGGCCCGAAAACCTAAGTTTGTCCACGCCAAACCATGCCATGCCAACCTAGCCGCGCCACTATGCTGGCCTTCCCTACGCGGCTACCAAAAACGAAGGCGTGCGACGATCAATGGTCCCCTTTCAATCCCATGAGCAAATCCTAGACATCCAAGGTTACCAGGAAGACGCATGGTAACCTTTGGCCAAAAACCTAAGTTTGTCCACGCCAAACCATGCCATGCCAAAAAACGGCACGATCCGGTCCCCTTTCAATCCTGTGGAGCAAATCCTAGCCATCCAAGGTTCACCTTTGCCCGAAAACCTGGCCTTCCCTGCCATGCATGCTACCAAAACGCTACCAAAACGTGCAACGATCAACGGCTATCTTTCCTCTTGAGATGCAAAATCTCGACCGTCGAAGGTCACCAAGCTAGCAAGTCTCCCCAGTGCGACTTGCCAGGCAACAATAATATGCTACATGTTTTCCACAAAAATATTCGAGACATCAACACATATCACAAAATGTGGATCCTCTTTGGGTATTGGTTTGGCGGTTTACAGCGTGCGTCATACACTACACCCGTCATATGGAAGTGTCATAAGGATGAAGCGGTTAGTAAATACAAGGAGTTAATGGTGAAACGTTCTTTTTATGGAACATCAATTCCATGCGTTAACGGTTTATGGAACATCAATTCCATGCGTTAACGGTTTTATGGAACATCAATTCCAGGCGTTAACGTTACCACCTCCTCCCATTTATTCACCCATTTTTTCATTCCTTAATGAGACCAGAGTACGTTTCACTTCGACTTGTATAAATAGGTCTTACCTATTTACACCAAACGACAAGTTCAGTCAGGAGCATACCCCACTCAGAAAACGTTTGCTAACTTTCCCATCTGTTAGCTTCCCACTTTCTGATACAAGTCGTAACACAACTACTCTTCCAGAATCAACTATTCTAGTCTCATCACTTTTCTTTCTTCCCTCCCCAAAACCAACCCTTTCTCCTCCACTTTGTGACCGAAGCAAGTCTGTAACGGCCATTTCTCGGTTTAGGCCGGACTTGTACAGATTGATCTCTCGAATCTAAAGTACTCCCTTGCAGTACATTGTTTAGGGTTTAAATTCGTTTCTCACCAACACACCGAAATTACCGAAATCAGTAGAAACTATTTTCACCCACAAACAATTGGCGACCACGGTGGGAGATTGATCTTTCGGTTACAATGTCAATCTTCGACCATCAATCTCATGCTTCGACCCAGACATCAAGATGGTAGAAGCAGGCGATCCGCTCAATCTTCGACCATCGATTATCAGTTATGACACGACAAGGGATGACTGGGGACTTCCTAGAAAATCGAAGCAAACGATCCGCCCGAGAATCAGCAACTTGGTTATCAGGCAACTTAGTAACGACTTGGGACTTTCTACAATCACGGCGGCGCTTCCCATAAAACTCAGTATTACACCCGGAAGGTTCCCTTTTCATCAGGAGACCTGAGAAACCGAGTACGTCTTACCTAGACAAGATACGTGATTTGCTATTTCAAGTTTCCATGAGAATGAAAAAACCGATAGTCATGTTATGTTTCATCCTATGTCATCTACCAAACGCACGGTTCCATGGTTTTCCTGGGATGCTTGCAACACTTTCAATCATAATTCATAACCAAGACAACATTCATTCCTAAACAATTCATTCCAAAAGAATAATCCAAAACCATCAAGGTAACATTTATCTGTCAACCCCAAAAATCCAGAAAATCAAAACCATAAACCAAGTGTTTCCATTTGCCTTTCAAAAAAAAAAAAAAACCTAAAAATAAGAAGTTCAAAAGACAGAAATGTATTCAAGGAAAGTTTTCTAACAGCGGCTTGCTCCTCTTAGCAAAGGCCTCCCTCGTGCTCTGGAGAGCCGCCATTTTCAACTTCACCTGCTTGCACAATTTTTTGAATTCCGCTTCCTGCTTCCTCACCATGTCTGCGGAAGGACCTTCGACTGTTTCGACCAGCAACTTTTCAACCTCAGAGAAACCGTCAGCGAACCAAGGAGCATTGAACTCGAACTTTATGCACATATCGTGATGAAACCTCCAGCTTGAGATTACATCCTCAGAAACCGTGTGACCAGTCACGTTGCGCATGTCGTCAATCGAAGACAAGGATTCCTCCACGCGCTTGACCAGTGCGTATCGACTAGTAATTTTCTTGGTCGTGGCAATATGACCGTAGCTTTCCCATATCTTGGTGTATAACGCCGCATGTTTACCTGGCACGCTAAATCCCCCAATCAACACGTGACCCGGATAAGGAACCAGGTATGGAAGAACAAAGGTGGCGCCTGCGACTGCATCAGTAACTGGCAAAGAATTCCTAACAACAATTGCGCCAACATTCATATGAGCAATCTACGTTGTCTGAGTCACAACAACGCTTTCATCTTGATTGGCCTCTGTTTCAAAGCTACCAGGCTTGGCTGACACGGCTGGAGACAAAGCCGTGTCTTCACCAGTTTCCTTCTCAAGTTCATCTTCAGAACAGGCTTCGCTTTGTGATATCACGGCTTAGACACTCTTCAAAAAAAAAAAGGAAGAAGAAAGAAGAAAGACACGGAGCAGACTCACTGATTCACTTTCAGACCGACTATAAGAAGATTCAGCACTGCTATCGGAAGAACTACTCTCGCCATATTTGGACTCTGAGCTTTCAACCTTCTCGGTTTCCCCATCACCATGAATAGGCTCGGTACTGCCACCCTCCGTCTCGAGAAGCAATTTTTTCTGACTACTTGCAAGTTTGGAAAAGGCGTTCACGCTGCTGAGACCCTAAGCAAGATACAAGACGCATGCTCATAAAAGAAACAATGATATACACGATCCAACTGAAATCAAGAAGAAAATCATATGTACCCGCATATTGGAAGAACTAAAAGTCGAAAGAGCCGTCGGATCCGACTAAAAACCACCAGCACGGTTTTTAGACATTCTCTCCTTTGCTTGGGGACTGTCCACATCCGGGATAGCGGATTTTCGTTTGGATGAAGAAGGATCCCTCAGCAGTGGATGCTACCGCAGGAGAAGGCTTATCGCGACGGTTTTCTACCACATCATTCACAAATCTATGGATAACGAGAAACTCATCCTGCCAAAATATGTTGTATTTGGAAGTTGTTGATGGATTTCATTCCGCAAGCAGAAAAGGCAAACTTTTACCCGGCACAAGAACACTAGCATCGAGAACAGTTGGCAACGGGACTTCTGGAGCAACCGGCTGACGAACGAATGGGACCCCTTGGTCAAAACCCATATGCCGAGCCGCTCTATCGATATTGTAAGAAATTGCTTTGCAAGATCCTCGAAAGAAAGATGGCACATGACCGGGCGTGCAGCTTCGCATGAACACCATCTCTCCAACACTCAGATCTTCTTTATCAGAAGACAAAGACATGTTCGGAACAGGAGCAAAGGTACTGATTTGAGTTATAGACGCATGCACCGGAGCCCATGGACGAAAATTAACCGCGTACGAGTTATCAAGAATTCCGACCAGGTTCGAACCAGTCTTTGGACGCCTGTTCGACCAGCGCAGTATCCTAGAGCCACCCCAAGACTCGGGAAGTACAACCAACGGTTTCGGGGCATACTTCTCGAAATGTTCCCACAGCCATGCCTGGATAAAGGCGGCATGAATATACGAATCCACTTTCATGTAGCCGTTTGAGGCGTGCATGTCCGAAACCAGCTGATCCAAGTGTGCATACAGAGAACCAAGAAACAAACCGCCAATAGGGAGAACGACGCCTTTTGCCAATTTTATGGCAAACTTGATAAGTTCCTTTCTTATCTCCTTCTTACCCGAGCCGTCGTCAAGAATATCTCTGGATAGCCAAAGAGCCAAGAACGCCGCGACATGAAGTATACTATTCTTCTGGTTCAGCTCTAACGCGTCAGGAAACCACTGAGATACCCACCAGTCATAGAAGCACTTCGTCTCGTTTTCTTTCTGAACGAATCCTTTTGATTTCGCAACCAGGGTGGCGCGCATTTCTTCTTCATCTACAGACAACTTAACATCGAGGTTTTCGATCACGGGAAGATTCAGCAATACAGTCACACTCTCTAAGGAGATGGTCATTTCACCCCACCTACATATGGTCGTATGGGTATCCGGACATCACCTGGAAATGAAAGCAACCAAGCCTGGAATATCTTTCCTAATCTGAAGCATTGCGGGAGCCGCAACAACATCAATGATTTGCGCCTTGGTCAAATTGGTTTTTACATGCTCCTGGCTCATCATGAAACGCATCCATTTCTCGAAGGAACGCAATGGACTCACAGAGATTTTGAAATCGATAGTAGAGGCACGATATTCTTTCCTCTGAAGACAAAACCTTATTACGCCTCCTAGACGAACCGACCGGTCTCCTCCCTCACTTTCCGAACAGTTAGAAGAATCGACACGCACTGAGGGTGGTTTCTCTTAATCGTGGCCGATGTTGTAAAGAATTCATCACTTATGTTTGGCTTGGAGTTACCAACGTCTCTCGGCACATCAGAGCTTTCCTCAAGTGACATCATAATGAAGATTCTCTCACGCTACTTTCACCTTCTAGACAACTACAATGGAACAATATGAAGAGAAATTATTACGAAAGTACGTGGAAGTTATTTGGTCAGACAAAATAGATCCACCCAAGACGCAAGCCAGTTTGTTTCGAGATCGTAATATGTATACAAAAAAGAAATGGAGATGGGAACGCCCTACATCATCGCTTCATGCCAAGGCCATACCCTGCAGTAGAAAATTCGTGCCCAACCAAGGAGGCACCCCTCACCATGGGAACCATGCACACGGCCACGCAAATCCAAGGATTAAACCCTAAAAACTAGGTTTTTATGGGAAGGGAGTGACAGTTACTGTCTCGTGCTTACTTTGCACAGTAGGTTAAGGCGGTCAACATTACTACGGTATTCACGCCTGAATGCTACTATGAGCTCGTGCAAAACATGCCTACGACCAGGATTCACACAAACATGGAAGAACAACATTTTCTACAAGGTCATGAAAAAGTACGCCTACAACTAGGGCTTTGCACCAACAAGGAAGCAAAAAGAAAGCAAATTAAAGAGGAAGTGCTGGAAGACATACCTAGTCCGCTCGGCCGCTTCACCGTTATCACACAACAAGAGCAAAGAATATATGATGGAGGCATGAAGTAAAGGGAGAGGCCGGCTCCCCCTTTTATGGACGTGATGCTTGGGAGTTTGAATAAGGAAAGGACTTCCTATTCGAGTCAAGTAAGGAAAAGAGGCAACTAGGCCCGTGAAAATAAATCGCCAAGCCATCCGCGCCATGCCTTGGCCCCACCACGCCAAGCCGTCCATGCACGCCTCGCCAAACCACACCTTACCATGACCGCACCGCGCCAAGTTGTTCATTCCATCGTTGTGGCCTCATCACGCCAAGACCGTCCGCACCATGCCTTGGCCTCACGTGCCAAACCGTCCGCCATGCTTTGCCTTTCCAAGCCGTCCGCGCCGTGAACTTGCCAATACCAACAAATTCGCCAAGTCAGTATCATGACGTTCCCTAGCCCGGTCAAGGTGATGTACGGCAAGACCAAGCCAGCAATTTTCGTCTCACCACTCTACGGTCTGCATCCCCAGCACAATTTATGCAGGGTCGCCAACACGAGAAACACAAACTCTCTTCACCTCTCGAAAAGGTTAGACGGATCTTCCTGACCATCGTGCATGATTTACGTTTCGATTTTGTCCTTGTCTGTCACCATCTTATGCTTACCTCGCAACAACGCCCCTGTTCCGAGCTAAGAAGGGGACTTAATGTTGATGGTGGTTTTTAGCTTAGGGTTAAAGTCGTAAAACCCTAGGCAAGACAGTGACGTCATAGGGTTCGAGTAATAATAGCTCCAATAAATGCATTTGTTGAACCCTTTAATTTGTCTGCGAGAAAATTACCAGGGTACCTTTTTTTTTAAATGCTAATTAGGGTTTCGACAAGCCAAAACCCAAATTCTCACACTGCATGTGTCAATGTCTCATCATGCCAGCCACATCCTACCGCGCCAAGGCATGCCAACCATGCTAGCCGCACCCCTGTGCCAATGGCTCATCATGCCAGCCACGTCCTACCGCGCCAAGGCATGCCAACCATGCTAGCCGCACCCCTGTGCCAATGGAAAATCATGTCAGTCACACCTACCACGCCAAGGCATGCGAACCATGCTAGCCGCACCCCTGTGCCAAAGGAAAATCATGCCAGCCACATCCTACCGCGCCAAGGCATGCCAACCATGCTAGCCGCACCCCTGTGCCAATGGAAAACCATGCCAGCCACACCTACCGCGCCAAGGCATGCCAACCATGCTACCCGCACCCCTGTTCCAATGGAAAATCACGCCAGCCACACCTATTGCGCCAAGGCATGCCAACCATGCTAGCCGCACCCCTGTACTAATGGCAAATCATGCCAGCCACACCTACCGTGCCAAGGCATGCCAACCATGATAGCCGCACCCCTGTGCCAATGGCAAACCATGCCAAGCTACACCTACCGCGCTAAGGCATGCCAACCATGCTAGCAGCACCCCTGTGCCAATGGCAAACCATGCCAGCCACACCTACCAAACACTTGGCCCCACATGCCAAGCCAAACCGCACCTTGCCTTGGCCCCAGCCATGTTAGCCGCACCATGCACCCATGGCATGCCAAGCCCTTGGCCCCGCCATGCCAAGCCAAACCATTCACGCCAAACCCTTGGCCCCACATGCCTAGCCAAACCGCACCTTGCCTTGGCCCCAGCCATGATAGCCGCACCATGCGCCCTTGGCCCTGCCATGCCAAGCCAAACCGCACCTTTTCTTGGCCCTAGCCATGCTAGCTGCGCCATGTTCCAACGGCATGGCAAACCCTTGGCCCCACCATGCCAAGCCAAACCGCACCTTACCTTGGCCCTAGCCATGCTAGCCGCACCATGTGCCAACGACATGCCAAACCCTTGGCCCCACCATGCCAAGCCAACCCGCACCTTGCCTTGGCCCTAGCCGTGCTAGCCGCGCCATGTGCCAATGGCATACCAAACCCTTGGCCCCACCATGCCAAGCCAAACCGCACCTTGCCTTGGCCCTATCCATACTAGCCGCACCATGTGCCAACGGCATGCTAAGCCCTTGGCCCCACCATGAAAAACGCACCTAGCCGCGCCACCATGCTGGCCTTCCCTACGCGGCTACCAAAAACGAAGGCGTGCGACGATCAACGGTCCCCCTTCAATCCCAGGAGCAAATCCTAGCCATCCAAGGTTACCAGACGACGCATGGTAACCTTTGGCCCGTAAACCTAAGTTTGGCCACGCCAAATGCCATGCCAACCTAGCGCGCCACCATGATGGCCTTCCCTACGCGGCTACCAAAAACGAAGGCGTGCAACGATCAACGGTTCCCCTTCAATCCCAGGAGCAAATCCTAGCCATCCAAGGTTACCAGACGACGCATGGTAACCTTTGGCCCGAAAACCTAAGTTTAGCCACGCCATGCCAACGGCATGCCAACCTAGCCGCGCCACCATGCTGGCCTTTCCTACGCGGCTACCAAAAACGAAGGCGTGCGACGATCAACGGTCCCCCTTCAATCCCAAGAGCAAATCCTAGCCATCCAAGGTTACCAGACTACGCATGGTAACCTTTGGCCCGTAAACATAAGTTTGGCCACGCCAAACCATGCCATGCCCACGGCATTCCTAGCCGCGCCACCGTGCTGGCCTTCCCTACGTGGCTACCAAAAAACGAAGGCGTGCGACGATCAACGGTCCCCCTTCAATCCCATGAGCAAATCCTAGCCATCCAAGGTTACCAGACGACGCATGGTAACCTTTGGCCCGAAAACCTAAGTTTGGCCACGCCAAACCATGCCATGCCAACCTAACCGCGTCACCATGCTGGCCTTCCCTACGCGGCTACCAAAACGAAAGCGTGCAACGATCAACGGATATCTTTCCTCTTGAGATGCAAAATCTCGACCGTCGAAGGTCACCAAGCTAGCAAGTCTCCCCAGTGCGACTTGCCAGGCAACAACAACATGCTACATGTTTTCCACAAAAACATTCAAGACATCAACACATATCACAAACTGGGGGATCCTCTTTGGGTATTGGTTTGGCGGTTTATGATGCGTGTCGTAACCACAACAAATTAATTAATACTTTACTACCTAATTAACTAGTAATATAGGGCAGTCAAGGTCGATCCCACGAGGAGCACGAGATTCTAGTTGTAAAAGTTGTCACGAAAGGGGGGTGTAAAAAAACAAAAGAAAATAAACAAAGCAATTAAAAGATAAAGTTGAAAGCAATAAGAGAAACGAGATCAAGGAATCCTTCTTCGTTGCAAAATAATGAATCAAGTTATGTTCTTTTCCACTTGTTATTAGTCACAGATTATCACCAACCGTAGGATAGCAGGTCCGCTTAGCTAGCCCCAAAATCCCTAATTTCACTGAGTAACACTCCGCTTAGTTATCGATTCTATTCAAAAGAACCACCTTGAGGTCCGCTTACAAGATGTAATTCCCGAGAATGCATTAAGATTTATGAATTTAGGTTTAGTACTAGTAGTTAAACTCGGTTCGCTTGGTTCACTTTCTAGCGTTGTTTCTACACACAATTGCTCCACGGAATCCCTCCGCAAGGTCTCGTGTTTTCTACTTGTGTAAAGTGTCGAGAACGATTACGTATTCCCTAACTTATACTAGATATAGATCAATTAACAAATCAATTTAGCGTGCACTCCAAACAATCTATCAATCAATCATGAATGTCTTTAAGATCACTCCTATTAGTAAAAACAATCGATAATCATGTGAAAAATCTTCAAGATAGAATTAAAAACAAAAACTCAAATCATATTAAGAACTAGGAATTCATCCTCAATCAATAAAATTAACTACTCATGTTAAAAAGTTCACACAAAGAATAAGAAAAGAAAAGTATTGTGTGTGTAGAAAGGTGTAAAACTTCTCTATTTATAGGCTTCAATATTCTCCAAATCTTCTAAGGAATAGAATCCTTTTCCTTTTGCAATTCAATTTCCAAATCCAAGCTTTTCTCAACTCTTCCACCTTCTCTTTCCAAATTTGAGTCCAATTCTCCATCCAATTCCTAGCCCAAGTCTTCACACCCATGAGAGAAGTCCATAGAAAATTCTGGAATTTTGGTTCGCCGGAAAACTGGGATTGTGGCCGGAATTTGGCCGGAAAACGTCACCGCCGGCCACCTGGAAATTTCTCCGTCGAGAGAATATGCTACGGAATATTCCGTCAGTCCTCCGTTATGACTAACTGTCAAACTAGTCAACCGTCAGTCAACAGTTAGTCAAAGGTCAAGGAGAAGGAGTGAGTCAGACTCGAGTTAGCTTCTAACTCAGCTAACTGGGCTTACTCAGCTGAGTCAGAACTGAGTCAGTGCTTACTGGCCGACTTAATCTAATTGACTCAAGGAATCGGTCACTGAACTCGGTTGGGATCGGTCATCGGGATCGTCCGGATCGGTCCGAGTCGACTCGCCAGAAGGGAAATTTGGCCGAGTTCTGTTCAATTACAGGACTTTCCCGGCCGAATTCAGGCCTCACTTTGCAATCTTCTCCTGTGACAAACCTACACATTTATCTATACCCCATTCTGCAATTAGTCGCAACCCATTTGATTTCTCCATCTCCATGTTCTATCAGTTGCAGAGATCGAAACCGATTTCTTCCAATCTGATTCTCCTCTGAATTACATCGAACCCATCTCAGTGCAATTCCAAAAACATCCATACCCTGAATTGACAGTCCCTATTGGAGTATTCATCGTTTCTCTGTCTAATCCCTTTCTCTCAATCGATTCTTACAGCGGTTGCTGCTCACTCTCAACAACACTACCGCCATCGTGAATCCATCTTGTACGTCTCAGCAAACCCTCGCTTATGAACTGCCCTGAAATCAGCTAACCATCACCGTACTTGAACCGATTACGGCGACCAACAGCATCAATCCCATAATCAAATCGAACCCATTCTCTTTCTCCTCCATTGCATCTCTTCATCTGCACTCAACACCCATCTCACCACCTCTGAGACTTCCTAGACTGAACTCAGCACAAATTTGCAGCATCATCCTCTTCGTTATCGATTCAATCCCCTGTGACAGCACCACCATAACTATTCTCGATCTGATTTCTCCATTACCAACACCATCTTCTTCGATCTGGAATCATCGATTTTCAGTTCAATTTCAGATCGAATCCTTCTCTGGTTCTTCAGCTGGAACCTTAGGGAAACCTAAATTTGATCTCGTTATCTCAATCATCTCGCGATTTCACGGCTATATCTCCCTGAGCTTCACAGCGACACTCGTTAATCATCTCTAGACCTCTCGGACAGATTAAATACAGCAGCTACGCTGCTTTTCTTCTTCTCTTGATTTCAGAGAGAATGATAAATGAGATGAGAAAGTTCTCTCTCTCGATCGAATATAGGGTTGGGTTAAATGAGGGTTATTCAGTGTTGGTCCCTTTGATAAGGGCTAACCTGATGGATCGCCCCTTAACCTCATCGGATCGAATTTAATATTCCTTCCAAAAGAGTCGCCCCTTAACTCCGGACTGGGCTCCAAATAGTGTTCCCTCCTTGGTGAAATGACAATTTTACCCTTTTTTGCTCAATATTGAGTGATTTCTTCTTCTTTTCCTCCGTGCGACTCCAGAGTAGCTACAAAACTCAAAACAAGCGTAAAATACATAATTTACAAGAAAAATAGCAAAGAAAGCATAAACTACTAGATAGTAAATTAGGTGTATTCTACACCTATCAAATTCCCCCACACTTAGACTTTGCTAGTCCTCGAGCAAATCAAACTAAAAACTCACAACTTCAAAACGTTCAAGCGTCACAAGCATCCAAAGAGTTATGAGGACATAGAGTTTCTGCATGCTAGTAATAAGAAGTTAGAAATACTAAAGAACATATTCTCGTTCTTAAATGTTGAGTGAGAAATAACCACACCATAATGAGAGACTGCGTGTTTGAGAAACGATCAATAAGCATTTCGCCTCGACTTCTGCCTCACCAAAAAGGATTTTATGATAATTGCACTCAAAAAGACGGCTTTTTTATGGTTCTCACATGTGTGCAGGTAGGAATGAAGAGAGAATTCTGCGACACGTTGAATGGTGGGAAGGACAACTTCCGAAATATTTTTAAAAACCCACATCTTTTAATATTTTGAAAAACCATTTTTCCGACGATCTCTAAGAAAGGAAATCAACCATTTTTATTGAGGATGAGATTACTTACTCACCTTCACATCCGATCGCCAATTATGATAACACCACTCTCACGGCATCCAATAGAAACGTCTTCCGCTCCTTATCTTGATCTTCATGGTCCTCGTCTTTGGTTTCAACTATTGATGATAAACCCTCGAATTTCATAAATCCTTGACATTTTATAACTCTTTACCTTGAAATCCTTGTCGCTTGAAACTTCCTTATATATTTTCCTTCCCCACGGCTCATTAAATAAAAATAAGAACAAATATTTCTCTTGTTTTTTTTTCCTTTTCTCTTTTTTTTTTTTTTTGTTTTTTTTTTTTTTTTTTTTCAAATTCACAAGAGAAATTAAATACAAAATAAACCATGGCCGTGGAAGAAGTATTTTACCGCTTGATTCTTCACAACTTGTATCGTCTTGAAATCATAAACTTCAAAAATTCTCACCTTTTAATTTTCTTCGCTTTCATGAATAAGTCTTCATACTTGAATATAAAATTACCTCATTATATTGTAAGTCTTCAACATATATGTAAAAATCCGCTCTTTGTATGTTGCTTTACTTGTATTTGAAATTTGCTCTTTTTCTCGTTCCGTTGCTTGTAAACCTTAAACTTTTCCAACTTTCCTTTAGATCTTGATGTCGCTCCTTGTTGATGATGAGAGTGTTTCTATGGATCCGTTGTTGTCGCGAGAGAGAATGGTGCTAACTGCAAATCGAACTACAAGAAGGAAGCTTTCATCTATAGACGTCACCCTCATGATTGACAAAATTAGCACTCAAGAGATCAAAGAGTAGTGCTTCTATTGGTGGGAGGTTGGGTAGCTCACCATTCTACCCGGAATTAACTTACGGTGACACACACTCAAAAGAAGCTCTTTAGTAGATGGAAAATTCTGGTCGGTGCCTCACATGATATGAATACGGGTAGTCTCCACTAATGATTGATCAAGAACTCTAATAACGCACTTCTCCCCGCACCAAATTCGCATCACCGGCATGATTAAATCCATTATTTAACACTCTAACAAGCAAGAAATCCGAATGTAATTCTCTAACATTTCCAAGTTCAATTATGTCGGTCAAAATCTCTATGTAAACATACCTAGAAGTATGCTAGTGACTCTAAAATCTTTAAAAGTTGGAATTTTTATGTAAAACTTTTTTTTTTTTTTTCAAAATTTTTTCATTTTTTTGTAATTTTTGTTTTAAAAACATGCTTAACCACTCCCCCACACTTAAACCTTACATTGTCCTCAATGTAATTGAATCCTCCTAGTAAAGTCAAGGTGGGAAATTTTAACATGATAAGAAACAAGAAAAAGAAATAACAAAAAGCAAAAAGATAAGAAATACAAAACCGATGGGTTGCCTCCCATTAAGCGCTTGTTTTAAAGTCGACGGCCCGACTTGGCTCTTGCATGATTCATTCCCCATATACTAACAATCGAAAATTTGAGGATCCACCCATAATACCTGTTTTTGCAAACAATAACTCCATACAAATATTAGCACAAGAAAACAATAGTGAAATTATCGCTCGATATAGAAATTTCCCCCACACTTATTCTCGTCCACACTCGGAAGTGTATAAAGAACATAGAATTCGGGAACTTCCATGTATTCCTCTTGGCAAACCCGCATAGTGTTAGCATCAAGTGTTTCCAATGGTGGATATTTAGAAACAAAATCATCCAAAAATACTTTGAAGCACATACATTCAAACCAATAAGAGGTAAAGGAGAAGAATCAATAGGCAAAGGGTTAGACAAACCTTTCAAAAATTCTTGTATTATAGTATCCTCTTCATCCTTAAAAAATTCGAGTGAACTACTTACCTCATGTATATCGTGGTCCTCTATTAAACCTTGCAACCATTCTTCGTCGTTTTCTACCTTAACCATAGTCTCGGTATCATCATAATCATTAGCAAGTTCAATTGGGTCTTCCACAAAATCAATGAATGTGGTTTCATCCTCTATAATCATCTCTTCAACATTCTCATCATCGAATCGGGCCATTCTTCCCTCATATAATCTTCCTCGGTATAAATTGTAAGATCTTCTTGTGAGGGTGTTACTTTGTTTACAACAATAGGTAAGTGATATCCAAACTCCTCCTTTTGAATAGGTGAAGGATCGTTATTATGATCCGGAGTTGAAATAACTTCCTCATTGTTGCAACGTTCATACACTTCCGCGGACTCCCATCTTTCCCGAAGAAATTTTTTCCAAGCACTAAGTGCATCCTCCTCAAGCTCTTCCTTTTGAATAGGTGATTGATCATTATTAATATCAAGGCTTGAGTAAGCTACACTAGCGTCATCAAAAGTATCCAAAGGTTGGTCCTTTTCAACACAATCATCTTCATTTTCGGACTCACCATAATAAGAATCTTCATCGGTTTCATAACCTTTGTCCCGACGTCGTTTAAGTTCCATATGAATAGTCCTACTAATTTCCGCGACAAGCTCTTCCGAGTCTCCATCATCTTCCAATTTGTATAATTTCTGTGCAAGTTTCCTGACGTTCACACGCTTACCACCGTTGATAGAGTTTCTAGACGGCATCTCCTCTTTTGGAAAAAGTGAAGGAAAAACACGATGAAGAGGAGTATATTCCAAATTCTCTGTCTGCACATTACTAGAAAACAAATTGTTAGATGCATAACTATCCTTCCATCCGTGTGTTTGTCCACTTACATACCCGTCATAAGGTTGTTGATATGTATGAGAATAT
Organism: Papaver armeniacum; assembly: GCA_023531295.1. Lineage (NCBI taxonomy): Eukaryota > Viridiplantae > Streptophyta > Magnoliopsida > Ranunculales > Papaveraceae > Papaver > Papaver armeniacum. The sequence goes on from JAJJWW010007968.1 coordinate 31,696, forward strand.
CCATAAGGTTCTGTAGGAAATTTATCATAGCCAAAATATTGGTTTTGATTGAATCCTAAGGATGGTTGGAAGTTGTCATAATGTTGAGGTTGAAAACCGTATTGATTGTTGTAATATGCTTGCTCTTGTCCACCGTACATGGAAAACCGATACCTAAAATAAGATTCAAAAACCAAGTTAGATACGGAATAGAATCCAACAAAGCAAGAATAAAGCAAAAATAAAAATAAAAACAACTAAAATCATCCATTGCTCCCAGGAACGGCGCCAAAATTTGATGCGTGTCGTAACCACAACAAATTAATTAATACTTTACTACCTAATTAACTAGTAATATAGGGCAGTCAAGGTCGATCCCACGAGGAGCACGAGATTCTAGTTGTAAAAGTTGTCACGAAAGGGGGGTGTAAAAAAACAAAAGAAAATAAACAAAGCAATTAAAAGATAAAGTTGAAAGCAATAAGAGAAACGAGATCAAGGAATCCTTCTTCGTTGCAAAATAATGAATCAAGTTATGTTCTTTTCCACTTGTTATTAGTCACAGATTATCACCAACCGTAGGATAGCAGTCCGCTTAGCTAGCCCCAAAATCCCTAATTTCACCGAGTAACAGTCCGCTTAGTTATCGATTCTATTCAAAAGAACCACCTTGAGGTCCGCTTACAAGATGTAATTCCCTAATGCATTAAGATTTATGAATTTAGGTTTAGTACTAGTAGTTAAACTCGGTTCGCTTGGTTCACTTTCTAGCGTTGTTTCTACACACAATTGCTCCACGGAATCCCTCCGCAAGGTCTCGTGTTTTCTACTTGTGTAAAGTGTCGAGAACGATTACGTATTCCCTAACTTATACTAGATATAGATCAATTAACAAATCAATTTAGCGTGCACTCCAAACAATCTATCAATCAATCATGAATGTCTTTAAGATCACTCCTATTAGTAAAAACAATCGATAATCATGTGAAAAATCTTCAAGATAGAATTAAAAACAAAAACTCAAATCATATTAAGAACTAGGAATTCATCCTCAATCAATAAAATTAACTACTCATGTTAAAAAGTTCACACAAAGAATAAGAAAAGAAAAGTATTGTGTGTGTAGAAAGGTGTAAAACTTCTCTATTTATAGGCTTCAATATTCTCCAAATCTTCTAAGGAATAGAATCCTTTTCCTTTTGCAATTCAATTTCCAAATCCAAGCTTTTCTCAACTCTTCCACCTTCTCTTTCCAAATTTGAGTCCAATTCTCCATCCAATTCCTAGCCCAAGTCTTCACACCCATGAGAGAAGTCCATAGAAAATTCTCGGAATTTTGGTTCACGGAAAACCGGGATTGTGGCGGAATTTGGCCGGAAAACGTCACCGCACGGCCACCTGGAAATTTCTCCGTCGAGAGAATATGCTACGGAATATTCCGTCAGTCCTCCGTTATGACTAACTGTCAAACTAGTCAACCGTCAGTCAACAGTTAGTCAAAGGTCAAGGAGAAGGAGTGAGTCAGACTCGAGTTAGCTTCTAACTCACTAATCGGGGCTTACTCAACCGAGTCGGAAGCGAGTGTTGCTTACTCGGCTGACTTAATCTAATTCAGCTCACCGGAATCGGTCACTGAACTCGGTTGGGATCGGTCATCGGGATCGTCCGGATCGGTCCGAGTCGACTCGCCAGAAGGGAAATTTGGCCGAGTTCTGTTCAATTACAGGACTTTCCCGGCCGAATTCAGGCCTCACTTTGCAATCTTCTCCTGTGACAAACCTACACATTCATCTATACCCCATTCTGCAATTAGTCGCAACCCATTTGATTTCTCCATCTCCATGTTCTATCAGTTGCGAGAGATCGAAACCGATTTCTTCCAATCGATTCTCCTCTCAATTACATCGAACCCATCTCGGTGCAATTCCAAAAACATCCATACCCCGAATTGACAGTCCCCTATTGGAGTATTCATCGTTTCTCTGTCTAATCCCTTTCTCTCAATCGATTCTTACGGTTCTTTGCTCACTCTCAACAACACTACCGCCATCGTGAATCCATCTTGTACGTCTCAAAGCAAACCTCGCTATGAAGCGCCCGAAATCAGCTAACCATCACCGTACTTGAACCGATTACGGCGACCAACAGCATCAATCCCATAATCAAATCGAACCCATTCTCTTTCTCCTCCATTGCATCTCTTCATCTGCACTCAACACCCATCTCACCAACTCTGAGACTTCCTAGACTGAACTCAGCACAAATTTGCAGCATCATCCTCTTCGTTATCGATTCAATCCCCGTGACAAAGACCACCATAACTATTCTCGATCCGATTTCTCCATTACCAACACCATCTTCTTCGATCCTGGAATCATCGATTTTCGATTCAATTTCGGATCGAATCCTTCTTCTCTGGTTCTTCAGCTGGAACCTTAGGGAAACCTAAATTTGATCTCGTTATCTCAATCATCTCGCGATTTCACGGCTATATCTCCCTGAGCTTCACAGCGACACTCGTTAATCATCTCTAGACCTCTCGGACAGATTAAATACAAGCAGCCTACGCCGTTTTTCTTCTTCTCTTGATTTGAGAGAGAATGATAAATGAGATGAGAAAGTTCTCTCTCTCGATCGAATATAGGGTTGGGTTAAATGAGGGTTATTCGAGTGTTGGTCCCTTTGATAAGGGCTAACTCGATGGACTGCCCTTAACCTCATCTCGGACCGAATTTAATATTCCTTCCAAAAGAGGCGCCCTTAACTGGACTGGGCTCCAAATAGTGTTCCCTCCTTGGTGAAATGACAATTTTACCCTTTTTGCTCAATATTGAGTGATTTCTTCTTCTTTTCCTCCGTGCGACTCCAGAGTAGCTACAAAACTCAAACAAGCGTAAAATACATAATTTACAAGAAAAAATAGCAAAGAAAGCATAAACTACTAGATAGTAAATTAGGTGTATTCTACACCTATCAGTTTACAGCGTGCGGCATACACTACGCCCGTCATAAGGAAGTGTAATACATGGAGTTAATGGTGAAACGTACTTTTTATGGAACATCAATTCCTTGCGTTAACGGTTTTATGGAACATCAATTCCATGCGTTAACGGTTTTATGGAACATCAATTCCATGTGTTAACGTTACCACCTCCTCCCATTTATTCACCCATTTTTCCATTCCTTAATGAGATCAGAGTACGTTTCACTTCGACTTGTATAAATAGGTATTACCTATTTCCACCGAACGACAAGTTCAGTCAGGAGCATACCCCACTCAGAAAACGTTTGCTAACTTTCCTATATGTTAGCTTCCCACTTTCTGATACAAGTCATAACACAACTACTCTTCCAGAATCAACTATTCTGGTCTCATCACTTTCCTTGCTTCCCTCCCCAAAACCAACCCATTCTCCTCCACTTTGTGACCGAAGCAAGTCTGGAACGGCCATTTCTTGGTTTAGGCCGGACTTGTACAGATTGATCTCTCGAATCTAAAGTACTCCCTTGCATTACATTGTTTAGGGTTTAAATTCGTTTCTCACCCACACACCGAAATTACCGAAATCAGCAGAAACCATTTTCACCCACAAACAGCAGTGTAAGAGTCTTCTTAGGGAGATTTTTTCTTCAAATGCACTTGCCCATAGTTTCACTGAGTTCGCAACAAACCATACCAGTGCCACTGTTGTTTTTGTATTCTAATATTCACACTAGTCTTTTTCTGTTTTATTTTTCATTCTTGATGTCGCCTTCTTGGATGTTGTTTGGACAAAGAATTTATATGAGATTGAACTTTTACCATATATGTCTATTTATTTTGAAGTTAAAAGTGTTTTTAGTTCTTCATGTTACTTTTATTTGCAATTTAAGCAACAAGAAAATACTATTTACATGGAAATTCAATTTTGGAGTAACTGACAAGTGATGCCGGTCAAAAATAATAATTATTGACAGGAAAAGATCATAGTTTATTTCTGATAATTTTTGACAGTAGGTCACCATCAATTAGTGTTTTCGACACCTTTAAAAACGACAGACTATCCGACATGCAGGGTCCGTCAACAATATCTATTAACGACAGACCTAGCCTGTCGAAAAAAGTGATTTCTTGCGTAGTGCACCCACAAAACAATCTGCATATATAGCAAAAGCTTCACAAGAATGTTAGCAAATGGTGGTAAAATTAAAATTATCGTCCCACAAGAGCCACCCCCACACTTAGTCTTTTCTATACTCGTAAGTGTATACAAAACATAAGTGGAAGGAACTTCTATTGGTTCCTCTCGGCAAACCTGCATGGTGTTAGACTCAAACACATATGGTGGATACTTAGATGCAAGAAATTTAGATAAAATTTTTGAAGCACATAATTTCAGCCCCAAATGAGGTACTTTCCTAAAAGATGGATTAACAACTCTATGAGGAACTACTTCAAGTTTAGGAGGATCATCATTAGATAGAGACTCGTATAAAGGGTTAGACAAACCTTGCGAAATCTCTTGTATTACGGGATCCTCGGTATTGCTGGACACTTCAATTCCCACATCACAAGTATCATCATTCTCACTCAAAATATTGGCAAGACATCCATTGGTTTCTTCTATAACCAAGTCCTCCTCATCGGAAAAGAAATTAGAATCTTCCATAAGCAAATTATCGTAATCCTTAGGTTCTTCATCACAAGTTGACTTCTCATTCAAAGTATCGACTATCTCTGAATTTGGAGTAGGGTGCACAAAGAAGTCATAATCATCATCGCTCTTATATTCAACATAAGTCTTACAATCAATAATGGTAGTGTTTCTAGACTCGACTTCTTCCTTTTGAATAGGAGAATGATCATTATGATCATGAGTTTAGCTAGTTGCACCATCATTATCAATATTTTCCAAAGGTTCATCATCCTCGGAATCTTCTTCTTGGGTTCTTCTCCATTATCCACACGGCGGTTAACCTCCATATGTATGGCCCTAGAAATTGCTTGAAGAGTCTCTTATGTTTCTCCCTCTTCTTCAAACTGCTCATATTGTCTAAAGAGTTTCTTTATGTTAACACGTTTTCTGCTACTACTCACAATAGGTTCGTTAGACCACGTTTCTTCACGTTGAATGGGTGAAAGATCATAAGTACGATCCGGAAAAGGTCTAAATACACTATCATATATTTCACTTGGTACGAAACTCTGCATGTTGGGAGTTGAGTTAATCTGGTTTCATGTACGTCGCAAATCCTTGAATTCCTCAAACATCTACATGAAACTAGATTGGAACGTATGAGAAGTATAACTATCCCCCCATCCTTGTGATTTTCCACTTACATAACCACCAAAAGGTTGCTGCGATGTATGAGAATAATCACAAGGTCTTGTCGAATAGTCATCATAGCCAAAAGATTGGTTTTGATTATATCTCACATATGGTTGGAAGCTATTGTAAGAGTGAGACTGAAAATCATTACCATATTATGCATGGTCTTGTGAACCATATGTATTGTTACAAAAAGGATTCATCACGAAAACTTTTATGCACACAACTCGTTTAGAGACTTACCTCTTGTTCCCAATTGTGCACACGCCAAACAAGTGATTTTTTGTACCTGAAAAATAAGATTCTAAGCAAACAAATTAGTAAAAGATAATGAAAACTAAATGCAAAAACAGAAAATTAAATAACAACTCAAACTATTGACTGCTTCCCGGCTGCAGCGCCAATTTTGACGAGGTGTCGAACTCGCAAAAATAAATTCCTTACTTCTCTTTAAACTAACTAGTAGTATACGGATAAGCAAGTTTGTTCCTAAAGGAGATTTGAGTTAAAGTTGTCGATTCAATTTCTGAATATTAATGCAAATATGAGGATGAGAATGATCAAGGACTCTTTCTCGGTCATGGGACAAAAATCTTATCAGTATAGCTATGTTTCTGAAAAATATCTTTTACTAATAACCCTAGAATATTTAGTACGCTCAAATACTCCGCAATCTCATAAATTCACCGGACACGGAAGCGCTCGACTACCGGATTCTACTTATCAAGTTCACTAGAAGTATGCTCTCTAGGTGTGACTTAATCAAATGCATTAAGCTCCGTGAGTTAGGCTAATCCTAGTGACAAATACAAAAGCTCGACTCATCTACTAGTGTCATTCAATACATACAAATATTTAACAAAATCCCATCATCAATATTCATATAGCGCTACTTGTATTAAGAATCACCAAACAACCATTCAATTTGCAACTTAAAAGATTGAGAAATAATTCATAAACAATATTGGTAACGTAGAGAATGAACAATAACGAGACGAATTGCGAGAAAATAAAGCATTTAAATATCAATTCGAGTTCATGTCCGGACGTTGAAATCGTCCCTAATCAAGATGTAATTAGCTACTGGGGTTCATGGTGAAACAAACAACAAACTATAATAGCAAACCAAACAACATGTGGAATGGAAAGCTGTTGTGGATGTGAAAGTGGACTGTCGTGGCTCAAAGAATAACTGGCAGTAGAAACAGAATGGTGATGAGCGTGGGACTGCTGCTGATGTAGCTGACTGCTAGTATGCTGCGATGGATGATGATGTGGAAGGCTTGGTAGAGGACTGTTGGCATACTGCAGCTGCCTGGTGATGGTGAACGCGAGCTGCAGGTAGAACTCTAGGTGCTAATGCTATGAATATTATGCAAATAGGTGGTGGTGTGCAAAGTGGTTGTATGCTGATGAAGATGGTATGCAGGTGGATAGATGGTGGAGATGCAGGTGATTATGTATGCAATGGATGGATATGCAGAATTGATGGAGGTATGATACTGCTGTTGTAGGTGGTTATGCAGGGGTGGTGATGGAGATGCAAGTGCAGAGATGATTGGTGGCTGTTCAGCGAGCAAAAGCTCGCTGAAACTAGGGTTACGAGCAGCAGTTGTAGAGGGGGTATGCGATGATCCCTTTTCTGTTAGCTTTGCGCCTGTTTTTATAGCTTTCTTCTCCTTCCATCTCGTATAGGATTAACACCCCAGCAATTCTAGTCATTCCTAACCATTGCAGCTTCTAAATCTTAACCACTCATCTCATAGAATTAACGGCAGGGGCAGCACCTGTGAGATGTCTTCACGGCTAAGAATTCTATTAAAAACGGAAATATATAAATACCCATATCTGGTTCCCTGTCGGTGTTGGACACAAGTCCTAGCCTCTGCCAAATACTCATAATTCACTGCCCACGGAGCCATGGCTCATAGCTGCACATAATCAAGCACAAAGGACTTTTCTTTCTCTGTATCATCTGTCAATAAGCCTCCTATCTGCCATGTAACCCCAAATTCTTCCTTGTCTCCTAAAAGCTGCCAAATACGCCCCTAGACTCTCCTAGATTCGAGCACAAGAATTCTGTCAGCACCACAACTCGAATCGAAACACTTCTTCTCTGTTTCTAAATCATGTACTAGGTCATTCAAGATAACCCACAGACTCATGGAAAGCTGATGGAAAACGTACATCAACTTGTTGTGGCTGAAGTTGAAAATTTACTCGTTCAGGCATTTCTGCAAACACTTGATGTGCCTCACTTTAACAATGATGAACAGCTGCAATTTCGATGTCTAAACATTTCCACATCTCCTTCCCTGCAAATTCATACAAAACCCATTCATTCAAATCATTTCAGAGCTCAAAATCATCCATTAATCTGCTCTGTTCATCACTATCTTCAATGGCAGACATCAACTCCTCTTCCTCATTTATTCCTCTCAAACTCTGTCAAACACTCGAGAGTTAAAATCGAGCAAAACCCATTCTTCTTACTGCTCTTATATTGCTCCTAGTTGGTCTGAAACACGAACTTTCACACTTGATTCTCCTACACATTTCATAGAATTCACGGAATCAACATCTTCTTCTTCCCTGCAATCTATAAACTGAACCCAAAATATCTTTTGACTTGTATTAGTTGCTCCGTGGTTGTCTTGGTTTGGAAATGTGTTCTTCTGACCGATCCCAGTATTCATCAGACTTGAGCTCGCCTGTGTGAACCCTTGGTGCAGCTTTTGTTCTTCATTTTTCAGTGAGGAGAAAAATGAATTTTGTATAGTGTCATACCAAGGTTTGAAAAACGGGTCACGTCTCAGGTCACGGACACTAGGTGTGACCGTTATAATGCGTTTTTTCAGGTGTGAGCACGTTTTGGGCCAAAAACGCGTTTTTTGGAAGTTTTTTGAAAATAACGGGTGTTGTAACGGTTACATAGGAAATAAAAAAAATTATTGATCTGAATTTCCTATGTAACGGTTATAACGTGCGTGAAAACGTTTTAACGAGTCTAAAAAAACGTTGTTACAAGGTATTTTAACTTTTTAATACTCCCCACGTCCCTAAATAGATGACCTATTAATTTTTAAATTTTGTCCAACTAATAGATGACCTATATCATTAAGAAATTCTAATACTACCATTTTATTTGATTATTGTTAGTATAAGAAATGTGTATAATTCGATAGTCATGTTTATATTCTTTACATAGGTGTTTTAAAATGCTTTTCACTATACAATTTACGAAAGTTTGATAAAATTCGTGTCGGTAAATTATAGCCACTAAAATTTAAATTTCGGCAACAATTAGCTAGGTATACTTGTCCATTTATTAGATCGCGAGAATTTTCATCAAATGCCAAGAAGTAGGCAGGGTTTTAACAAGTCTATATGGTACTAGACTACTAGTTTCTAAAAGTTAATCATTGAATGCTTAAAAAAACTCGGTAAAGTAGGAATTGCATTATGAGTTAGGGTAGAGTCAATCAACCCATTATCAGATTCGATCTAAAATTGCACTTCTTATAAGATGAAATAATTATTACGTCCAAATCATGTACCCACCACCACTGCATGATGATGCATATATAGTTCTTTCTTTTATTTCATTTTAAGTTTTAACATGTACCCCGTGACCACGTCCAAATCATGTACCCATTTTAACATGTACCCACCACCACGTCCAAATCATGTACCCATTTTAGTCTTTGAAAGAAGTGAAGAACTAAAGAAGATTCCTTGATTCATGAATTAAAGATTGAAGTTGGTGACCAAAACGTGGGTACATGATCACACTATTTTTTTCTTCTTTCATTGGGGGAGGCAACGAATAATAGGTCGCGTCAATTTGTTTTTTCATTTCCCTTCTTTTAGAAAACAAAATCATGATAACACTATTTTTTTTTTCCAGTACTCTTCTTTATGTTCACCCTTTAAAAACACAAGAAGGCATTTTTTTTTTCCAGTATTCTTCTTCCGCTTCCCAATTCTACCTTCCTCTGTGTTTTGAAGTTTCCAAGTTTCAACTTCCAACTACAACTTTAAGAGGTAATTTTAATATTTTATTAAAATAAGCATTTACCACTAAATTTATTGTTTGTTTCTATGTAGTTTATTTACAACATATTTGATTTTTTTTTCTTCATGATACCGGATGATGATGCGGACGTCGAATGTTGTCTTTGAACTATTAATTTTAACTATACAGGTACTCTCTTATATCAACATTTAAGTTAGTAGTTGCCTTTTTTTTTTGTAATGTTTTCATCATTTTCTTCGTGTTGTACATATATATATATATATATATATATATATATATATATTGTAATTTAGGATGTTGCCATAACTTTATAATAGAGTTTCAAGGAAATAACAAAAGCTCAAATCAAGATTAGAGGAAGAAAAAATCAAGACACAATAAAATTTACGCAAAAAAGAAAAAAAATGAATTGATCATCCAACAGTGAATCACATAAATCAATAATGAAGTCTAATTAATTAAGTCCAACCACTGCCAAGTATAAAGAACATGATTAATGAAGCAAAAATATGCATGAGCTTTAAGTTAATGCTTTAACTTTCATAATGATGAAATTAATTAACTAGCATGATGACATGATGAAATAATTATCATGGTGTTAGCGTTGATGCTAGTTAAATATAACTTCATACATGCATGTTAAAAGTTGTGAAATCTAATTAGACGGATTTTAATGTCAATGTTAGTTAAATTTGGTTAAATTTTATTTACTTTATATGAGTGTAACCATTTTAAGAAAGTCTGCTCAATAAATAATTTGTACTCAAAAGAGTCAAAAGTTAAAAGAATAATAATAATAAAAAAAAATGTCTTCATGATTAAAAGATCTAGCTAGTCTATGTTCCTTTATGCATGCAACCAAATTTCTTATTGTTGCAAGAGTATATTGATTACCTAGCTACAAAATAGACATCTAGAATTTTTTATTTGTGGACACAAATTAATTAGAGGCCAAAAATAATACTAGTGAATAAGAAAAAATTATTAGTTTAATCAATTGTCTTCATTCTCAATAAGTAATTCGTATTCATGCTCAAAAGGGGTCAAAAGTTAAAAGTATAAAAAGAAAAAGAAAAAGCTAATTGTCTTCATGATCAAAAGGTCTAGGCGTCTAGCTATCCTATGTTCCTACACATAGCGTCTAGCTATCCTATGTTCCTACACATAGGCAACCAAATTTCCTATTGTTCTAAGAATATAATGATTACCTAGCTACAAAATAGACATCTAGAATTATCTATTTGTGGACAAATTAAAATATAGGCCAAGAATAGTACTAGCGAAATTTAATATATGTCACTGATTTCCAAGTAACATTTTCTCGTTACAGATACGATGGAAGGATCGACATCCACGCAAACTGCCAAACGAGATGTTTTTCATGCATATTGCACTGTAATGTCTGATGGTAAAAAATTGAAGTGTAATTTTTGTGAAAAGGAAATATCTTCTGGTATTTCACGCATAAAATTGCATTTAGCAAAACAAAGAGGTACAGTTGCCCCGTGCATGCATGTGCCGCCTGAAGTGAAAAATCTTGCTAAAGTGGCACTGGAAGAAAAAAGAAAAGCAAAAAGGCAAAGAAGAGCAGAATCTGATAACAAAGATTCAGAACAAGTGTATCATAAATAGCCATGGAACCCTGTGTGTGGTATAGATGAAGAAGAGCCAGATTTTCATGCAGAAGAAGAACAAGTACCAGTCACACAAAAGAAAAAGACTGGGTTTTTAAAGAACCTTTTTGGACGAAAAAATAAGAATAATAATGCCGGAGAGGGTACATCGCACGGTCCCCGGGCCTCTGCAGAAATACCTAGGTCTACTATGCGGCCATCACAACCACCTAGGATGTCTGTGGATATGGGAGGACAATATAACCCTTCTAGGGATTCTCAACCTTCGATGGCAAAAGCAAAACATGTCGGGAAAAAGTCGATTCTTCTGTTGGAAGTTTTTTCTATGCCAATGATATTCCCTTCAATGTGGCTAACTCATCTTAGTACCACGAGGCATTCGATGTAGTTGCAAATTTCGGGCAATCCTATAGAGTTCCATCAGCTTATAAGTTGTCGAATCCCATATTAACTTCAGAAAAACAAAGGATTGAAAAAGATGTGGTGTCTGTTCAACGACATTACGGAAGAGAATATGGTTGTACACTCATGTCGGATGGTTGGAAAAGCAAAAACAACCGTACGATTGTAAACTTTCTAGTTTACAGCGGTAGTGGAATTACATTTTTGAAAAGTGTCGACATAGAACATAATCGATTGACAATAGAGTATTTAATTACTTTGTTCAAGCCCGTTATAGATGATGTCGGTCCGAGAAATATTGTTCAATTAGTAACAGATCAAGGATCCCAATTCAAAGCTGCAGGTAACTAAGAATAACTTCATTTTACTTTGTATATATATATATATATATATATTGGGAATATATTAATCATTAACTTCTTTCTATTTTTGTTTGAATAGGTAAGAGATTGGCATCAGAATATGGTTGGGTTCCTTTTGCTGCTCACGTATTGGACTTGATGTTGGAAGATATGGAAAAATTCCCGCTCTTTTTTTATTATTTCTTTCTGCCATATCGGGAATGGGACCTTTGAATTTCTCTTAGATTCCACGTACCCGAAATGGATCCGATCAAATATTTTACTTTTTCCATGATCATATTGGATCACTACATAGAGGGACTGAGAAATTAATAGAGTACAAAACTTTGTTAAAGATGTGATCGGAGAAGCAAGACAAATTAGAAAATTTATTTACAATCATGGTTGGGTTCTTGCTAGATTTCGACAACATTCTGCAGGACGCAATCTATTGCGCCCTGGCTTAATAAAGTTTTCAACGAATTTATTGCAATCAAAAGCATCATTGATCAACGTAATGCTATCGAGAGCCTCTTTCTGGACAAGAAATTTCTGAAATCGGATGAGGCAAGAACTAAACAAGCTAGACAAGTGAAGAATATTATTTCAAATGAGATGTTCTGGACGACGTGTCAAAATGCATGCATAATGGTTGGTCCTTTATTGAAAATGATTCGTTTCTTGGACTCAGACAAACCCACCATGGGCTATTTGTTCCATGCACTTGCTACATGTGTGGAAACTATACAAATGGGTTTGGGATCAAATCGAAATGCTTCTATCGTGGGTGTAATAAAGAAACGATGGAAAAGTCAGTTGAGTTCTCCTTTTCATGCTGCATCGTATTTTCTCAATCCTTATTACATCTTTAACCCAGCAACTAATATGATCAATAATGATATTTCTGAGCCGCAAATTTGTCTTACTGAAGTTATATCAAAAATGGTTAGTGGCCCGCAAGAACAAGCACAATGCATGCTAGAGATACAAAATTACTAATATTATCTCCAAATATGTATAATTAAGTAATTTGAATTTCTAGTAACAATTGTACTTTTCTTTGTAGGCAGGAAGAATGCGAATGATGCAAGGTCAATTTGGATCACCATCAGCACGTATTGCAGCTCAACATGTGATCCGGTAAGTTGGTGGTTATCTTATGGTGCTGAGTATCCATCCCTCCAAAAGATTGCAGTAAAGATATTAAGTCAAACAAATACATCGTCTGGATCAGAGAGGAATGGAGTGTGTTTGAAAGAATCCACACCAAACTACGCAATCGTTTACTTTCATCGAGATTAAATGATTTGGTGTATGACCAGTACAATTTGAAGTTGGAGCAACAAAGAATTAAAGGTAAAGCAAGGAGACATAACATTGATGTTCATGACGTTCATAGTCTACTGAGGGATGACAATATGCTTGACTGGATAGCGGGGGGAAGATGAAACACCGGTTTTACCTCAAGAAGAACAGTAGTTAAATACGCTGGAAGAGGTAGGGATGGTCATGGGGCGGGTATGGGGTGGGTATGCCAATCCCAGTCACTGCCTGTTCGTAAAAAAAATACCCATACCCGCCCCGTTACCCACATGAATTGGGGCGGAGCGGGTATGGGGAATACCCGTTTGGGGCGGGTTTTCCATGGGTTACCCGTACCCGTAACACGGAGTTAATACATAAAATTATTTATAATCAAAACTTAAATATGAAGCAAACAAAATTAATAACATAAGAATAATGCATTCTAAAATTTTAAATTCAGAAATTCATCTTAAGGTGAACAAAAGAATCTTTAAATGACTTCTTAGTTTTCTACTTTGTCCTTTCGATACAAGAACGATCAAAGAATGTGTCTGATCACAACAAAGAAACGAAAGTGATGAATATACAAGAACAATCAATAATATAATAAATGTAAGAAAGCTCGATCAATAATATAATAAATGTAAGAAAGCTCGACTAAGTTGTAGAAGTATAAAATTCGATACAAATTCTTGCATAAAAGTCGAAACCCTTATAATATGGAAGCAACGGGGCGGGTATGGGGCGGGGACCTTGAATCCCATCCCCGCCCCATCCCCGTAGCTTAGGTTTCGGGTATTACCCATACCCGACCCCATCCACATTTTTGCGGGTAAAACCCTATCCAAACGGGGCGGGTACCCACGGGGATGGGTTTGGGTGGGGCAAATGGCCATCCCTAGGAAGAGGAGGCCGTTAATAATCCAGAGCATGGCCCTCTACCATACAACTGGCATGATCCGGAAGTTCAAATCTCATACGAAAGGTTACCGGTGAGTGACTTTGTTTATGACTTTGGTAATCTTTCATTTTGGGACAATACACAATGTTATGAGAATGTGAATCCAACATATGATTCTCGTTACACTTCCGATCGCTCTGACCATGGTGTTCAACATATGAACGAAGGATATAATTCTAATATTGATAATAATAATGAAGTAGGTAACAATAATGATGATACTGAAGGAGGTTATGATAACGATAATGATGGTTATTATGATGATGATACTTATGCAAACGAAGATATCCATTACCCGACAACGATGACTATGATGTGGAAAGCAACCGTCAAGAAAATAAAGAATACTTGAAAAAAGGTGGTGGTCGTAGTTGGTTCGCGTAGCTTTTTAAATGATGAATAATAGTTTAACAATCCTATGTTTTTTTAATTTGTAGTTTTAATCCTGTAGTTAGTTTCCTTGTATCATTTAAAAATATTTAATTCGAAGTTTTCAGCTTTCAATCCAGAGAAGAAAAAAATCAAAAGAAATGGTAAGAAAGTTATTTACACGGTTATAACGTGCGTGATAACGGGAAAACAGTTCTAAAAAACGCACGTTAAAATGTTATTTAGAAGAAAAAAACATTCAAACTAATTTTAGAAAAACGGTTACAACGTGTATGAAAACTGAAAAACGGTACTATAAAACTGCCATTTTTTCCTATTTATCGGCCTAATAAAGGCACGGAGTTCGGGGACCCTCACGGCCACGGTATATGGGTGTGACCGCTTTAACAGTCGTTTTTTCGGTAAAAACAGACGTTTTTAAAACCTTGTGTTATACTGCACTCGACCTAGTTTATTAATGAGTAGGTTCCCCTGAACAGAAAGTATGTGTTCTTTAGTAAACTGCAACTGGAATTCAGTGACTGCCCTAAGTAGATGGAATCAGATGTTCCAGTAATTTCTGCTTCCAATGCTTTAAAGGCCTGTGTCCTGCTGTGCTTTGAATCCGCCGATGCCTAAGCTTCTCGAGCAATGAATTGAGACTCTTTTTTCCTTCTTTCTTGTCGCATGACTCCAAAACACCTATAAAATGCAAACGAAGCGTAATATACAAAAATACAAGAGAAATAGTTTAGAAAAGCATAAGAAATTGATACTCAAAAGATGTAGTTTAGGCACTTATCAGACATCACTGGCAGTAGTATGCTGAACATGACTAAGACTTGCAGCTGGAGATGGAAATCGGAACAACTCATGTTATTTTGAAACATTATTAATAATAGAGTCTAAATGAGACAAAATAGTTGGAAAAATACTGGAGGAAGATGGTGAAGAAAATACCTGTAAGGGCGACGGAGAAGGAGGTACCTTGGGTGGGGCGGTAGCAAAGGGAAACTTGTCTTCAACAAAGACAACATCACGAGACCAATAAACTCGACCAGTGGGTAAGTAGAGACATTTATAACCTTTTTGATGAGCACTATAACCTAGGAAAACACAAGGGTGGTAGGCCTTCGAAGATGTTTAGATTTAAGCCTACTTGTAATAAACCGCAAGTGCACGGCGTCTATCGGAGACGCGGCAAGTACGGGTCGATCCCACAGAGAAATGGGTGTGCTTAAAGTGATCTTATGGCTTCCTAAACTGATTTCAAGAGTGTCAATGTGACAACAGGGGTTTGTTTGCCGATACGGCTAAGATGAAATGAAGTGAACCTAAACTAAGGTAAAAGACAGTGATAAAAGGGATGCTAGAGTCTTCAAATCAGCCACTAACTTCCTTTGTGTCTTTAGCTAATTACATTACTCTTGTCCTTGTAATCGATAAGGGAGAGTGTCAAGTCTACCACTTACCTAAGGTGTTTCACCAATGGATGATTCAATCACAACTACGGTATCTTTCCCAAGTATTACCTGTCTGTTTAGAGTACAACTAATCTGAGGATTGATAATGATCTAATTAAGTTGAGTTGCAAGATCATCATCATCACGGGGTATTCTAACTACAAGTGCATCCATGGCATTGGCATGCACTTGTGAGAGCAATGTGTTGATATGCTAAGATTAATTCTATCCTAGAACAAATTAAACATTCAAGAGAAATATAATCAACATGATTAACACAGCAGAAAGCTAGGGCTTCATCTCAAACCCTAGCACTTATATTTAGAACATAATAAAGTAACAAAGAACACAAAATTAAATCTAAATGCTGCTCTGGCTAATCCAGGCATGGCTTTTTTCACAAACCCCTCATTCTATTTATACATGCAACAGCAATCAAAATACCAAACCCTAATTTACTTTAAAACACAAATTAAATGCAACCCATACTCTGATAGCCTCTGAATCGAGTTCTCCTCTTGTCACTTCGTCTTTGGTAGCCTTGCTTGTGGTGATAGAGAGAACCCTAGTCTTGTTTATCTCTAACTTAGCTTCTAGGGTTATGAGAAGCTATGTGAGAGATAACCACGACTTAGGTGTGGCGGAAAAAGGTGCTACTGATGGGGTTGTTGGTGATGGAGGAAGGTGATGATGGGTCTGTGAACGGTATGGGTGAAGGCGGTGAAGGGGGATGGTTCTCTGCAGAGCTGTTGAAAGAGAGAAGAGAAGAAAGAGAAAGAAGAAGAAAGGAATGGGTTGCTCGATAGGGTATAGGGGTATGCGAGTTTTCCTGTGGAGCGGAGGCATCAAGCTTTGATGAGGAGGGCTGTAGCGAGCGTAGGATGCAGCTGGGAGAGATCTGGACGGCTGAGGAAGACTTGGAGTGATCTGGTGTTGCACGGGAGCAGCGAACTTCGATGCGAGTGGGGGCAGCGACCGTTAGATGCAATCAGGGGAAGATCTCGAACGGCTCGGGATGGACGGGCTCGGATGCGGGTCGCGGGTCATGGGTCTAGCTCAAGCCCATATCTTGTAGATGAGTTGCTACTTGTTGGGTTGCAACAAGCTTGCGCGCGTGGGCTTTGGCTTCCGCTCCATAGACGCTCGACTCCAATTCTTCGCTCCTTGGCTCCTCAGTTTCTCCGAGCTTTATTTATTACCTAAAAACACAAAATTAATTAATACAAATATTTATTCTTGAAAACAAAGAAAACACGAGAATGGGATAATATCTCGATTTCTAAGCGCAAAAGATGAGTAAAATGCCAATAAAAAGGTGTATAAATATGCACTATTTGGCACTCATCAAATACCCCCAAACCCGAATTTTACTTGTCCTCAAGTAAAAACAGAAATTAGGAAATCCTAACTATACCCCTGTCGCAGTCTCTCGAATGCATTTAGCGTATGCACTAAGCCTTTAAACCCCTAGGTGTCCCTAGTGGACGAGTTGTAGTCTCGTGAGGGTTTACCAGAGGTGTACCCACAAAACCTTCTCCAACTTCGAGAGTGTAAAAGAGTCTCAAGCCTCCAAGAAGCTATGAGGACATAGAGTTTCGCATGCTAGTAACAGGAAGTTAGAACTATCAAAGAACGCATTCTCATCCTTAAGTGCTTTGAGCGAGAAGTAACCATACCATATGAAAGAATTCGGATTCGATTGTGATCATAAGCCTCGACTTCGCCTCACCATTAGGGTTTTATGATAATTGCACTCAAAAAGATCGCTTTTTAGTCTCTCATGTGTGCAGCGGGAATAAAGAGAGAAATCCCGCACACGTTGTAGGTAAGAAGGATAACCTTCCGAAATAATTTACGGAGACTCCACGAAGTGTGGACAAAAAGAATCTTTTTCTCGATGATCTCTAAGAAAGGAAATCAACCATTAGCAAGGGGTGGGAGTACTCACTCACTTCTCACCCGATCGGCAATTAACATCAATCTCTCATAGGAACCATAGAAACGTCTTCAATCTTCAGTCTTCAACTGTTGATGACGAACTTCTGAACTTCACAAAAACTTGACAATTTTTTTTTTTTTTTTTTTTTTTTTTTTAAGTATCACAATAATAAAACTCAATTTTTTACAAACTTCATTAATTCTCATCCTATTTTCTTTTCTTTGTTTTGTTGCATATAAACCTTGGACTATCTCAACTTTTCTTTCCATATTCTGATGATGCTCCGCTTGTTGACGATGATGTGTTTCTATGGGTCTGCTGATTGAGAGAGAGAGTGATGCTAAATGCAAATCGATATTTAGAAGGAGTTTTCATCTTTAGACGTCACCCTCATGATTGACAAAAACTAGCACTCAAGAGATCAAAAGTAGTGCTGAAATTGGTGCGAAGTTGGGTAGCTCACCATTCCTACCCGGAATTGACGTACGGTGACACACACTCTAATGACTTTTCTAGAAAGTTGCAAAAAATTGAAGGTTGGTGCCTCACTTGATGTAAATTGGGTAGTCTCCACTATGGGTGATCACAATTTTACTACCGAATATCTAAACAAAGACCTAATTCGCTCTCCGGTATGGTTAAATCCAACTTTAACACTCTAATCAACTAAGAAACCCGATTGTGTTCTCCGTACTTCTAACTTCTGTTATTTCGGTCAGATTCTCTATGTAAACATAGCTAGAAGCATGCTAGTGACTCTAAAATATCTAAAAGTTGGAGGTTTTTACAAAAAGAGTTTTTTTTTTTTTTTTTTTTTTTTTTTTTTTTTTTGAAAATAAAAGATTAAAAAGACTAAAAACTCTATATGCAAAAATATGCAAATGCACCCCCAAACCTAAATCAAACATTGTCCTCAATGTGTCGACAGATAGAAAAATTTTAAACAGTCACATACCAAGAGAACTATGCTGAGAAGAGAAAAGGGAAGAGATTACCGGATGTCGGCGGAAGCAAGGTTAGAGCTTCATTAGTCAAGGCTAGAATCCAACATTCTCAGTGGAGATCATATCGGATTAGCACAATATAAGCACAAGAAGACTCAACCGATTCAAGAAAAGAAAAATTTAACAAGTCCTACTGGATTATATACAATGAAAATTCACCATACACTAACAATCTAAAGAGTTGAGGATCAACCCAATAGAAAATATGTACAAACATCAACAGTCTTACACAAATATAACATGAGAGTGCAAGTAAGACTGCATATGGGGATGAGTTTCTCCCAAACCTAAACTTGTGAACAGGTGTGTTTGAGAGCACAAAATCTTGCAATTTTAAAGGTACATCATGCAAAAGGTCTAACTCAAAATGAGTTTTGCTAAGAACAGGCAGACATACATATTCCAACTGTGGTTCCTTAAAGGTGTTATACTTTGATGCAAAATGGTCCAAGAGGACTTGGGAAGCACAAAGCTCTAAGCCTAAATTGGGAACTCTCAGAAAAGTTGGTTTAAGATTTTTGTGACAAACTACACCTAGGTTTGGTGGAGGAGTTTCAATTTGTGACTCAGGAGAGAGGTTAGGTACATCTAAGTTGTTTTCATGTATAAAATCTTTTGTACCATCACACACTTTCCTAAAGTCAGAAGAGGGTAAATCATGTTCATTTTCACAGGATAATTGCACAGGTTCCACATCATCATCACATATATGAATATTAGAAGAAGCATCATTCATGGGGTTCACAAAAGAGACAATTAATGTCTCTGAACCTAAAGATTCTACTACATTTTCAAAATACACATGCTCTTCATATTCATCATCATCATCATAGCAAAAATTCATCTCTCCATTCAAAATTGTAGTATTTTTAGTGTACTCATCTACCTCTAGATTAGGTTCATATTCAATGTTAGTTGCATGAGTAAGACTAGAAACACTATTTTCAATCCTATCATTTCGTAACTCAATCAGGTTCCTTTGAAGAATCATTTTGAGTTGTTCTATTGAAGGAGAGTCTTCACTAGTGGGTATGCATTCCTCATATGGATATTCATTGTATGGTTGTGCATGAGGTTCACTAGAGAAGGGAAGTTCAAACATGTTGCTATGTGGATGGTCATGCATTGCATTCATTTCAAGCCTAGCATTTTGCTCCATGAGTGTTTCCATTATTGATTGCAAACTAGGAGTTGGGGGAGTATAAAATTGTTCATCTCCCCACTGTGGTGAATGATGCATGTGTGCAGGTTGATTATGGTCCCAATAGTCCCTTCTAGACACTTCGTACATTGGATTATCATGGTTTTCCCTAGACTGTCTAAAAGCATGCAAAATATAACAGTACTCAGCAGGGTGGTCTAAACCACCACATAAGGTGCAAGCATGCATTTCATATTGCCTAGGGGAATTAGATTTGACAGTTCGCTCATGTGATTGCCTTTCTAAGGCAGATAGTCGAGCTTCTAATTGATCGAGAAGTGATGATTGGGTATGAGGAGAGTATTCATTCTCAACCTGTGATGGATGATACATGTGCTCATAGTGATTAGGGTATGTGAAGTCAGGGCCCTGAGAAGGCTCATAATAATCCCTAAAATCACTATGGCATGTGGGGAGTTCATACTGTGAAGCATGCCCGTAAGCAAGCTCTCTAAGGGATTTGTTTGTATCCCCAGATGCAGACCAAAATCCTGACATGATTTAGTAACTCAAATTGAACTCAAAGCCCAGTTTGGTTTATGTGGGTTTTGTTTGGTTTAAATGGGCTCATTTTTGTTTTTGTAAGCTTTGGTTTATGTGGGAAGCCCAGGTTGCTGTGGACTCAATTTGGTTTATTGGGTTTGTGTGGGATTTGGTTTGGTTTTGTGGGATTGGTTTGTTTGGGATTCAGCTTTGTTGCACAGCCCAGATGATGTTTAAAAAGTATAGCCCAGAGGTGGGTTGAGTTGGGTTGAGTTTTGTGCGAAGCCCAAGAAGTGAGAGAGCCCAAAGCAGAGAGGCTTAGGTGGGCTTGACTTATGTTCAGGCCAGTTATGGGCTTCGGTGGTTCATGCACAAGTTGTTTTTGTGCAGTTGTATGCACAACCCGGTGTGGGTTTCGAGTATGTTAAGGTGCAGAGATTGGCGAGCTCAAGACAGTTGTACATCCCGGTTTATGCAAGGCTTGCACAAAGACAGTGCGAGTGCGGTGCGGCTTATGCACTCGGTCAAGGCGAGCACGGGGAAAGGATGGCAAGTGAATTACACACACCGCAGCAAAAATGATACCTGATTTCTCAACTTAAGCACAACTTATAGCAACACACATTCACACAAAAAGACAGAGCACAGGCCAGATTAAGAGCAACTCACAAAGACACTGGGGTAGCCTATCAACACGGAGACACTAATTCTCCAAAATATCACAATACTCGCGAGAGCAATGTGTAGTCAGGGTGCAACAGATGCGAGAGATGTAAAAGCAGATGAAGTATTTTAGCTTTTCTACACGAGACTTACATGCCACAAAGTGTGTCAATATATTCATTGAGGTGCACTCACAGCAAGGTGGCAAAAAATTTTATGCAAAGGCACCAGGGCAAGGTGCACTCACAGCAAGGTATGCACACACATTGCAGTTCAGGGTATCATGAGGTTACTAGCTCAGTACAATGTGGTTTTAGATTTCACCGATGTAGCAAATCAGCAAACACACAATGCTAGCACAATCACATCAAGCTTAGTGAGGTCAGTTGAGCTCAAAACTCGGGGCTTATGCACAAGTCGCAGCAGATGCAGGGGTCTGGCACAACTTGGCTCACCAGGGCAGATGTCAACAAGGTCACAGGCAAGGTGCAGATGTCTCACACAAGGCACACAGGTGCGCAAACAAAGATGCTCAGGATGTGTGTACTACCTAACACAGGTTATAGCATGCATCGAATGGCTTACAATCTCGTGTATGCAATTTACGGTGGTTATGCTCGGTTATCAATATGTTCGAGTCACGGGCGGATGGAGTTTACGGTTTTCGCAGTTGAGCTCGGGGGTCTACAGAGCAAGGCTTGCTCTGAATTACAAACTACCGGCTAACCAATGTAAGATCGGGCACACAAGGTACGGCACACAACAAGGTCTCACAGATTTACCGGCTTATCAAAGATTGTAAGCACAGACTAGCAGAATAGTGTAATATCATAGTACTCTCAGCTAGCATATGTGTGTTTCAGAGGTCAAGGCACCACTCACCTACAAGTCGCAGGGCTTGCTCAGTTGCACCTTATCTTCCTTTCTTTGGCTTTGCCCAGCTTCTGCAACATAGGTAGCATGCACCTGCTGGCTCAAGAGAGAAATCTCAGTTCTCAAAAATTACACAGTTTAAAGCAATGGAGCAGTATTTGCAGTATGAGAAGCAGCCACTGTTACAGATGCAGATGTGTAAAGCAGATGTGCACTAAGAGATGCTGATGTGTAAAGCAATGGAGCAAGATGCTCAAGATGCAGATGTGCACTAAGTTACAGATGCAGATGTGTAAAGATGCAAAGATGTAGAGGTTAAGCTAAGTTATGCAAGAATGCACTAGGAGAACATAGATATGCACTTAAGGTAAGTAGACTATGATATGCACATGATGACAGGATGGATGGAAGTAATGTAATACAAAAAATTAAGCTAAGTTACACTAGTAAAGATTAAAAGCAAAGATTTCAGAGCAAGTATATACAAGATGAGTTGAAAGTCAGTGAAGCAAGCACATCAATCGACTCAGCACACGCCAAGTCCCCGGCAGCGGCGCCAAAAACTTGGTAGGCCTTCGAAGATGTTTAGATTTAAGCCTACTTGTAATAAACCGCAAGTGCACGGCGTCTATCGGAGACGCGGCAAGTACGGGTCGATCCACAGAGAAATGGGTGTGCTTAAAGTGATCTTATGGCTTCCTAAACTGATTTCAAGAGTGGCAATGTGACAACAGGGGTTTGTTTGCCGATACGGCTAAGATGAAATGAAGTGAACCTAAACTAAGGTAAAAGACAGTGATAAAAGGGATGCTAGAGTCTTCAAATCAGCCACTAACTTCCACTGTGTCTTTAGCTAATTACATTACTCTTGTCCTTGTAATCAGATAAGGGAGAGTGTCAAGTCTACCACTTACCTAAGGTGTTTCACCAATGGATGATTCAATCACAACTACGGTATCTTTCCCAAGTATTACATGTCATTTAGAGTACAACTAATCGAGGATTGATAATGATCTAATTAAGTTGAGTTGCGCATCATCATCATCACGGGGTATTCTAACTACAAAGTGCATCCATGGCATTGGCATGCACTTTGTGAGAGCAATGTGTTGATATGCTAAGATTAATTCTATCCTAGAACAAATTAAACATTCAAGAGAAATATAATCAACATGATTAACACAAACAGTAAAGCTAGGGCTTCATCTCAAACCCTAGCACTTATATTTAGAACATAATAAAGTAACAAAGAACACAAAATTAAATCTAAATGTCTTTGCTCTGGCTAATCCAGGCATGGCTTTTTTCACAAACCCCTCATTCTATTTATACATGCAACAGCAATCAAAATACCAAACCCTAATTTACTTTAAAACACAAATTAAATGCAACCCATACTCTGATAGCCTCTGAATCGAGTTCTCCTCTTGTCACTTCGTCTTTGGTAGCCTTGCTTGTGGTGATAGAGAGAACCCTAGTCTTGTTTATCTCTAACTTAGCTTCTAGGGTTATGAGAAGCTATGTGAGAGATAACCACGACTTAGGTGTGGCGGAAAAAGGTGCTACTGATGGGGTTGTTGGTGATGGAGGAAGGTGATGATGGGGGATGGTTCTCTGCAGAGCTGTTGAAAGAGAGAAGAGAAGAAAGAGAAAGAAGAAGAAAGGAATGGGTTGCTCGATAGGGTATAGGGGTATGCGAGTTTTCCTGTGGAGCGGAGGCATCAAGCTTTGATGAGGAGGGCTGTAGCGAGCGTAGGATGCAGCTGGGAGAGATCTGGACGGCTGAGGAAGACTTGGAGTGATCTGGTGTTGCACGGGAGCAGCGAACTTCGATGCGAGTGGAGGCAGCGACCGTTAGATGCAACTGGGGAAGATCTGAACGGCTCAGGATGGACGGGCTCGGATCTGGGTCGCGGGTCATGGGTCTAGCTCAAGCCCATGTCTTGTAGATGAGTTGCTACTTGTTGGGTTGCAACTGTTTGCGCGCGTGGGCTTTGGCTTTCTGCTCCATAGACGCTCGACTCCAATTCTTCGCTCCTTGGCTCCTCAGTTTCTCCGAGCTTTATTTATTACCTAAAAAAACAAAATTAATTAATACAAATATTTATTCTTGAAAACAAAGAAAACACAGAATCTGGGATAATATCTGATTTCTAAGCGCAAAAGATGAGTAAAATGCCAATAAAAAGGTGTATAAATATGCACTATTTGGCACTCATCAAAGGGGAGGAACGCGAATCCAATTGTGTGCGTCCATATGGTCGAAGACGAGGAAACAAAGACAACCAAATGTGCATAAGAATAAATAATCAGACACATGATTAAATAGCAATTCGTAAGGAGGTTTTAAACCGGTGGGAGTTGAGGAAAACATGTTCATAAGAAAAGTGGTTGTAAAGAATGCATCATACCAAAAAGATAAGGGAACATATGCAAGAGATAGTAAAGTAAGGCCACTTTCGACAACATGGCGATGTCTACGTTCTACTAATCCATTTTGTGCGTAAGTATGGGGGCATGAAAAACGATAATGAGTGCCATTTGATTGTAAAACTTTAGTGAATTTTCGATATTCACCACCATTATCATACTAAAACACCTTAATTTTGGTGTTAAAGAGATTCTCAACATGTTTAGAGAATATAACAAAAATTTGCGACGCATCAGATTTTGCATGCATAGGAAATATCCATGTGTAACGACTAAAATCATCAACAAAAAGAATATAATAACGAAAACCTTCATTGGATAAATTAGGAGCAGGTCCCCAAACATCTGACACAATCAAATCTAAAGGATGATCATAAACTATAGTGCTAGACTTAAAAGGTAATTTATCACTCTTATTCTCTAAACATGAGGAGCAAAACGAAAGTTTAGAACTCGAAACCGGAAGACAATGATGACGAACAACTGATTGAACAGTACGAAGCATTGGATGACCTAAACGTTGATGCGAAGTTTGAATTGAAACACGTTCACCAACAAGAGCTTTAGGAGTGACATGGTGAAGAGTGTATAAACTATCACGGAGCTGCCCCTTAAGTGCTACCTCCCCCGTATATCGATCCTTAACAAGGCAAAAATCATCACAAAATTCAAAAACCACATCATTGTCACGACAAAATTGAGAAATTGATAGAAGAGTGAGACAAGTGTGGAACATGAAGAACATTAGAAAGTAAAAATTTACGAGTGGGAGTTTGTAAAACAACATTACCAGTATGAGATATAGAGAGATTTGCACCACTAGCAGTTTTAACCAGATCGGGACCGGTATATTCACAATGAGTTTGGAGATTACCCAGATTATTTATCATGTGATTTGTTGCACCAATACTATCAGGAAGCCAATCATAGATATTGATAGGATTATGGGTAGCGGTATATGCCGCACAAGGTACGGACGATGAAGAATAACTTTTACCGTCTCTTTTGGGACTATTATTTGGTTGTGGACGATGCGGAGGATAATCGTTCTTATCGTAACGCTTCCAAAAATTTCTAGCATCATGATAGGGTTGTATACAAATATGGCATATGGTAGCTGGGGTGCCATTCTTGGTAAGAGGTGCATCACTGTGACGGCTAGTACGCACAATATTTGCTTGTTGAGGAGTATAAAGCAATTTGTTTTGAGCAGTAACACGAAGATCATAAGACAAAAGTATGGATTCAAACTGATCAGTGGTAATCAGACTCATAGTTATAATCAGAGAACTAACGATGCTTTCATATGCTGAATCAAGACCTTTGAGAACATAATGACAAAATTCAGTATTAGAAATATCATGACCGCTAGCAGCAAGAGAATCAACGATGTTGCGGACACATTGAATGTAGTCATCCATAGAGAAGTTGCCTTTGGTAATAGTTTGAAGAGATGACGTTAGGTGAATAAGTGTAGCATCAGTTTTAAGGCATAAAATTCTTCAAGTTTAGTCCAAACCTGAGAAGACGTCTGGCAGGACTTCACTTTAGCTAAAATAGGAGATTTCAATGATGATAAAATACATCCAAGTAGAAGTTTGTCGGTTCGAATCCAAGCCAAAAACTTAGGGTTTGGAGACTCATCAAGTTAAGCCGGCAGACAGTTGGTGGAGCCATTAACAAAAACTTTCAAGACCATAACCTTGCAAGTAGGGTAAAAAATGAGCTTTCCAAAGAAGAAAATGATTACCATTGAGCTTTTCTGAAATAACTTCATGGAGTCTAGCAAAAGGGATCTCGGTCCAAGAAGAAGAAACCTCATCGGTAATATCAATTTGAGGAGATTTAGATGATCCTTCTGTAATAGTCATCATGACCTAAAAAAAGAGTGTTGAAAAAGAAAGGATCGTAAACAAAAAAAAAAGAAAAAAAAAAAAATCAGGCCCTTGGAAAACCAAGGTGATACTGATAACATCGTGTTCTCAAATGTTGAGAAACACAAAATAGAAGTTGTATATTTATATAAACAATTACAATAGGTATTCCTTTTTGTACACGAAATATAAAAGATATACGGTATATAAATACAAGATATTTCCTAGACTAATACAAGGTAAAATAA
The DNA here is from genome assembly GCA_023531295.1 of Papaver armeniacum. Taxonomy (NCBI): domain Eukaryota; kingdom Viridiplantae; phylum Streptophyta; class Magnoliopsida; order Ranunculales; family Papaveraceae; genus Papaver; species Papaver armeniacum. The sequence goes on from JAJJWW010007968.1 coordinate 58,210, forward strand.
GGAAACTAGAATTAGTCGTGACTTGTTAAGTCACGACAAGTATATGTCCAATAATATATTCATAGAATTCACAGGCGATAGAAAAACTAGATAAAATATTATACATAAATATATAATACTATTTAAACAAAACACTTAAATTTCAAAGATATAATTAAAATCCGATAGTAAATAGAATTAAAACTCTGTAAAAAAATATCAATAATTTTGGTTTGAAAGAAGAAAATCAAGGAGTGTGTGGTCTGTCGAAGTTAAATCAAATTGAAGATCTAGGGTGGGGCTTGTAATAGTGGTATTTATTAGTTTTACCATTATACTTGCATGTCTGTCAATTAAATACCATGAAATGACACATGATAGATATCTTGTAATTATATATATATATAATATATTTTGATAGAAATGCAATATATAATAGGGTTATTTTGTTTTTAGTCTTAAGTTTTGTCCAGCTTTTGAGTTTGGTCTAACATTTGTCCAGGTTGGTGTTTGGTACCTGAAAAAGACGTTGACTCGAGTTGACTATGTTAAAAATTGACTTTTGTTTAGTAATTACAAATAAAATAAAATAAAGTCTTATAGCTAAACAAATTTACTATTGTATCCTTAACTTCAATAATATTTTACATGATAATCCAGGCTGGATTGGAACAGGCCTGACATGTGTTGAATCGGCTGAGTTAACTCGTCGATTGATAAACCCAGCGGAGTTGTATCCAATGTAGTTAATATCGGATATCGGTTTGTCTCGGCCTGGGACCGGTACACTGGTACAACATTGTATCGGGGAGATCTCGGTTTCAAATATCGGTGCAATATCGGTTCTAAATTTTAAGTTTATATCCATAATTTTTATTGTTTCACACAAAATTAGACAAGATAAAAATATTTAGCTGTAAATACAATTAAGATACTTAGATATATGATGATGATGAGAAGATGCATGAACTGGAAAAGACAAATGTGCTGTAACAATAATCAATTCTCCTAATCCCAAGTCCTTCCTGAGTGAAAAGAAGAACTGCTACTGCGGTGTGTGATGCCCAGTGTAAAGGAACAAAATCAAACCACAAAGTAGCCCAGAAACCCAATTTCAAGGAAATCAAATTGCCAAGATGAAACCCGGTAACCCGGAGACCACACCATGTTGCAAATATGGTTTACTGAAACGAAAGAAGAAAAAAAAACAACATATTCAGTCTTCTGTTTCTGAAAATTGTAAGGTATAAAATCCAATTAGACGATAACTGCACAACATAAACTAACTACGAATTCATAAAATTGCATCCATCAGTGAGAAAATATACTAATAGGTCGAGTTCCATCATTTAAAGAAAAATAAAATCACAGCAAAAGAATAAATTAATAATCAAAACCCCAACCTCTTGTTAACAACAAAAGAATAAATTAATGATCAAAACCTCAACCTCTTGTTAACAGCCGGACCATCAATTGAATCTCGCCATTGACATTGAGAAGAAGAGTTTTTTCAGATGAGAAGAAGGGTTTCTGAAAATTGTTCTGCTACATTCGATGAGATTTAGGAATATCCCTTCCCTTCATAAAAATCCTATATTGCCCCTGATATTTTGTGTATATCGGCCGAAACTATCCCGTACCGGAAAACCAGTTTGTACCGTTTCGTGTATATCGGCCGATATTATCGGCAAAATATCGTATCGCAATATTCCTGTTACCGTTTCGCTCTAACACCGGTACCAATAATATCGCCGATATTTCGGCCGGTACGGACGATATTGACTACATTGGTTGTATATGTAATGAATCAATTCCGACCATAATTTCAGGCCATTTCTTTCGAATCCTTTCCTGCGCACTCATTCATTCATACACAAATCATATTATTCATCTATTCAACACTTCCAACACTCATGCAGTTCAATCAATCAGCAACTTGTAACTTCATTTGCTCAACATTAACAACATCACCAGCTTCATTCCTTCTCTATTGCAGAGACACCAACTCCCATTATCTGCGGCTTCTTTTGCAATTCCAGCTTAAACCAATACCACTGCTATCTCCTCTATGAGCTCAGATTGAGCTGTAATCACCAACACCTCAGACCACACCAATTGCAAGAAGCAATTCCATCGCACCAAAACCCTTTTCAATAACAATATCCCCATCTCTCAACAGCAAATCACAGCATCTCAATTTCTTCCCTGATTTCTCAACCGAGCCAACAACACACATCAAAGATTCAATATCTTCTTCAGATTCTTCAAACCCTAACCTTCTCCCAATTGTTTGTTTGAATCAATTTCACCAAATTTAGATTCATCTCACCCATATTCAGACTAAACGAACATCAATTTTTCACTGTTATCCAACCATTCGATCATTCATACATCGAAACCCTAAAACCACAAGAGAATCTCCACTTCCATGTTACAAAATCAGAATCAATTCATAATAAACCCAAATTCATCTTTCATTGATGTAAACCCTAATCTCAATCCGCTGGTAGAAATCCCCAAAATTCAGACCATATCAACAGTTCTGCGATATTTGTCTGTGGTTTCTTCTTTTTATCTTCACGAACTAAATAAGCTCAAATAAAACCACAAACCCTAGCTATCTCTCGAACATGACCATGAAGAGATCTGTATTACTTAAAAATCTTAACTATCGATGTGATTTTTGTCTGGTTTTCTTTTTTCTTTGCTTTGGAAGATGAAAAGAAGAAGATAGAGAAGAAGATAGAACCGTAAAGAAAAGATGAGAATTCATAGCCCCTAGATCTATCATCGAATGAACTGTTGGTGTGATATTAGAACACGTGTTTGGATAATTACCGTATGTCAGGGATATATTTGTAAACTCACATAATTTATTTTGTAAAATTAATTAAAATCAAATCAGTAACAGTCAACTCTGGTCAACGTTTTTTTCAGGTACCAAACACCAACCTGGACAAATGTTAGACCAAACTCAAAAGTTGGACAAAACCTAAGTACCAAAAACAAAATAACCTTATATAATATCATGACCCGATTATATCTAACCTTTACCTAATCACCAAACTTGGCCTTAAGGGTGGCTGGGATTCTTTTTGGATTGAACAACAGAGATTATGATGTATCTCCAACAATGTCTAACCTATACTTAAGCACGTTGGGTTACTGGTCTCGACTAACCCTAAGAATTGAAGAAATTAAACTTCTTAGCTTAACCTAACTTTAAATGACTGAGATTCTTCTTAGATCAGATGACAGAGATAATGTCGTGGCCAGACTATATCTAACCACTTAAGCTAACCATATAGGGTCCTTCAAAGGAAGAAGGTATATATGTGACCGGGACCAAAGAGAAACCAAGATTCTTTCTCAGATTTGGACGACTCTGATTATTCAATGGCCAGAATACATATATAACTTTAGTCTTACATTAATAGCAACTGAGATCTCTTTAGATTCGGTAGCAAATAATTTGCAATGTACCGACTATATCTAACTTTTACTTAACCACATTGTGGCTTAACCCAAAAAGTGAAAGAAACTAAACTTCTTAGATGACAAGGTTTATGATATGACCCAACTATATCTAACCCACTTGACCTCACAACATCGGGGCTAACCAAAAACCCACAAAAAGGTTACCTAGTGTGTATATATATATACTCAGTAAAGGAATACGTGTATAGGGTCAGGTGATGAGAGTTAAATTGTGCAAGCATGGGTCGTCCATCAAGACTAACTTAATTGCTATTTTGATTTTTATCAAAATATTATGCTAAAAATAATTAATAAAAACCTAGGGTTTCAAGGATCTACCAGTATCATATGCATACAAGAATATTAAGACCATTTTCTATAATTTTCTTCAATAATGCTCAAGACGATTTAGGACAAGGATTTACATCATGGAAAATAAAACATATAAACCAATAAAAAATCTCAAATAACTAATAATCTTCTTCACTTAATGATGCTAGTCCCGAAAATAATAATTAATTATTTAACAAACATTAGGACACAAGAAGTAAATGAAATAAAACCCTTCATTAAACACGTCCGTGCGTATTAATACGGAAAAATAACTATATTTTTGTCAGTTCCGGATCTTTCATGTGATTAGTTTCCACACTTGCGCTTTAATAAATTTGCCAATTAATTCCAAAACGACGTCAGCCAATTTTCCAACTACTTGCATCCTTTGCGCACCATAATGGGCTCGACCCACTAACTTGTACTGCGTGAATCTTATGTCAACTGCCCAGTTGACCATGTTCGTTCATCGGTATCTTGAGATAATTGAATTTTCGTTCATTTTGCGGTCGAATTCCGCGTTTTAGTCCAATCGAGCTTTATCCATTAAACTCTACATAACTAAAAAAAAAATCATAAAAAATCAACTAAATAAAGCACTAAATAAATGTAAATCAAAATATAAAAGTGACATGTTTACACATTCATCAAACATCCCCAAACCTACATTTTCCTAGTCCTCGAGAAAAAATGAAAACTAATTTAAAAATGAAATTAAAATCGTAACTCACTTTCGCAGGAATCGCGACTACATTTAGCATGTGTAACAAGCCTTTAAACATTTAGCTGACCCTAGTGGTCGAGTGTTATCTTGGGAGGATTTACATGAGGTATACCCACAAAATCTTTGGTCCAATTTCTAGCTACCTATAATCGATTGAGGATAGACACTAAACAATCGATCTAGTTGGCCTAGTCCACATAACTCTTAAGAGTCTCACACAATTTATCCATGATTATGTGAGATTCACGTGTAGTTTCATCGAGCTTCTAGCGACTCTTCTAAAGAAAGACTTGAATCATAAGAAAAATAATAAAGATGTCATGAATTTATGTAGTATCAATGAAACGCTTGAGTGAATCTTATAATTAAAGACTTTGATAAGAGAACTGTGCGGCATCTTTTTTACAAAATCCTCCAAAGACTTCGAACATCCATTATGATCATTATAGTATTGCTCATTTTCTCGTTCATATGACTGATGCACGTGCAAATAATAATTGGGATCATCATGGTATGAGCCATAACCTTTAAAATCTCATTAATGGTCCCAAGTAATATCCACATTATTATCATAGTACGGATAATGTCTATCTCAAAAACCGATCGGATATTCATTATATTGATCCTCGTAATACCAGTTCGACATTTTTTCTGGTACAAGTTAAATGCAGGGTCGATTAAAAATGGGTAGGCTCGGGTTATAGCAAAATAGTCAAGGACTGGTCAAAGGTACATGCTACGACTTGTTGATTTTTGGCTGGTAACTCTTATAAGGCCAACGACCGGGGTTCGGCGTGCTTTTCTACGAGTTTTCCTAAAATCGGTTGTCTGATGAATGCAAAATGTTATGCAAAGTGTCTTTTAGGAAGAAAAAAAATTATAAATAAATAATAGTACAAAATAGGAGCTAACTAAGATTATTAGATGTATTTACTTAGCTTCGATTATCTTAGAAGCTAAGTAAATATATCATAGAATAAGATTCACTACTTCGATTATCAAACTAATGACTGACCAATAATAAGATTAACTATTTATGTTAATGAAGTTCATAACAAGAAGAAAGAGAAGAAACATGTCTAAAACTCTTTAAAAAAATGTAGAGATCATACAATAGACCCCCTTTTATGTGAACACTAGGGCTTAACCCGTGCCGTTAATTTTGGATAATATTATAGTAACATTCATAATTCATTCAGTGTGTGAATAACTCATTTCATGAGATCAATTTTTGCACATCATCATAAGTCGTATAATTCACGCCATAGGCATTTGATACAAATTACTCAGGCACAACTTCTTCTCTATCTTTCATATGACAAATAAATATTCATACAATAAATCCATCTACTAAAACTTCAAAAAAACGATAACCATGTACGAAAAAATCCACGGGAACAAACAAAAGCTCAGCCAAGCGACTGCATTCAAATTCCCGATTTCGAAGTCTCCGCAAAGTTTCATTCTTGCCACTTCATTTCATATCTAAGTTCTTTTTTCTACGCCTTAGCTTCAAGGATGGTTTCTTGAAAATTTTAACAATGGTGTGCCAAACCCCTAGACAAATTATTTACCCTTAAAAGAGTGCTCCTTTGCTAAACTCCATCTGAAGCCACCTTTTACCAAGGAAAAAAATCCACCATAGCACACCAAACCATAGTGTAAGAAACACCAACCATTATCTGATTCTTGTCGATTTATGTATTTTAAATGCCTACTATATAATTTGGTATTTAATGGATTGTAGATGATTCTAGATCTCGTTTGTCAGAAAAATTCACATGGTAGTACTCTTTCAGTTGGTAGGAATCAGCTAGAAACTAAGGAGCAACTCCACCAAAAACAGGTTCCATATATGAATCGGGAGGGTTTGTACATTAGACACGGTGCTTATATTAAGTGAATTGTTTTTGTAAAAGAAAAATCTACCAATTCTGACTAAGCATATGTTGCTCCTATCTCTCATAAATCCACTGCCCTTGTAAAATTTTCAAAATGTTAGTAGCTCAAACTGTATGTAAGATAATTCACATAACCCATGTAGGGCATTAAGAGTCCAACACGGCAGAAACAAAAAAGAAAATAGGCAAGCATTCCCTAAAGAAAAAGAACTAAACAAATACAGTTTTGTACTACAAGTATTCAAATAACTCACAGTTATCTTACACTTTTGTGAAAATATAACTTCCTGATATCTAGAAACTTCAAACTAAAATCGCACGGTCAAGACTAAGAAACCAAAAAATGCATACACCCATTATCCCATTGTGGAACAGTTACTGCAATGAGACATATCCATAATGCTAGTAACATCGTACATCGAGATGCACTTGGAATTTGATTAAAACTATCTACCCGTTAATGGGAAACTTTTGATCATTCTATAACTAAATTTGTAGTGTTACGAAATCATAGTCATTGCTAAAACTAATTTTGTAAGATAAAAAGGCATAGGTGCAGGCTTGTTTACATAAATATAGTAGGATACTTGATACCCATTGACACTTTATAAAACAACTGCCTTTCCATACATATTTCCAAGAGCTTTCTTTATAAAAAAAAGTGATCGATTGAATTTTCAGATTTGGAAAACAATAAAAGTAAACTCGTCCATGTTTCAAATTAGCATCACCACCCCATGTAAAGACAATTAGCTATTTAAAGATACTGGGTGAATGAATCACAATCACATCTTTTTTAATGACTTATATGTCGTTTTTCATGCATTTCAGGTCCAGGAAGTTTCAAATAGGAGTCCACAAAGATATGAATTTGTGTAGTATGTGTACATCTATCTAGATAGAAGAAGAAAAAGCAAAATCCTACTTTTTTGCTAGAGATAATTCAACATAACCATATCCATTAAGTTAGCAAATGGTTATCTCTATAGTGTGTTTTCGAGCTGCACATACGAAAAGCTACCCATTTATTTTTCGAAGAGGCTGAATTTGCTGGTTATTAAATCTACATGCCTGAGGATATGTCTAACAAAGGTTTTACTGCGTATCCAAAGTGAAATTTGATTTGCGCTGAACATAAAGAAACAGAGAATCCACAGGTGTGTACAATTGCACAACAAAACATATCTTCTATTATCCAAATGCTAAGGTATCCAATAACCAAGTTTAATAACTGAATGGTGAAATCAATACCGAACAAATATATATATTAGACTTTTTCTCTGGCATATCCAATATAATGAAATAATACTATAACATAACTCACCAATTTAGTTGGCAATTTGCTTTGTATCTGTACAAATTGCAATGTCTGTCTTTCATAAACAAAAATGTTGAATCTTCACTGGATGAATTCTTATGTTGAGCTTCAACCACACCCTCGAGCTTCCATCACTTCAATGACGAATACAACCCTGCTTCCAAATGCCCACTTTTAATCCACATTGATAAAAGTAACGTGATCTACTCAAGTCTAACAAAGTATCGTATGAACCTAATATATTAACCCTATAGAACATAGCTTTATGTTCTGCAACTTTCGATGCGACTGCTCGTGTTCCTTGGCCTCCCAGAACTGAAACTACTGTATTTTGTAACCATAGTAGAACCTTATTTAACTCTCCACAAGTATCAAAGTTATGCCTCATTCATCCAAACAAAATGGGTGAAGAATATTACCACGAAAGTGATTCATTTTGCACAAAAGTAATCAGATTCTATATGAACGGTACCTGTATTGAATGTTGATGTCTCATTCCTATCAACATCTTTATCATAAGCTATTACTATGTCGTGAGATTGTAGTTTAAGCATTTCTATACGCTATACACATTATGTTTTAGTTTTTAGTACTAACACCCTCTTCGTGCAAACAAAAACCCAAATGCGATAAATTTATAGACAAATACTTTAATGAATAACTCAAATTTATTTCTAGATTATATCACTAACCTCTAAATTCCTGGAACGTTCCTTATTTTGACTCTTTGATTAACATGTAGACTGATATCAGCAGCACTTTGCACCGTGTGTGAATCCCTTGATTCGAAGCATAATTACACGACCACTATTATCTCTATCGTTATTCCCGTTCAATCAAAATAGATACCAACTCTGATATTCACCCAAGTATTGAGGTTCCCAAATTAAGAATCATTTGTTGAAAAACCAAATTGAAAGAAATAAAAACACCATGAAAATACTTGGGACTCAGGATGCCATCACGATCTGTTAGTGGAGAATTCCTTGTGCCTTCCTCTTCTTGGTGCATCGAGAATCACCCACAAAAGATTGCGTTCGATTTCCTTCTAAACCCATTGTCAACTGAAAGGACGATGTTTACATGCAATAAGAGAAATAAGAAATCTGACTGGTAAGACATTTTTAAGAGGAGATTCAAATCAAAAATAATTCATGTCCTATGGCTCTTTACTACTGTTTCAAACTCTGCAAAATTATAAAATTGCAAGAATTCAACAAAAACTGTTGGGTATTCGATATGAAGCTTCAGAAAAAATAAATGGGAAGTGTGAGATAAAGAAATTGAAACCTAAATGGTTGCTGCTTTAGTTACCAAGTCGAAAACTGCAAAAAAAACACAGTTGGATGGAACAAAACCACAAAGGAATATGAATCTGGTTTTTATTATGGAAGGTAAGAGGGTTAGGGATGGTTAAGAGGATAATAACAGTTGTAGATTTGTCTTTCTGGAAAGTAAATCTAAAATTAATCAAAATGAACCAAAATTTGGAGCCTCAGAGAATCAGAGAACTAAGACTCACAAAATCATACCCGTAATTTGATTTTTGTTCCAAAAAAATTCTGATCGATCTTCCTTGAGAACTAAACCAAAACTCAAAATAATGAAGCACAACCCATGATTAACAAAATAAACCTCAAAACGGTACCTGTGTGTTGCATGTTTAATGATTAAAGGAAGGAAGACGAAGAAATTGAATATCAAGCAGCGGTGGATAACGAAGAATTTGAGGGTGGAGATTTTGGCATTGAGAAGGAGAGAGAGAACGATTGGTCTGTACACGGTTACTCATTTCTCATTCTCAAACTATGGAAAACATGCGGAAGAAGGGTTTGGTTTGGACAACCACAACCATGGATTTATCTTTGCCAAGGACAAATCTGGACCACCACTTACACAGGCAAAGTTAGCCAAACTGTGTTTTATACTCTTGAAAGGGTTTGTTTTTATAACTTTTTCTTCTTTCTCCAACTTCCAAAACTAGGTCTAGTTTTCTCAAAGTCCATCTCCAAGTAGTCCACTAAGACCATAAAACCCATGTGTGAAAATAACTTTTCTGGAATTTCTATCAAAAATTGGTGTCGGGATGCTAACGTCATCAACCAGAATACTCTTTGTCGGTGTTAGAATTTGCTGTCACCGGTCACCTTTCCGGTCAGTCAAATAGTCAAAGTCTTCATTTTTAGGTCATAGTGTTCAAATTTTATTTTCCACTGACCAACATTTTTTTTTTAGTTGATTCTGCTTCTTATAAGAATAATCAAACCATTGATTTTTACTCGGTTTGTTGTTAAATGAGTATATATTAGACAAATAATCTGTAAAATCATAATATTTGGCCAAATTATGTCAAAAGTTTTTTTTTTCTGTGCCGACTTTTATGTCCGCATTCATATCTCTAAAACGCATTAAACACGAATTAACACATTTCCACATTTTTCCCAAATCGCGCATAATTGACCGCATATTTGGCCGAATATAAATTTCACCTTGTCGATTAATGCTCGCATTTTTTCCGATCCAAATTTTCATCGGTCGCCGAATTGCTAACTATGTCCTTAAGTACATGAACTGATTTCGTCACTACGCGAATTGGTTGATTTTAAGAGGTTCCTGGACATTTTTTGTAGCTTGAGTACATAAACCGAGTTGGACAGTTCGTGAACTTTTTAGTACAAAAAGGTTCTTGAACTCTGAGACGACAAATTGTTCACAAATTTTCTTGGACAATTCACGAACTATTATATTCTTTGAGAGTTATTGAACTTCACTAATGCTTGAAGGTTCACCACTTGGTGTACAGAGCTTATTTCGGCAAATATATGGTTGTACATTCTTTTTTATTACTGTTTATGGCTAAGCTAAGGTTATAGATATGATTTTTTTGATAGATTCCATCTGCCAGACAATACCCATGAGTGTAGTGATTCTCGTTGATGGTGAAATTAACTTCGAAAAAAATTACATACTTTAGGTATTCAACCATAGGCGACTTGTGCAAATAATTTATGTCATTGTGTGAAACCGGAAGACCAAAAAAAGCGTGACATAAGCAACAATCATAAGTAGCAGTAGGTTCCAAAATAACAATTAGTTTTGGGTAATGCAATCAAGACTACCGGGCATGATTGGAAAACCTCTTTCCTCATTTTGCAATAGTATTTCTCTCACATTTAGCTAGGTTGGTTTTCATGAAAACGTTATACCAAAATAATTAATCATTGTTGCAAAACAGTGACAGATACTTGTATGCAGTTGTTTTACCAATACAAGTATATTTAACGGTAGAATTTGTTTGAAACTCAGAACCTAGAATCCTTAGGATTGCGGTAACCTTTTGTTTAGACTATAACCTCTAATATTTCGTGCATCATACTTATAATGAAATAAACGTTATACCTGATAATGCCAGTCAATAATCCTTATCACGAAGTCGGGGCATGCAGAATTGACCTTGAAAATTTTGGTCACAGTTGAAACGATTTTGAAAAATATAACCGTGCATCAGCTTCTGATGGTTAAATCCTTTTTCTGATGGTTAATTCAGCATCGCTGGAAAATCAGAACAGTTAGAGCATAGCTCGGTTGAACCCACCAAGCGTTGGTATGTCAAGTTTGATTATCATATTTTAGTGAATCAAAATTCATGTTAAGAGTCGCTTGATTATGTACTAGAGTCAACTTCGTATATGTTATCTTGAAAGTATTAGGATAATGAGACTTTACAAGTATTGTGAAGACTTGAAGATGTGAAGAAGCAAGGATCTACAACGACAACAATCATCCTTCCACTTGAGGTTATTGATATTTAACTTGAACTGTTTCATTCCCTAACGTATCTTTCAAGTCGTGCATATTGAAAACAAAACTTCGAAGCATATTTGAACTCTAGATAGACATAGTAATGAGGAATACAATACGAGGTTTATTGCTTAACCATTAAACTTTGTAGATAAGACATCGCCATAATCATTTGAATGCTATTGTGATTATGTATGGGTATGAGGTGAGAATTTCATCCTAGGGAACAATATTTTACTAGTGTTCTAAGGAAGTAAGTTCATAAACTTGTTTGTGAATCGAAAAGGAAATCGCCAGGCATTATTGGGATTGTTATTCATTGCATATCTTGTGAACATCCAATATGTGTGATTTAGTGTAACCGTTCATAACTTGTGGTGTTCTTGGTAAAACTATTCACAAAGGCCTGAATTATGTATTGGTATGACTTTTATTAGTGAAACCGATCTTAAGTAGTCACCTGAGATGGTATGATCGGGTTTGTGATTTTATGTCTGACCAAATATGGGAAAGGGGAGTCGATCCTAGTAGCAGGTGCAATACATCAAAAAGGGGAATCGATCCTTGTATGAGGTGCAACAAGGTTTATAGCAGAAAGGGGAACCGATCATATGGACATGTGAAACGCGTTTTTAGGCAAAGGGGAACCGATCCTGTGGACATGTGCAACACATATAATTAGATACCATATATATGTGGGGAACCGATCCTAGTACCTAGTCAACCTAATTTTGGAAAGCTAGTGTGACTATGCACAGTAATCACATAGAAGGTAGAACCGAAACTTATTTTAGTAGAACCGTTAAACCCATGATTTGTGATTGAATGTTATTTGATCAATCGCATAGTTCTTGAAAGTCAGATGAACCAATTCTAAACTTGTTTGGAAGTGTGGCAAATCGGTTTCAAGGTTGTAAGTGTGAAAGAGAACTTACAAAGTTAAGATGTCGACATACTTTGAACACGTGCTATGAATGCTTATTATTTAATTGTTCAAAGTTATTCTTTAATAGCTAAGGAAAGAAAATCCCATGATCGAAACATAAATAAGTTAATAATCTTTTTATTTAAGGTTATTAACTTCATTTTTAGGAAAATAAGAATTAGTAATGTGCATTTACTAATTAGAGATTTTATGAGAGATTTTGATCATTATTTTTGGACAGAGCATTTCCAGGAATTATGGAAACCGAATTTGTGCTTTAATGAATATCTTGAGAATATTTTCGGTTTTGGAAATTCCTTGGTGTCCAAACTTCCTTGTCTATAAATACTTGAAGTTTGACTTTCTAGCAAACTAATCCTTCGTAACAACAAACTTCCTCTTGTTGTGTTGTTACTGGTGTAGCCGCCTATTCGGAGGGGAGAGTAACCTAATTAGGCGAAATCTCTTACGGCCGCTGAGTTTAAAGTCTTCTTTGGGATTGAGAAGCTCTATTAGTACCGTTGGTGGGAAACTAGATAATTGCGGTTTATCTTTTGCTTTCATTGATTTGATTGACTAACGGTGGTTGAAATTTGATTGCACCTAGTTTGTTTATGCTTGAGAATCTTCTCTTCTGATATAAGATTCACTCAAACTAGTTCAAAGTTTCGACAGGGATCTTTAGACTGTTGTGAGTTCTAAATACGATATTGTGATAATCCATTGTTAACAGACTCCGTTATGTGCGTGATTGATCACAAGAGATTCAAGTGATTGTGTGCAGGTGTTTATTGAAGATCTAAGAAGATTTTAAGACAAAGAAGATATTTAAGATTTCTGATTTTTGGGTTCATAATCTTTGGTGTGCACAATGCTTGTTTCGGTAAAAAGAGGATCCAATTAATAATCGGTTTATCTTTGTGATAGATTGGATTGATTAATTGAGTAGATCGGCATCAACATAATTATTTGGATTAATAGTGTTGTTGGCTTAATCTTAAACGATTACTTCGGTAATTAAACATAAGATAGACATAAGTACCTGACGAATGAGTTTATGTTAGGATAAGCAGAAGAGCCTTTGTCTGACTGATATCACTTGGTTGAATAGAGTTGATACCAAACAGATTTTGTTGTTCCTTTACTGTTTAGAATATGAACCAAAGGAATTTTTCCAAGTACGTGACTTATTCATAGGTTGGAGGCGTGGGAATACATACTGAACTAGGTGAACTATAGGTTTAGTTGCTTGGTCTCAGCTATACAAAGTTAGGTGTAACTTTGTGTAGCGGCTTAATCCTGAGAGTATTCAATTCTGGACAAGGTCCCGGGGTTTTTCTGCATTTGCAGTTTCCTCGTTAACAAAATCTTGATGTGTCGTTTACTTTATATTTCCGCATTATAATTATTTTATTATAATTAAAGTAAATCACACAAACGTTAATTCCTATTTACTTGATAAGTAAATCATATTGTGTTTGGTTAAGTCCGAACCTTTTTATCAAGTAACATACTTTGTTGTTGTATTGTCTCGATCTCGAATCCATAAACGATCACACAAAGTGTGAACCGGTTAGTTGTATTTTCTCGACTCAGTCCATAGACAATCACTTTCGGAGAAAGGACTTATAGGTAGGAAATTTTTTAGCTTGGGGTATATTTGGGTACCCTCTCCTTTTCAATTGGTATCAGAGCAGGCAAACACGAAAATATTTAACAATCTGTGTTTGGTGCGATCCAACCTATAAGAATGAACTCGAGTTCTCATGAATCGACGTCAATTAACGTACCGCCAAGATTTGACGGAACAAACTATCTAGGGTGGAAATCTGATATGAGATATTTTTTCAATCACGAGACTTTAATACTTGGCTATTAGTCATCGATGGTTAAATTCGTCCAAAGATAGAAAATTCAGAAACTGAGTTTAAACGCTTAGTAGACTTTTCGAACGAAGAAAAAGGCTCTTGCAAAGCAGAATTCAGATGGTTTGAATGCTATAATACATGTTGTAAGCCGTGATCTACAACATCATGTATCAACATGTCAAACTTCGAAAGAAGCTTGGGATAATCTTCAGATCGTATTCGAAAGAAATTCATCAGAGAAATAAGCTAGACTTCAAACTCTCACTTCCGATTGGGAAAACCTTCGAATGGATGACAACGACAATTTTGAAGAGTTTCATATTAAACTCTCTGAGATAATTAATGCTTCTTTCTCGTTAGGAAAGACTATTTCTGAAAAGGATATAGTATGCAAGATTCTCAGATCGTTGCCATCTAGATATGATTTTAAGAAGCATGCAATCATAGAAGCAAACGATCTTTCAACTCTCTCACGAAGCACACTCGTTGGAAATTTAAAGATCTTTGATCATGAATCACAGTCTATTCAAGGTAAAGGAATCGCTTTTAAAGCTGCAAGAATTCTAAAAGCTCCAATGGAAAGGAATAGACAGATGGATGATTCAGATGAACAGATTGCAGAAAATTCTGATGATGAAATTGAACAATCATTATCATTGATTACTAGACAGTTTCGAGATCTCTTAAAGAAAAGAAATAAGAGATTCGTTAAGGATACTTATCGATCTTCTCGCCCACATGATCGAGTTCCTGTCAAAAAGGATCATGAAGAAGATGATGAATATCAGCCGCAGTGATTCAAGTGTAAAGGGTTTGGTCATATTGCTAAAGACTGTCCCAATCTTAAGAAATACACTGGAAGCAAGGCATTGGCTGTAACTCTAGACGAGACCTCTGATTCATACGATTCTGAAGAAGAGGAAACAACTAATATTGCATTAGTTGTCAATCTTATTTCTTCCTCCTCCATTAGTGATTTACCCATTTTAAGAATGGACATGTCTTCCGATGTTATTAAGTCACCTAATGGTAAAGGGAAAAATAAGACAAGATGCAAAAATTGTCTCAAAAACAGAAATGCTAAGAGTTGTGTATGCAATTCCAGTCAATCTCAAGATACTTCATTAGTTTGGGGTAACAAAAGGAGATCTTTTCATATTATACTAGATCAAGAACACTCTGGTTGTTCAAAATTCCATAATGAGAGAAAATATCATACTAATGCCACTTGATCGGTATTAGAATTCTTTCCTCACCTCGTGTGCCAAATCTTTGAGTGAGGAAGAAGAAAAATCAAGGCACTTTTGTGTAGATTATGGAAATAATATCTAGTATTTGAAGATATTTGATATATTCGTATTTTTAGGAATACTATATTTTAGGTAGTATGAAAACTATAAAAATATCTTTCTCCTATTTTGGTCATTCCTTGTCCGAACTATGGGTCTGGATCAAATGGTTTCTCTGGAGAAGATGCTAGATCAGAAAGATCATCTTAAAACTAAGTCTGGATCGTCTCTTGATATCAAGGGTAAAATCAGAAAGGGAGATTGGCTTAGCAAGAAGGAAAGAGAGAATACTCTGAAGAAAGATCAGTGTATTGAGGCATTGACACACTTTTGTGTTCAATCAAAGACAGAATTACATGTTCTTGCAGAATCCTTTACGAAAATTTCTCATCTTCAAGAAATTCTGGTCAAGCAACAAGGTTTTCTACTTGAAGAAACTCAAAAGCTGAAGAGTAGTAATCCGCCTTCATTCAGCTCTGATATGAAGGACTAAGTTGCAAGAGAAAAATAGACATCAATTTTTGATTTCTTTCATTGATTGTATTGGTCTATTATGAATAAAATTATTTGATTTATAATTTTTCTTGTGATAGTTTTTGGTTTACATAGCCTGTGCTTGAATTCTTTTATCTTATTGCTATGTATGTTTATGGGATGTTTGATTTCGGTTTTACTACCTTAATATTCGATCTCATATGTTGTGAACACTTGTGGTTTGGGTGACTTTTTGATTTAGCAGGATTAAGTTCTAGCCCATGTTGGTAGGCTTTATCAAAGAATCATGAGGGGTTCTGGTAGAAACAATATGTGAAAAAGTCACGATATGTTGAATCGGTTTTGGTTTAGCATAAAAGCATATGTGTTTCGACGGTTTTCAACTTTTGCTTGCAATTGTTAAAACCGATTTTCAACCTTTCTCTGGTAAAGGTTGGTTATTGTTATTCTTTTGTTTTTGCATAAGGATGACAACCTGGTGATATTTCGATATCAATTCTCCCTGGAAGAAGATACAATCATATTGGAGAAGTGGATGCGAAATTTGAGGTAACAATCTTGTTAGTTAATTGTTTTCCTGTTTAAGAAAAGCCTGAGTTTATTTCATATATATTTATTGCTTTTGCTTAACAAAATTTCGGTACAATTGATGTTTTATTCCATGATGTGTGTGTGGATGTGTGTGATTCAATTGGTTCCGGTTAAGAAAAACTATTGTTATCTTGCTTTATTGTGTGGTATCAATTGTTTAGGCTTACAAAATTTCGGTGCAATTGCGGTGCTTTTAATGTCTATGTTGTTTCAATTGCTTCCGGTTGAGGTGAATAATTATGCAAGTTGATTTATTTGGTTTGTATAAATTATTTATGGCTTAACGAAATAAAAGGTTTACAGGATGAGTTGTTTAGTCCAATTCGATTCCGGATAAGAGAAACTAAGTTAATTATGATCTTAGATAGACTTATCGAAGTGAGGCTTCGGTTATTCAAGTCGAATCGAAAGCCTTAACAAGAATTGCTAGTTAACTAACCTAGTACTTGTCTTGTTTAAAATTGAAAGGTCTAAGTTTATGGATAATTAGAACCTGATGAGAAAAATAAAGTTATCTTTATTTTGGTCTAATCAAATTAAGCGATTGTTTTTATACAATAGGTTTAGCAAAGGGACTAAGGTGCTTAGTTGATTTTTGGTTTGCTAAACTAAAATGGAAAAATTGTTTCGGACAATTGTTTCCTTGGTAACATATCAAAATAAAACTACTTGTAGTTTCGGTTTTGATATTGGTTATCAGAACATGGTGTGTGGAACCCTCGTGCCTAACTCTACAGGTTTCAAGTCTATTTTGAGATTTGAAAGATTCTTTTTGTGTTGTCCTTTATTTTTTCGTTTCTTTGTCATTTTGTGACAAAAAGGGGGAGAAATATATGGAGTAAACAAGTGATACTGGCATTGATTTTATATTGATTGCTATCGCTAAGGAAAAGAACATTGGTGCTTAAATTTTTTATCTAAACGAAAGAGTGAAAGCACAGACTAAGGGGGAGTAACATATCGTATGAAGTGGTATAACAAAGACGTGCGTATTGAATATCTACCTATCTTCCTTATGGGGAGTATTTTCTTTGTTATTATAATGTTAACAGCGGCATTTTCAAGGATTGAATGTAAGCACTTTACTGTGCTGTTGAATTCGAGAATCAAGCGTATGTGTAATGAATTATTGTAATTTGTTTATCCATATGATGTAAGAGTTTTGTCACTAAAATTGACAAAGGGGGAGATTGTTAGAGCATAGCTCGGTTGAATCCACCAAGCGTTGGTATGTCAAGTTTGGTTGTCATATTTTAGTGAATCAAAACTCATGTTAAGAATCACTTGATTATGTACTAGAGTCAACTTCGTATAGGTTAGCTTGAAAGTATTAGGATAATGAGACTTTACAAGTATTGCGAATACTTGAAGATGTGAAGAATCAAGGAGCTACAACGACAACAATCATCCTTCCACTTGAGGTTAGTGATATTTGACTTGAATTGTTTCATTCCCTAACGTATCTTTCAAGTCGTGCATATTGAAAACAATAATGCGAAGCATATTTGAACTCTAGATAGACATAGTATTAAGGAATACAATACGAGGTTTATTGCTTAACCATTAAACTTTGTAGATAAGACATCGCCATAATCATTTGAATGCTATTGTGATTATGTATGGGTATGAGGTGAGGATTTCATCCTAGGGAACAATGTTTTACATGTGTTCTAAGGAAGTAAGTTCACAAACTTGTTTGTGAATCGAAAAGGAAATCGTCAGGCGTTATTGGGATTGTTATTCATTGCATATCTTGTGAACATCCAATATGTGTGATTTAGTATAACCGTTCATAACTTGTTGTATTCTTGGTAAAACTATTCACAAAGGCCTGACTTATGTATTGGTATGACTTTTATTAGTGAAACCGATCTTAAGTAATCACCTGAGATGGTATGATCGGTTTTGTGATTTTATGTCTGACCAAATATGGGAAAGGGGAACTGATCCTAGTAAGAGGTGCAGTACATCACAAAGGGGAACCGATCCTTGTATGAGGTGCATCAAGGTTTATAGCAGAAAGGGGAACCGATCCTATGGACATGTGCAACACGTTTTTAGGCAAAGGGGAACCGATCCTATGGACATGTGCAACACATATAAGTTAGATACCATATATATGTTGGGAACCGATCCTAGTACCTAGTCAAACGAATTTTGGAAAGCTAGTGTGACTATTCACAGTACTCACATGGAAGGTAGAACCGAAACTTGTTTTGGTAGAACCGTTAAACCCATAATTTGTGATTGAATGTTATTTGATCAATCGCATAGTTCTTGAAAGTCAGATGAACCAATTCGAAACTTGTTTGGAAGTGTGGCAAATCGGTTTCAAGGTTGTAAGTTGAAAGAGAACTTACAAAGTTAAGATGTCGACATAATTTGAACACGTGCTATGAATGTTTATTATTTAATTGTTCAAAGTTATTCCTTAATAGCTAAGGGAAGAGAATCCCAGGATCGAAACATAAATAAGTTAAGAATCTTTTTATTTAAGGTTATTAACTTCATTTTAGGAAAATAAGAATTAGTAATGTGCATTTACTAATTAGAGATTTTCTGAGAGATTTCGATCATTATTTTTGAGAGCATTTCCGGGGAATTATGGAAACCGAATTTGTGCTTTAATGAATATCTTGAGAATATTTTCGGTTTTGGAAATTCCTTGGTGTCCAAACTTCCTTGTCTATAAATACTTGAAGTTTGACTTTTTAGCAAACTAATCCTTCGTAACAACAAACTTCCTCTTGTTGTGTTGTTACTGGTGTAGCCGCCTATTCGGAGGGGAGAGTAACCTAATTAGGCAAAATCTCTTACGACCACTCAGTTTAAAGTCTACTTTGGGATTGTGAAGCTCTATTAGTACCGTTGGTGGGAAACTAGATAATTGCGGTTTATCTTTTGTTTTCATTGATTTAATTGACTAACGGTGGTTGAACTTTGATTGCACCTAGTTTTTTTATGCTTGAGAATCTTCTCTTCTGATATAAGATTCACTCAAACTAGTTCAGAGTTTCAACAGGGATCTTTAGATTGTTGTTAGTTCTAAAGACGATCTTGTGATAATCCATTCTTAATAGACTTTGTTCTGTGCGTGATTGATCACAAGAGATTCAAGTGATTGTGTGCAGGTGTTTATTGAAGATATAAGAAGATTTGAAGACAAAGAAGATATTGAAGATTTCTGATTTGTGGGTTCATAATATTTGGTATGCACAATACTTATTTCGGTAAAAAGAGGATCCAATTAATAATCGGTTTATCTTTGTGATAGATCGGATTTATTAATTGAGTATATCGGCATCAACACAATTCTTTGGATTAATAGTGTTGTTGGCTTAATCTTAAACGATTACTTCGGTAATTGAACATAAGATAGATCTAAGGACCTGACGAAGGAGTTTATGTTAAGATAAACATAAGAGCCTTTCTACGACTCATATCACTTGGTTGAATAGAGTTGATACCAAACAGATTTGTTGTTCCTTTACTGTTTGGAATACGAAACAAAGGAATTGTTCCAAGTACGTGACTTATTCATAGGTCGGAGGTGTGGGAATACAGACTGAACTAGGTGAACTATAGGTTTAGTTGCTTGGTCTCAACTATACGAAGTTAGGTGTAATTTTGTGTAGCGGCTTAATCCTGGGAGTATTCAATTCTGGACAAGGTACCGGGTTTTTTTTTTGCTTCCTCGTTAACAAAATCTTGTTGTGTCATTTACTTTATATTTCCGCATTATAATTGTTTTATTATAATTAAAGTAAATCACACAAACGTTAATTCCTATTTACTTGATAAGTGAATCCTATTGTGTTTGGTTAAGTCCGAACCTTTTTATCAAGTAACATACTTCGTTGTTGTATTATCTCGATCTCATATCCATAGATGATCACACGAAGTGTGAACCGATTAGTTGTATTGTCTCGACTCAGTCTATAGACAATCACTTTTGGAGAAAGGACTTATAGGTAGGAAAAGTTTTAGCTTGAGGTATATTTGGGTACCCTTGCTTTTTCAAGAACCTAGAATCCTTAGGATTGTAGTAACCTTTTGTTTAGACCTCTAATATTTCATGCATCATACTTATAATGAAATAAAGGTTGTACCTGACAAAGCCGGTCAATAATCTTATCACGAAGTCGGGGCATGCAGAATTGACCTTGAAAATTTTGGTCACAGTTGACACAATTTTTAATAATATAACCGTGCATCAACATCTGATGGTTAAATCCTTTTCATCGAGTCGTTGATCTTCTTGTGCATACTTGTTTTGGCTCTAGAGATCTAGGTATCTCTCATAAATGTACTTACATCATAGTGTTTGTCAGTTATCATCCAGTTGTTTAACATCGGAATATACATTCGTTGTTCTCCATTAAACCTCGTGATATTCATTTGTATTTCTTCATTATAAGAATCCAATAATTAAAAAAAATATATAATTAAACTAATAAAAGAAGAGGAACTTTATTTTTAGAAATAGATAGACAATTGTGAAATTTGTATAACAAAGGAATGACGATGTTGAAGATAAAATACGAAGTAATATATATATATATATATATATAAAATAGGGTGAAAACAAAAAAATACCGAACGGTACAAACTATACTGAGCCTCAGACTCTTTAGCATTCGACATAATCTCTACCGCACAGTAGAGATTAAGCCATTCGTTGACACTTGCTGTTATATTAGGGATGAGCAAAGGATGAGTGGATGCAAATTTGATACCACCCGCGTCCAATCCATTACAATGACGGATTTTTGAAGGAATATATACAGAAATAAGGTTAGATCTTAACCAAAAAAACTACATAGGTTCCTCTCTCCTCTCCTTTCCCATAACCGTTTTTTCCAAAAAAAAAAAATTCTTTGCAAACAAATCTTCCTAAATCTTTGATTCTCCAAATCTGTTGGATATTATCTGAATTATTCAGATTTCCAATCAGATTTGGATACAAAGTAAATATTTCTATTAGTAGTTGTATTACATAAAACATCGTTATTTTGTGCGATTTTTAGGTTTTTCCTGTTTTAATTTCATTATTGTTCTCATGGTGTTCTCAAACCCATCAGAGATTTCTCATAGCCTTATAGGCATTTCAGACGATTGTTACAATTGTTTTAAGTACGTCAAGGACGATTTCTTCCGGCATGACGTGATTCCACATTCTCTTGAAGATCCATGGCTACCGGATTTGATTGTGATAATGGTGTTTTGTGCTTATTACTCCCTTATGGGACAATTCCATCTTAATGAAGAAGATAATGATGAAGAAACAAATTCTTCAAAATAAAATGGCAGAATTTTAATTCAAATGCCATCCCTCAAGTATCATCAAATTCTGTTTTGAAATTCATGTATTTAGTACATTTGTATTACAATTTAGTTACCATTTTGATACAAAAAGTCTGTATTTTATTATGTTTTTCAATGATGTATCTTAACATGATGTATACGATCTTTCTATATCAAAGAAATTGAGAGGATCACCTCTTTCCTTCAAAAAAAAATATATACAGAAATAGGTCTTTGAAACCTCGTTTTCAAATCCAAGCCCATTTTTTTATTTCCTACAAATCTTGGCCAATTGAACGGATTTCATCCAAATCCATTATCTCAGTCAATATCTCGTGTTGACGGGTCAGTATCTCGCCAAAATCTTGTATAAAGAGATCTCGTGAACTGGATAAGATTACTAAAATGCCCTCTTTGCACGTGTGTCAGTGGCATAGTTATTATCTCCCACGTGCTTCGATCTTAACCCCTAATCCAAGATCAGGAAATCTCGAAGATTATTTAACGATAATAATATCCAATATACATCATTAACCTAAAATCCCTTCATTCAGTTCCTCACTTCCATCTCTGCGCTTATTCCCCATTTATGTTCTTCACCAGCTGAAACACGGGAGATTAGAACCAGTGAACAGACTCTGGTGGTTCTTGTTGCCCAATAGCGCAAAAAGAAGATCGATGCTGATTTTGGGTTCTAATTGATGAAATAGAAGATGGGTTTGGTTCAGTGGAGATGAAGAAGAACAAAGGATTGAAGATGGAGAAATTCATGGGAATGAGTAGGTATTGAAGTTGAGATAGAGTTCGAATTAGAGAAGAAGAAATGAATCTTGTTGCTGTTAGTTGTGATGAATAATAGAAGAAATTAGGGTTTGGCGGTGTTGATCTTTAGTGGAATTGAGAGTTGTTACTGATAAAACAGATGAAGAAGAATTTGAGGGTTTAAAATAATGGGTTCAACTCAGATTTGAGTTTGGATCGATTTTAGTGAGATAGATTGGAGAAATCAATTCAAGGAAGAATACCTGCTGTTATTGTCGTTGGTGCTTGATAATGGATAAAGAATAAATGGAAGCAACTAGGGTTTGTGAGAAGAACAAGGTAATGAATGGGTTCGAGTCAAATTCATGAAGCAGCTGATTCTGTTTAATACTGCGGCTAGAATTGGTACCGAAGATTGATGTGTTAACAGGTTCTAGGGGATGTGTTCAAAGGGTTTTATTTGATTCGAATCAATGATGGTGGTAAGAATTTTGGGGTGGTGTTGTCAGCAAATTGAGAGAAAGAAGTAATTGATGTTATTGATTATGGTGGCTGACAGGGAAGGAAAAAATTGGATTTTCTGTAGCTCGTTATTACTGCAATTGTTGGTGGTTGTGATGAAATTGTGAGTTCTGTAGGAGGGGTTGACAAATAGGTTGATGCTCGTTGATGGTGGAGAAGAGTATGGAACTTTGGATTCTAGGTGTTCACTGATTTGAATTCAAGTTTGTAGTGAGTCAGATGACTCTGGTGCTAACAGCTTGGGGTTAATTCGAATCAATAGTGGTTTTGATGGTTAAAGAAGTTGAGAAGAAGGGAAACAGAAAAGTTCAATGATATTAATGGGTTTTGCTTGAATTCTGGCAGTAAGAACCAGGTGAGGAAAAATAATTTATGGGTTTGTGCTTTGTGTTGCATTTGGCTAAGGGTGTGAGAAGTTCAGATGCAAGGAATGAAGTTAGACGATTGTGCATTATTTATTGTTGATGGTTGGGACTTCAGATGCAGTGAAGGCATTGTGTTGCAGTGGTTGAATATGTGGCACAAAATTGATATATGCATTGTTTTAAACTGAAACTGCAAGGAAAACAATGCGTTGATGCTGTCAAGCATGGTTTTTAAAAGCGTACGCTTTACGCTTCGCTTCAACTTTTTTTTCTTCAGAAATGCTCTGAAGCGTACCTATGAAGCGTTCTGACCGTGAAGCATGTAGTCAATGATTTTAACCAAAGTCAGAAGCGCAAAATGGTCAAACTTCAAGAAATAATATTTTAAAAAATAAAAAAGGATGGTGGGATTCAAACCTACCACCTAGTGTGTGGTATGTGAATGCTCAACCACTATTCTACATGGTTATTTAGAATAATATTTGACTATATTTTATATTTATAACACCTATTTATAATATATCAAATTTTATATTTTACAATTCACCGCCAACCATGAATCGTCGCTTCACGCTTCAACCTACGCATCGCTTCTCAAAAATAGAAAACGAGTCACACTCCGCTTCACGTTTTCAATATCTTGTTGTCAAGGACGAAAAAGATGAATAAGACATGATGAATATGGTGAATGAATATCTACAGGGTTGTTGGAATAGAAGTTTATGGATCTGAGATGAATTGGAGGTGGTGGAAGTGATGTAACACCATCATGGCACTGGAGTTTTGATGTACCATGATGGTGCAACAGTGAGTTTCCCCTTTGCAATGGCTCGGGCCTTGAAAGAATAAACCAGTCAGCCTAGCTAACTCTGACTCAAATGACTATTATGTCATTTTAAGTCCACTTAACTGGCTAACTTTCCATCCACCATTTTAGTTTTGTAATAAGAAATAAAAAAAAACTGGCCTATTTTTGTAAATTGCCTATTTTTGAAATGCACTCGCGTCCAATCCATTACCCGACGATTGAACGGATGAACCGAGTGGATGCCGGTGGGTTGGAGGATTTCAATACATAATTACAAAAGACTAATGTTAATATTGTGTCCCATAAACACAGATAAAAAAAGGATCCATGATCATGCGAGTCCATAATATTCTTAAATTTGTCCTTTTCTCTCGTTGTCATCCTTGTTAATTCGTCTCTTGTAATTAACAATCCATATAAATCTTGGGCGATATAATACAAAGATTCTCCTGATTGTACTCTATAAGTCGGACCGTTATTAGAAACTCCAGTTCCGTTCTTGCAAGAACAAGTGAAGGGGATTTTGATAGTCTCCTCGGCAGCCACTGATTTGCTTGCTTTTGTCTGTATTGGTAAATTATTAGCTCCAAGCAATGAATTGAAGTCTTTTTATTTCAAACAAAGTTGTAGTGTGATCGTGTGTCAATCCGTCAAAAATAATTTCACTTTCTTACTCACTAAATTTAAATGAAGCACAAGGTAAGGAAGAGTTCGTATCCACAGAGAGGAAATTGTTGTTATGCAATTTTCAGTTTCTAAGGTAACCAGGGGGGATGTTTGTTGTTTTAACGAAATACTAAAGTAAAAATAAAATAAAGCAAGGCAAATAATTGGAATAATCAATAAGGATAAAATATTGGTCACGGGATAGTATCATTCACAAACATGTATTTTCATCAATGATTAGAATTGGAATTTTAATCTCTCATCTACTGAAAGTCCTAGGATACCTTGATCGTAAGAATAACCCGCTAATTCCCTGTTTTCATCACAACCACATTAAAAGATGCATATGTGAATTCTTCCTAGAAAGCAACCTAAAGTGTAAAATCACAATTAGATTTAACTCCCTAAAAGCAATAAGTTCTATGGAATAAGACTAATCAATGCAAACGAATGTGTAAAAGCACTAAATGTTTTAACAAAAGTTATGATTCACTTGTGACTAGTAGGATATATCACTACAAGCACTACCCACAATTATGCTACTTAGAATCAGGGATAAGCAACTTTTTCGTATTGAAAACCCTAATATAGCTCTAGAGATGAAGGTAAATCGTATTGATTCCGGACTCAACCAAACAAACTATCAAATCATATAACTCTATTAATTGTGAACCACAAACAATAAAATATTGAGACAAAACTAATTCATTGAATCAAATAACATGTTGGAAATCAACTTTTATCCCATAACCAATAATATGTTTAGCTACTCATAGCTATGGAGTTCATCATAATAATAATAATTGAAAAGAAGAAGATGAACAAAAGCAAACCCTAGAAGCGTAAACAAAACCGGCTCTCCAAAAGTTCCAAGAAAATATATCATCCTAAAGTTGTAGAAGTCTTTCCTTTAAATAGCTCTCTTGTTTCCAAAATTAGGTCTAATCTTCAAAGGTCCAAAAGATAGAAGTCCACCAAGCCCATAAGAGAGAGAACCCCATGTGAAAATATGTCCCAAAAGTGGTCGCCGAAAATCTGGTACTATGGCCGGAACTTGGCCGGAAAAGTCGTCGGAAAACGTCTCAGGTGACCGGCAAAATCCGCCCGGTCACCGGTCAACTGGGTCAGCTCGGGTCAACGATCCAACTCAGCGGGTCAACTCGGTCAAGCACCAAGTCAAACTCTAACTCAGCTGAGTCAGGTTGTGAGTCAGTCACTGCCTTGGCTGAGTGAGCTGACTAGTCTTGACTCAGGCCATTGCACAGCCTGATCTGTGATGCACAATCCTTGTGATGTAGCCTTACACCTCCAGCCATAACGGCTGGTTCCTGCACATCAAGCATCTTGCCCAGGCCATCTCACCAAATTCTGCAGCTTTATCAGCTCAATTCCAAGCCATCCTCATCTGTTGCACAACACTTCTTCCATCTTGTTCTCAGGTTCAATCCTAGGAGCTCAACCAATCTTTTCCTCCAACAACTCCATTCTTGCTTGCAATCCCAGCTCAATCACCACAAACTCATTTGCTTTGATGCAACCAGCTTCATCCAACATTTCATTTCCATTGCCATCTGACTCTCCTTGCACTGCACCTTCAGCTGTAACTAAACCAGCACAAGCTCAGCATTGCAATACCCATTCTGCAGCTCCTTGCAATTCTGACCAGCCTAACACTTCTCATTTGGTCACTTCCCATAAATCCATATCGTCGCCGCTACCAGCATCAGTTACTTCAATAACAGCTGCAACTCCAACAGCAACAGACTCCACATAGCAGCAGCTTCACTTCTCACACTTCCTTCTGCTGCTCAGACACAATCCTCCTTGAGCACCCTAGACACCATCTACCTGCAAAAACTCACAACATTTCCACATGTAACTTCAAATCAACTATCATCAATTGCAAGCCTGCAATTTCACCATTCATCTCTTGTCTACTGCAGCACCATCTCAAACTGCACCTGAACTGCACTTGGTACCTGAACCTTCATAAACCATCACTTCCACCTGCCATTACTTGCAACTGCCATTTGCATCTTCAATCACCAACATCAACCCTAGCATTCCTGGCAAGCACAACATCAGTGCCATTCAGTCTTAGTCCCATCAAAACTTAGCTGCCGTGAACCAACAATTCAAGCCAGGTAACCTCTTCCCAAACCTTCAGCTCCACCTGCCATTCCATTTCACTACCAAACTCGATGCTACATTTGCAATCCTGCACCGTCTGGTATTTCTCCATTTCATCCATCCCAGTTCTTAGTACCTGAGTTCATCCATAAGACCCATCCAACCTCAGACTCACTGCACCACTGGAGAAACAACTCCATCTACCATCTCCCATCTCAGTCTCGGCCACAAATTCAAAACCCTGGTTCCATTAACACAACAGCAACACCAACCCACATCCATCTGAGCCATAACCCACTCATCTGCTTCTCAATGTCAGCTTCCTATTGAGTTACACAGTACCCCTCTCAGCTGATTCTTACTCATGTGACTCATACAAGCTCACTAGAGCCACCACTGCATCCTCACATTGCTGCTCCAGCTACAGCTTCCATTGGCGGCAACAGCTCCATCTCTTGCTACCTGTGTTCACTACCATAATCAATCCAAACTCGAATTCGAGTTCAACCCATCTTTTTTTTTTATCAAATCTAGACCCTTCAATCGATTTCCCTTCTCTGATTTCTCACAATTTCAGTTCTTAAAGAGACCAACACAAACCCTCAATCTTCACAATTTCTACCATCTAAACGGATTCAAAAACAAACCCTAACTGAAATCTTTAATCATCACCTGTGTAAGCTTGCACCAGCAGATGAATTGAACTTAAAAACCCCATCGATCTTGACTCATTCGAACCCTAACTTTGAATCACCAATTTCATCTCCTGAATCATCACAGCATCAGGTTCTTCTTTGATACTCTCTAATTTTATCGGTCTTGTGCTCATCAACACCACCAATTTCCTCTCTGAGTTTCTCAATCTCTCAATCTCATGATGGTGCAGCCATCCTCTATCAATTTTCAGATCGAAGAAGAAATAATGAGAAATTGATTTCTCACTGAATAGGGCTTGTGTAAGAAAATGGAGGTGGATACTGACCACCCAGTGTCAGCAGATAAGGGGTTACCCGAAATGACTCTAGGCACCCGTAAATAGGAAAAGGGCCTCCCAGTTCTTGCATGGCTTGTCGGTTTCGCGGAACCGACTGCCTATTCACTTCTTTGCTCAACCGTAGCTAGCTTCGCTCGCCTGTGAATTGGTCTTTTCGCTCTTTTTCGCTTTAAATGGGTGATTTCTTCTCCTTTTGTTCTCGGTGACTCCATTGCACCTATAAAACTCAAAAGCACACATAAGGTACATAATTCACACGAAAAATAGCAAAGAAAGCATAAACTCTAGATAGTAAATACGGTGTATTCTACACCTATCAGATTCCCCCACACTTAGACTTTGCTAGTCCTCGAGCAAATCAAACAAAAACATACATACAACTCCGTGTCGTCGAGGCTACGGTCACTTTTAGCGTAAATAACAAGCCTTTAAACCACTAGGTGTCCCTAGTGGACGAGTTATAATATCGTGAGGGTTTACTAGAGATATACCCACAAAACCTATTTTTCCAACTTACTAGTTCTCCGTAATGATAGTATCCAACGCGCTAATAAGACATAGAAATTCTGCACACTAGTCATAAGAAGTTAGACACATAAATGAACACAATCTCATTCTTAAAAGCTGAGAGAGAAATAACCATCCCTTCTCGACGAAAATTCGGGTTCGGAGTGATCAAAAGTCTCGACTCTGCCTCACAAGAAAGGGTTTTATGAATTTGCACTCAATAATAAACAGCTTTTATGGGTCACACATGTGTCCAGGTTGGAATGAAGAGAGAATCCTGCGACACGTTGAATGGTAGGAAAGCAAAACCCTCCGAAATGTTTTGAAAACCCACATCTTTTATAATTTTCGAAAACCCATTTTTCTGACGATCTCTTCGAAAGGAAATCAACCACTTAACGAAGGTGGGAATATGCTTACTTACCTCGTATCCGTTCGGCGTGCAGCTAGCACCACTCTCACAGCATCCATAGAAACGTCTTCGGTCTTCTATCGGTGTCTTCATCTTCGTCTTCGGTCTTCAACTCTTGATGATAACTCTCGAACTTCGTAGAATCTTGACAATATGATTCTTTCCTCTAATTTCTTGTTGCTTGAAACTTCATTATAAATATTCCTTCTTCCCTTGGCTTTATTGGAAGAATACAAAACTAAAAACGAACTATACAAACCCAAAATAAATATTTTTTTTTCTTTTTTTTTTTTTTTTTTTTTTGAGATAAAAAATAAAACAAATACAAAATAAAAACGAAATAAAACAATAAAACTGGTAATGAACCTAAGAAATTTTCTCTTGTCTTCTTTTTTTTTTCTTTTTTTTTTCTAATTTTCGTTTTTGTTTTTTTTTTTTTTTTTTGAGACAAGAGAAAGTAAAATACAAATAAAATAAAAACGTAAGTACAAAGGCCATGGTGTAAGTATTTTACCGCTTGATTCTTCACAACTTATATGTCTTGATATCATAAACTTCTCGAACTCTCATCTTTGATAATTTTCACTCTTGTACAATAGTCTTCAACTTATAAAAATTATGCTCCTTGTTTTGTTGCTTTACTTGAATCTAAAATCTGCTCAATTCTGTATCGTTGCTTGTAAACCTCAAACGTGTTCAACTTTCCTTCAAATTTGTGATGCTCCTCTTGTTGATGATGATGGTGTTTCTATGGACCTGTTGGTGTAGAGAGAGATAAGGTGGATGGTGCTAACTGCGAACAAGATTACAAGTGGTATGTAAGTTAGCAATTCGATGTCACCATCATGATTGATAAAAATAGCACTCAAGAGATCAAAATAGTGCTTCTATGGTGGGAGGTTGGACAGCTCACCATTCTGCCCGGAATTTACGTACGGTGACACACACTCAAAAAGCACAAATTTAGACAGGTATAAAGAATTGAAGGTTGGTGCCTCACATTATGTAACTTGGGTAGTCTCCACTATAGGGGATCACTGCTCTAATACCGAATTTCAGTCTGCACCTTATTTGCCACTGTCATGGTTAAATCCAACTTTAACTCACATACAATTAAGAAACCCGATCATGTTCTCTGTCATCTCTAAGTTCAGTCACTAGTATGAGATTCTCGATGTAATCTTAGCGACATGTATACTATGTGACTCTAAACTAACTACAAGTTGGAGTTTTCTTATTCACTAGTTTACACAAAAGTTGAAAATTTCAAAAATTTACAACACAAACCACTCCCCCACACTTAAACTTTACATTGTCCTCAATGTAATTGAATCGTCCAAAGCAAGTCAAGGTGGGAAATTCTAACAAGAAATCAGAAAAAATAAAAAAAAAACAAGACACGAAAAAGCTAAAAACAAGACAAGAAATAAATACAAGACAAGAAATACTCATCCTTTGGGTTGCCTCCCAATTAGCGCTTGGTTTAAAGTCGTCAGCCCGACTATCTCCTTGCTGTCTATGACTCCTCCCGAGGGAGCACATCCACAAAGTTAACTCCTTCCACCACTTCGGAAGTGAAATTCTCATAATATGGTTTCAACCGGTGCCCATTAACTTTAAGTTCTTTCCCTGTAGCTATGCTACGAATTTCCACTGCACCATGAGAAAACACATTAGTAACAATAAAAGGTCCGATCCATCGTGACCTTAATTTACCCGGAAATAATTGCAAGCGAGAATTAAACAAAAGCACTTTCTGCCCAATGCAAAATTGTTTCCTAGAAATCATGTTATCATGAAATGCCTTTGTCTTTTCCTTGTAAATGCGTGAGCTTTCAAATGCATCATTGCGAAGCTCCTCTAGCTCTTGGAGTTGTAACTTCCTTTGCTTTCCAGCCCCATCCATCTCCATGTTGCATTGTTTAATAGCCCAAAACGCCTTATGCTCAATTTCCACGGGTAAGTGACAAGGTTTACCATACACAAGCCTAAAAGGAGACATCCCAATAGGTGTTTTATATGCGGTTCTATACGCCCACAAAGCATCATTAAGTCGCATGCTCCAATCTTTCCTTGTTGGATTCACCGTCTTTTCTAGAATAGATTTCACCTCCCGGTTAGACACCTCGGCTTGTCCATTTGTTTGGGGATGATAAGGTGTTGCAATCTTGTGCGACACATTGTACCTCGTCAACAAGCTTTGTAAAATCCTGTTTTTGAAGTGAGAACCCCCATCGCTAATTATCACCCTTGGAATGCCAAACCTTGCAAATATATTAGCTTGCACGAAATCTGAAACAACTTTAGAATCATTAGTTGGGGTGGCTTTAGCTTCCACCCATTTCGAGACATAATCAACCGCAAGTAAGATATAAAAATTCCCATGGGAGTTAACAAAAGGCCCCATAAAATCAATACCCCATACATCAAAAACTTCAATAAATTGAATAAAAGTTTGTGGCATTTGATTTCGGGCACCTAGATTGCCGGTTCTTTGGGACCTATCACAAGTTGTACAAAATATATGTGCATCCTTAAACAAAGTTGGCCAATAAAAACCACTTTCAAGTACCTTGTGAGCGGTTCTCTTACTCCCAAAATGTCCTCCGCAAGCATAAGAGTGACAAAAAGACAAGATAGAATTAAATTCAGATTCGGGAACGCACCTTCGTATTACTTGGTCACTACCATGTTTCCATAAGTATGGATCATCCCATATGTATTGGTTCCCCAATTTCTTAAGTTTGTCCCTCTCAGCACGTGACAAGTTCTTTGGGATTTGTTTAGAAACTAAGTAATTCACAATATCGGCATACCATGGTTCTCCAAAGGCAATTGAGAATAGTTGCTCATCAGGGAAACTTTCACGCAACGGGATAGTCTCCTTGTCCACAGCAAGTCGGCTCAAGTGATCCGCAACGGTGTTCTCAATCCTTTCTTGTCTTTGATTTCAATATCAAACTCTTGCAAGAGTAAAATCCACCGTATGAGCCTCGGTTTCGCCTCTTTCTTTGTAAGCAAGTATTTAAGCGCTGCATGATCAGAAAAGACAACAACTTTTGTACCAATTAGATAAGAGCGAAACTTTTCCAAAGCAAAAACAATAGCTAATAACTCTTTTCAGTGGTTGTGTAGTTTTGTTGGGCCTCATTTAACGTTCTAGAAGCATAATAAATAGCATGAGGAAGCTTCCCCACACGTTGCCCAAGCACCGCACCAACCGCATAGTCACTTGCATCACACATGAGCTCAAAAGGCTTACTCCAATCCGGTGGTTTAATGATAGGGGCTGAAATCAAAAGTTCTTTCAAACGATTGAATGCCACCATACATTTTTCATCAAAGTTAAAAACCACATCTTTTTGCAATAAGTTACAAAGTGGTGATGCTATCTTGGAAAAGTCCTTGATGAATCTACGATAGAAACCTGCATGACCAAGAAAAGAACGTATCTCCCTCACCGTAGTGGGAGGGGTTAGAGCACGAATAAGGTATATCTTAGATTTATCGACTTCCAAGCCTTTAGAAGATATTATATGGCCTAAAACTATGCCATGAGTTACCATGAAATGGCACTTCTCCCAATTTAGCACAAGATTTGTTTCAACACATCGTTCAAGGATTAGAGACAAATTGTTCAAGCAAAGGTCAAATGAATCACCAAAGACACTAAAGTCATCCATGAACACTTCGATTATGTTTTCAACATATTCCGAAAAGATACTTACCATACACCTTTGAAAGGTAGCTGGAGCATTGCATAAGCCAAAAGGCATCCTTCTATAAGCAAAAGTACCGAAAGGACAAGTGAAAGTGGTTTTCTCTTGGTCCTCCGGTGCTATCACAATCTGATTATAACCTGAATAGCCATCAAGAAAGCAATAGTAAGAGTGTCCAGCTAAACGTTCAAGCATTTGATCAATAAAAGGTAATGGAAAATGATCTTTTCTAGTGGTGTCATTCAATTTTATATAATCAATACAAACCCTCCAACCGGTTTGCACACGAGTTGGGACAAGTTCATTCTTATCATTCTCCACCACTGTCACACCTGATTTCTTTGGTACTACTTGTACCGGACTCACCCACTTGCTATCGGATATGGGGTAGATAACACCCACTTCCAAAAGCTTGAGTATCTCCTTTTTCACAACTTCCATCATGGGAGGATTCAAACGACGTTGCGCTTCCCTAGTGGGCTTTGCATCATCCTCCAAACGAATTTTGTGCATACAAACGGCAGGGCTTATACCCTTGATATCGGCGATTGTCCATCCTATGGCCGTCTTGTACTTCCTTAGCACCCTTAGAAGTTTTTGCTCCTGTAAATCATTAAGCTTATTAGAAACAATCACAGGTAACTCTTCATTATCACCCAAGTACAAGTACTTTAGGTGGTCGGGAAGAGGTTTCAATTCTAAAATTGGAGATTTAATAATTGAAGGTACAAGCTTTTCATCACTGCATGGTAAAGAAATAAAAGAGATATTATAAGTTTCCGGGCATCCTTGTAGTGAATTAAGATCACCAAGGGCTTCCTTGACTTCATTACCACACTCTACACCATTATCCATGGATGTAGTTAACACGGTTTCCAAAGCATCATCACCGTTTAATTCAAACATTTTTTGTGCCAATGTATCCATAACATCAATGGAGAAACAAGAGTGGACATCACTAGGATATCTCATCGTCTCGAAAATGTTGAAACGTATTGTTTCTCCATCAAACTCCATGGTTAGCGTTCCTTTGTCCACATCAATTATGGTTTTCGCCGTTTTCATGAAGGGACGCCCAAGTAGCAATGGAAGAGACGAGTCCGGTGAACCTTCATTCATCTCTAACACACAAAAGTCAGCTGGAAATACAAGTTGATTAACCTGCACAAGAACATCCTCAACAATACCCATTGGGTAGACATTAGAGCGATCGGCTAATTGCAATACAATTTCAGCCTTTTTGAGAGGACCAAGATCAAGTGAATTATACATTGACGCCGGCATAACATTAACGGATGCACCTAAATCCAACATAGCTTTGTTAAACGTTTTGTTACCAATTATGACGGGAATGTCAAAACTACCGGGATCCTTGCACTTTAGTGGGAGTTTGTGTTGTAAGATTGCCGAGGCATTCTCCCCCACACTAAGCACTTCATTACCTTTGAGCCTTTGTTTGTTGGTACACAAGTCCTTCAACACCTTTGCATACTTTGGAACTTGCTTGATAGCATCAATGAGTGGTATGTTCACATGGATCTTCTTTAGAACGTCTAAAATCTCCTTTTCTAGTTCCGCCTTCTTAGAACTTGCAAATCTGCGAGGAAAAGGTAAAGGAGGAACATTAGTATAAACCGGAGTTTTAGAGTTAGGAATAGGTACCTCAGAAGTTTGGGGAGAATCCTCATTATTCTCCTCCAAAACAGGTTCCTTGGGTGTTTCCACCTTGCCCGAATCAGTAATTTCGGGTTGCACAAGTTGTGTACCACTCCTCAACGTAATAGCATTGACACCCTCTTTTGGGTTTATAGGTTGAGAAGGGAGTTTCCCACTATTTTGTGCCTTCAATTGGTTCAACTTTATAGCCATGGAGCCCATTTGTGTTTGCAACTCCTTGATAGCACTCTTAGTTTCTTGTTGACTCTCTTTGAACATGGTAGAAATACCTTGCATCATTGTTTGAAGCTTTGAATCAATATCGGAACCTTGATTTTGCATTGATTGTTGTGTTTGTGGTTGCTGAAATTGTTGTCTCAGCTGGAATTATTGTTGTTGAGGTTGAAATCCACTTGAAAAGTTGAAGGTAGGTTGTTGAACCGCTCCTTGCTTGTTGGCATAGCTAAAATTGGGGTGATCTCTCCATCCCGGATTGTAAGTGTTTGAGTAGGGATCATACCGTCTTTGTTGATTTGGAAAGATCGCATTAGCTTGCTCGTCCTCATAAGTTTGAGAAGAACTTGGTATCACCGCGGCTGCAACTTGTTGCATCATTGCCGACATGTTCCCCATTTGTTGACGAAGTTCCTCCACCTCGCTCACTTCATTCACCCTTCTAAGAATCACATCCGAACCACAGCTCAAAAATTGTTGGGAGTTCGCTGCCATATTTTCAATTAACTCTCTAGCTTGTGCCACCGTTTTGCTAACTAGTGCACCATCACCCGCAGCGTCAATAAGATTCCTATCATTTAATTGGAGTCCTTCATAGAAGTATTGGATGATCATAGCGTCACTGAATTGGTGGTGAGGGCAGCTTGCCACCAATCTCTTGTATCGTTCCCAACATTCATATAAGGATTCTCCCACGTTTTGCTTCATCCCACAAATTTCTTTGCGAATTTGAGTAGCCTTTGATGCAGGAAAATATCTCTCCAAAAAGAGTTTCTTCAACCCATTCCATGTTGTGACACTTAGGGAGGTAAATAGTACAACCAATCCTTAGCACTATCCATTAAAGAGAAACGGAAAACTTTCAACATTGCACCATCCGCCTCTACATCCCATTTGGAAGCATAGCCATGACAATGGTGTGGAAGTCCATAAGATGTTTGTTTGGATCTTCATTCACCATGCCATGGAATTTTGGTAATTCTCTAAGCAACCCCGGCTTAATCTCAAAAGTAGAGTTCGTTTGAATACACCCATGTTGTGTATCAAGCCTATGAGAAGCTAAGTCCTTGAGTGAACGATTTGCATCACCCATTGCTTCTTCTTCTTCTTCAACTTGTGGTTCGTCTACGATTGGAACCTCTTGTTCTCCTTCTATTTGTACTTCTCCTTCCACTTTTAACTCTAGATTTTCTGTTGTGTCTTGACTTGGTTGGAGTATTGTGCCTCTTCGAGTAGCTATCCCGTACCTTGGATAATTCCAATCTTTAGAAGCCGGGGATTAGGTACTGAAAACAATTCTCCCAAACAAGTGAGAAACAAGACAAGAAACGAAAAGCAAAGATAAAAGCAGAAATTATAAAAAGAAACTAAAAACTTAATAACAAGCCGTATGCCTCCCCGGCAACGGCGCCAAAATTTGATCGTGTGTCAATCCGTCAAAAATAATTTCACTTTCTTACTCACTAAATTTAAATGAAGCACAAGGTAAGGAAGAGTTCGTATCCACAGAGAGGCAATTGTTGTTATGCAATTTTCAGTTTCTAAGGTAACCAGGGGGGATGTTTGTTGTTTTAACGAAATACTAAAGTAAAAATAAAATAAAGCAGGCAAATAATTGGAATAAACAATAAGGATAAAATATTGGTCACGGGATAGTATCATTCACAAACATGTATTTTCATCAATGATTAGAATTGGTATTTTAATCTCTCATCTACTGAAAGTCCTAGGATACCTTGATCGTAAGAATAACCCGCTAATTCCCTGTTTTCATCACAACCACATTAAAAGATGCATATGTGAATTCTTCCTAGAAAGCAACCTAAAGTGTAAAAGCACAATTAGATTTAACTCCTTAAAAGCAATAAGTTCTATGGAATAAGACTAATCAATGCAAACGAATGTGTAAAAGCACTAAACGTTTTAACAAAAGTTATGATTCACTTGTGACTAGTAGGATATATCACTACAAGCACTACCCACAATTATGCTACTTAGAATCAGGATAAGCAACTTTTTCGTATTGAAAACCCTAATATAGCTCTAGAGATGAAGGTAAATCGTATTGATTCCGGACTCAACCAAACAAACTATCAAATCATATAACTCTATTAATTGTGAACCACAAACAATAAAATATTGAGACAAAACTAATTCATTGAATCAAATAACATGTTGGAAATCAACTTTTATCCCATAACCAATAATATGTTTAGCTACTCATAGCTATGGAGTTCATCATAATAATAATAATTGAAAAGAAGAAGATGAACAAAAGCAAACCCTAGAAGCGTAAACAAAACCGGCTCTCCAAAAGTTCCAAGAAAATATATCATCCTAAAGTTGTAGAAGTCTTTCCTTTAAATAGCTCTCTTGTTTCCAAAATTAGGTCTAATCTTCAAAGGTCCAAAAGATAAAAGTCCACCAAGCCCATAAGAGAGAGAACCCCATGTGAAAATATGTCCCAAAAGTGGTCGCCGGAAATATGGTACTATGGCCGGAACTTGGCCGGAAAAGTCGTCGGAAAACGTCTCAGGTGACCGGCAAAATCCGCCCGGTCACCGGTCAACTGGGTCAGCTCGGGTCAACGATCCAACTCAGCGGGTCAACTCGGTCAAGCACCGAGTCAAACTCTAACTCAGCTGAGTCAGGTTGTGAGTCGATCCATCGCCTTGGCTGAGTGAGCTGACTAGTCTTGACTCAGGCCATTGCACAGCCTGATCTGTGATGCACAATCCTTGTGTTGTAGCCTTACACCTCCAGCCATAACGGCTGGTTCCTGCACATCAAGCATCTTGCCCAGGCCATCTCACCAAATTCTGCAGCTTTATCAGCTCAATTCCAAGCCATCCTCATCTGTTGCACAACACTTCTTCCATCTTGTTCTCAGGTTCAATCCTAGGAGCTCAACCAATCTTTTCCTCCAACAACTCCATTCTTGCTTGCAATCCCAGCTCAATCACCACAAACTCATTTGCTTTGCTACAACCAGCTTCATCCAACATTTCATTTCCATTGCCATCTGACTCTCCTTGCACTGCACCTTCAGCTGTAACTAAACCAGCACAAGCTCAGCATTGCAATACCCATTCTGCAGCTCCTTGCAATTCTGACCAGCCTAACACTTCTCATTTGGTCACTTCCCATAAATCCATATCTCGCCACTACCAAAGATCGTTACTTCAATAACAAATGCAACTCCAACAACAACAACGAGACTCCACATAGCAAAGAGCTTCACTTCTCACACTTCCTTCTCGCTTCGCTCAGACACAATCCTCCTTGAGCACCCTAGACACCATCTACCTGCAAAAACTCACAACATTTCCACCTGTAACTTCAAATCAACTATCATCAGTTGCAAGCCTGCAATTTCACCATTCATCTCTTGTCTACTGCAGCACCATCTCAAACTGCACCTGAACTGCACTTGGTACCTGAACCTTCATAAACCATCACTTCCACCTGTCATTACTTGCAACTGCCATTTGCATCTTCAATCACCAACATCAACCCTAGCATTCCTGGCAAGCACAACATCAGTGCCATTCAGTCTTAGTCCCATCAAAACTTAGCTGCCGTGAACCAACAATTCAAGCCAGGTAACCTCTTCCCAAACCTTCAGCTCCACCTTGCCATTCCATTTCACTTCGATGCTACATTTGCAATCCCGCACCGTCCGGTATTGCTCCATTTCATCCATCCCGAGTTCTTAGTACCGAGTTCATCCATAAGACCCATCCAACCTCAGACTCACTGCACCACTGGAGAAACAACTCCATCTACCATCTCCCATCTCAGTCTCGGCCACAAATTCAAAACCCTGGTTCCATTAACACAACAGCAACACCAACCCACATCCATCTGAGCCATAACCCACTCATCTGCTTCTCAATGTCAGCTTCCTATTGAGTCACATAGTACCCCTCTCAGCTGATTCTTACTCCTGTGACTCATACAAGCTCACTAGAGCCACCACTGCATCCTCACATTCTGCTCCATTCTACTGACTTCCATTGGCGGCAATGACTCCATCTCTTGCTACCCGTGTTCACTACCATAATCAATCCAAACTCGAATTCGAGTTCAACCCATTTTTTTTATCAAATCTAGACCCTTCAATCGATTTCCCTTCTCGATTTCTCACAATTTCGAGTTCTTAAAGAGACCAACACAAACCCTCAATCTTCACAATTTCTACCATCTAAACGGATTCAAAAACAAACCCTAATGAAATCTTTAATCATCACCTGTGTAAGCTTGCACCAGCGAGATGAATTGAACTTAAAACCCCATCGATCTTGACTCATTCGAACCCTAACTTTGAATCACCAATTTCATCTCCTGAATCATCACAGCATCAGGTTCTTCTTTGATACTCTCTAATTCTATCGGTCTTGTGCTCATCAACACCACCAATTTCCTCTCTGAGTTTCTCAATCTCTCAATCTCATGATGGTGCAGCCATCCTCTATCAATTTTCAGATCGAAGAAGAAATAATGAGAAATTGATTTCTCACTGAACAGGGCTTGTGTAAGAAAATGGAGGTGGATACTGACCACCAGTGCAGCAGATAAGGGGTTACCCAGAAATGACTCTAGGCACCCGGAAATAGGAAAAGGGCCTCCCAGTTCTTGCATGGCTTGTCGGTTTCGCGGAACCGACTGCCTATTCACTTCTTTGCTCAACCGTAGCTAGCTTCGCTCGCCTGTGAATTGGTCTTTTCGCTCGTTTTCGCTTTAAATGGGTGATTTCTTCTCCTTTTGTTCTCGGTGACTCCATTGCACCTATAAAACTCAAAAGCACACATAAGGTACATAATTCACACGAATAATAGCAAAGAAAGCATAAACTCTAGATAGTAAATACGGTGTATTCTACACCTATCATAGTGTTGGGTGATACATAACCAGGTAGAAATTTGCATATGGAAGTTGTATTAGATTTACAAGTGAAACCTATAGATTTTGTTGCTTAGGTTAAAACAAAGAGAAGGAATATGTAGAAGAGTAATTTTCTTAACAACGTTGGAGGAACGGTGTTGTTGTTTGAATGTTTAATGCAGTATTTTCCTGTAACACCTTCGTATTTTTGTATAATACAAAACTATCTTGCTGGTCAAGTGTCCAATAAATGGTAATGTACTATCCGCATCTAACCTGTGAGAATAGTAGGGTTTAGAAATTCACCCACATCCAATACACCAAAACGCAGGCGGGCATCCATCCGCTAAAATTCGGTTCGGGCGGGGTGAAATTTGCGGATATGGTTGTTTTGCTCATGCATTTGGCATGGACCTGGCTAGGCCTAGGTAATTCAACAAATTTGTTAAGAACCGTTTTTTGGGGACCATGGTTTTTTTGGGGGACCATGGTTTTTTTTGGGGGACCATGGTTTTATTTTGGGTAAGACATTAGAAGTAAATCTAGGTCACCCCTTATCTAGATATTTATATTAATGCCTAAATTACCCTCATGATTAATTTTGGGTAATGATTAGTTAGTGTTAATAATAGGTAGTGTAATGATTAGTGAAATGATTAAGTTAAAGATAATTAGTGAGATTAAAAAATCAGATGGTTTTTTTTTTTTTTAAAAGAAGTAAAATTATTGAGAGAGTAAAGTTAGAGAAGATGAAGAAGGAAAACATGAAAAACGATGGATTTTACCAACCACAACCGGAGGAAGAGTATTTGGGAACCCATGTATGCTTCAAACTTAGATAATGTTGGTTAAATTGCTCCAAATTTTCAAAAAATGTAAATTTTTAGAGTAGATTTGGGCTTGTTCGGTTACCTTATGTGAAGAACAGGTTACCGAACTCATCTGAAAGTGTAGTTCGGTTACTTTTTCCAAACACGCAGGTTACCAAACTCGCTCTTTAATGGAGGTTTTTAGTCGTTCGGTTAACAGACATGTTACCGAACTTTGTTTATAGGATTTACAGAGTAATGTTCGGTTGGTTCGCAAACTTTAACCCAACGGCATATCTAACCGAACTCCACATGTATGCAACTGGTGAAGAGTTCGGTTTGTCAAGATTTTTTGCGAACAAACCGAACATAGTGGGACAAGTTCGGTTAAATTGAAACTCAACATAGTAGGCAAAATAGCACAGTTCGGTTACATTGGAAATTTTTTTTCTTTT
Source organism: Papaver armeniacum (assembly GCA_023531295.1). Lineage (NCBI taxonomy): Eukaryota > Viridiplantae > Streptophyta > Magnoliopsida > Ranunculales > Papaveraceae > Papaver > Papaver armeniacum. Next base: position 99,138 of record JAJJWW010007968.1, read on the forward strand.
TGTAATATGGGTAGAGTTCGGTTAGTAGATAGTTTTAGAAATTTTTGCGAACCAATCGAACAGAGTAGGAAAAGTTCGGTTAAATCATAACTCAACATAGTGGGAAAAATAACACAGTTCGGTTACATTGGATTTTTTTTTTTTTTTTGTATTATGGGTAGAGTTCGGTTACTAACTAGTTTTAGAATTTTTTGCGAACCAACCGAACATAGTGGGAAAAGTTCGGTTGAATGAGAACTCAACATAGTGGGACAAATAACACAGTTCGGTTACATAGGAAATTTTTTTCTTTTTGTAATATGGGCAGAGTTCGGTTACTAGATAGTTTTAAAAAATTTTGCGAACCAACCGAACTCGCAGTTCGGTAACCTAATTTTAAATCCTATTGAACCGCATTGTTCTTCGTGTTCTTCCTTTCAGGAAGTTCGGTTAAGAAAATAGGGTTTTTGTGAAACACGTCCTAACCGAACAAGGCACTGTAACTTCCATATGAACCCTATTTTGATGATTTCTATTCAATTAAAAGTAATGGGGTTTTGATGATTTCTGATTTGCTAGATGTGCTAAATCGGGACCTTTTCCAGGGAGTCTTGGGGTTTTCTTTTGAAGAACCATTCTTATACTCGATTTGGGGAAGAAGAGAAGAACATGAGAACAATTTTCTCCTCATTTTTTTTTTTTTTTTTTTTTTGTGCGGCTAGGTTTAGGGATTCTTTTGTTTTTTTTTTAGATTAAATTAGGGGCGGTTATTAAATTAGGGTTAATT
>JAJJWW010007969.1:0-71459 GCA_023531295.1 Papaver armeniacum
TAAACCCTAAGGGCTAACTAGGAATTACTGGTTAATCCAGTTTTTCATGACCTGGTTAATGTCTAGTCCATTCCTAAAACACTTTTAATCGCCGGTCCAAAAACATGTTTTTGGACCAAAAAAATCATTCCTCGGTCCAAAAATGTTTTATACTCTATAATACGTTTTTATAAATACCAAAATTAACCTTTTGTCGATAATCTAAAGAGACAGAGAGAGACCGAGAGAGAGAGTGAGTTTTCTTCTTCATTCTTTCTAGTTCATCAATCGTCAAATTAATCCAATACTTTAAAGCCGCTTAAGAGATGGTTTTATAACGCGAACTCAAACTCACTTCTATGTATTTGGTAAGTTGATTTGCTTTGTTCTGATTTTAGTGTAGGTTTTCTTCTCAATTTTTTTCTTATAATTTAAATTTTCTAGGGCTTCTTTTATAAATTGTTCAAATCGGTTGATTCAGACTTTGTAAATCGTGATTTTCAATGGTGAAAAATGGTGATTATTGTCTTTTTTCGACATTGATTTTGAATGAAAAGGTTTTGTGTTTGGGATTTTTTTTGTTTTGATTTGAAATTGGTTAAATTACATACAACAAAGTATGGTGAAAACTAGTGATAGCTGAATAAAATTGTTGAAGAACAAAAGAGAAGTGAGTTTGAGGCAGATGAAAAGAGATTTAATTAAGCTTGACTGCCCAAGAACAAACTGCTCGGATTTGGGTAAGTAACCATTTGATTTTTGATGATAATCATAATGATATTCATTTATTTTTATGGGAGGCTCGTCTAAGAGAGTTAAGAAAAGTTGTTGCCTCCGGGGAAATGAAATTTATCAGTTAAGGATTGTTGAGAAGTGTACAGTTAAGAACAGTAAAAACTAAAAATTGTAAAATTTGATATCTTATCTAGGTTGTGGACTTAAGAAAAAGAGATTTCAATCAAGTTGAAGCAAGAAATTCCTTTATGTAAGCTTCATCTTGTTCTCCGTACATATCTAAAACTTACATCGTTCCTAAATGATATTTGCAGTAATAATGCACTACAAATTTTGTCATTGAATATGTAACCCCAAAACTGGTAGTATTGAAGCATACTTTGGGAATTATCGTGTCTTTTGATCAAATAATACATTCATGAATCTACTAGGGTTTCACTCAGTACATATCGGTATATACTGGGTTTCACTTGGTACATATCAATATGTATTGTAGTTGGCTAAGTTACGTTTTTAGTGGGTTTTCACTTGGTACATATCAATATGTATTGTAGTTGGATGAGTTTCGTTTTTTAGTACATATCGGTATGTACTTTGTGGGATCATACACTTTATCCTTCAATACATATCAATATGTACTGCTGAATCATACATAACTAGATTTGTGGTGCGTATCCAAGAGTAAACTAGGTTTTTACCTAGTATATAGTTAAGACTTCTTAACGGGGGTCGAGGGGGCAGCGCCCCCTCGTAAATAAGAAATTTATTTAACGGAATGGATCAAGATCCTAATGGTTACTCAACTGTTGGTATAGTATGAAGGAAAATCATATTTGCAGCTTTTAGTATGAAGGAAAATCAGTTTGGTTGAGTTTTATCCTTCGCAATTCTTGACCAATGATGGGTAACTCATAAATTTTGTGGTAATGCAGTAGCGCACTCAAGCATATGTACCTAAGATGAACCTCGTGTACATTCATTCCAGTTACGTGAGTACTGTCCACCGTAAGTCAGTTATTTGAAATCTTTGTTTATATTTAACGTATTAGTATTATGTTTACAAGAACATCCTATCAAATCTATTACATAAATGGATGAGCTCAGTGGTGCAAGCTTGCTAAACTAATTGTAGTTACAATATTTTTCCACTAGGAATAGTAGAGAGACATAATAAAGTACTGAGCTTAATTTTCATTTTTCCATTATCCAACAATACATATGTGATATAATGAAAGTAATATGTTTGTTGTGCATCTACAATAATATCCATTTTTGTCTAAGACCTCTAAGTTTATAAATCTATTATGCCGTTTTTGTTTTTTTCAATTGAGTACATATTAATATGTACAAGGCTTTGATTCTTATTTTCTTCAGTACATGTGTCTACGTACTGCAATTTTCTGTTTCTATATGAATTTATGACAAGTTTCTTTCATTTATAGATTTCTCAAAATCAATCTTCATCAGGTTAGGTACTTTGTTGACGACAACATATCACACTCCAGGTTTGCACGGAGAGAAAATCACACGCCGGCTTTTGACTTGCTCATCCGTCATACTATTCACACTCCGACGCGTGTCATCTTCCTGGAGAAACACATGCTGCGTGGCGGTGAATTGTGCAACCACATTTGTCTTTATAAGATATAACTCTAGAATATGCTAAACCAGATCGTCACATTTCAAAAGAAGGCTCATCCAGCGTTATTTCATATTCTTAATAGACTTGAACTTGTAATACTTGATAAGTTTCAAGGGAGGATGTATATTTAGTCAAATCGTCATTTTTGTTTCTTTTCTTCCTATTAGTTGTTGTTAAAGGAGGTCATTTTTGTTTCTTTTCTTCCTATTAGTTGTTTGTTAAAGGAGATCTTTTGCAGGGTCTGACTAAGACATCGTTTAAGGGATAATTTTACGCCTTTTTCTCCTCTTCCATGTTGCAGATTGTCCGCATTATCTTTTGATTTTTGTAATGAAAAACTGTTGATCATTGTTAACAACACCTAGTTTATAATATATTTTTTGTAGTCCCTTCTAAAAAAATTCCGAGTATAAAGTTCCAATTTTCTTATGTGCGTCATTTTTTACATTACATGCAAATATGTACTGCAGGTATTCAAGGCTTCTTACTTATTTTTCAGTCTTCATAGTGACAGTATAGAACGACAATATAACACTGCAAATAATGGTTAAGAAGAAAAAAAAACTGCAAATAATGGTTAAGAAGAAAAAAAAAACTGCAAATAAAAAGCATGACATTTGCATTGAATCTAAAAGAGCGATTACAAGTTTTTTTTTTTTTTTTTTTTTTTTAAATAATAGATTCTGATAAATGAACATACTTCATTTACAGTATAAGACTTTAAAATTCCGAACTATACTTACTTCCAACTAAAATCTACTTTAGGGAAAGTTTTTATAAAATGGATTCAAAATTTTTCTGGTGACTAAAACAGATTCATTGGGCATTGTACGCACACCATAATATTGATGGCTCTGCAAAAAGTGCTTGATGAGGAGCAATTGCTTTTTCCCCTGCAGATGAGTTAGCATAATCCCCCAAGTTGGCAATTCCAGCACCTAGTAAACAAGTCAAGATAAGAAGAAACAAAATCACTAGCCGCAAGATCAATAGGTCTTGGAAGATAAACTGTGGACTAAACTGTGAGTACCTATAGCATCCCAAATACGATATGTTTTATCATCCGATGACTCGTGGGAAAAGAGAAACAACGACATATAAATTACAAAGCAATGTAATATCAAACAAAATACCGCTAATTCATATTATCGTAAAAAAATGATCGATCTATATAGATAACTAGTTCCGCAAGATAGGGAAATACGGTGATCGCTTTCACACAAGACATATCATAGTTACGCTTTTCAACCGCACATACCGTATTCTTTGTGGTATCATAATAATGGTACATATTTGTTCATACTAGGGTTTATATACAGATATACATTGACATGTAGTGCACAAATTGATGCAATACATATAGGTATCTACCGCTCCCATCAAGTACATATCACTCATATAGGTTTATACGGTACATACAATGATATGTACCTGTATCAATCAACAAAAATGGTGTGAGTAATAATGATTCAGGCAATGAATCATAGGAATTAAAAAGAAATATGAACTGCAGTTTTTACCAGTACATATGGATTTTTCTTTCATATCAGCTGTATAATCAACAAGGTTATTACATAAGAAAATAAAGTAACAAGAACATGGTGATATGTACTGACGCATACATACTTTCAACAATACATATGTAATCTATTTGATAACACTACATATTGATTTGCACTAATACATATTCGTATCAATATGTACTCAAGCTTTTAACTCTAGTACAAAGTAACATATATTTATCAGATATAACATGAACTGAAATTTAAGAATAAACTACCGCATAAATCAAGAAAATCATATGAGTAATAATGATAAACCAAAGACAAATTTTCAGGCAATGAATTATCAAAATTACGAAGAATCACCGAGAGGAACAAAACAGATACAATATCGTGGATCGAGAGGATGCACTATATACACAACACAACTTAACAACAGGATGCATTATAATTTAAAGTGAAAAAACGTATCATGTTTCAAGATTGACCATGTTTCTCATTTCTTTTCATGTATTGGTCCTCTAGACATAAAATCCACAGCTTGAACCTAGAAAACAGTTGGTAAAGCTTCGCATTTTATGTCCTCTAGACATAAAATCCTTTTCATTTTCATAAACACATATAACATGTTTTTTTGTTGTTGTTGGTATTCAAGCATCTAGGTACAAGGGTTTATCCAGTACATATAGATATGTAAGCATAAACTAGGATTTTTGCAATACACGATGGTATGTACTGCATCTAAAAATTACTTTTTCCTTAAGTACATATCGCATGTACTGTAGGATCATACTCAAGCATCAGCTGGTGGTTTATACAGTACATAATGATATGTACTTGCATCTAAAAATCACACTTTTCAAGCATAAACTAAGGGTTATACAAAGACGTATCAAGACATAATTAAGTTCAAGAATTAAGCATTAAGCACTAAGAAATCACTACATATTGATATGCATCAGCATTAAGAATTAAGAATTAAGAATTACTAATAGGGAAGAGAACTTAAGAGTAATATTGATATGTAATTCAAGTAACACAACAATGATATAACAAATTTTCTTATACCGATGGTCTGCTGCATTACATCGTATAGTTGTGCCATCAACCTCTGCATGTATGAGCAATCACTACATATTCATATCAAACACAACGAAACATAACATATTTTCCACATTCTATAAATCTACCAACACTGTATATTGGTATGTAGTCTAAAGATTTTGAATAAATGTTTACTTTTTTCAAGGGTACATTTGATTTATTACCTTTTGCTTCATTGAAGGAGTATTGTCGTTTTCGTTCATTTTTGTTGGTAAAGGATTAACAGATTCAATAGATTTCATCGTACTTCTTGTTGTTGGTGAATTTGCAGCGGGTTTTTCTTTGGTTTTTGTTGTTGCTGAATCGACGACAGTTTTCTTTCGGGTTTTTGCTGGTGAAGGAGTTTCTTCTACAATTGCTTCTCTAATTGTTCGTTTAACCTCCCTTTTGGTAACCATTTTAGGGTTGATGATTGAAGAAGATTAGGTTCGGGCCACAAAATGAAGTTAGGGTTTGCAGAAGAAGATTGATTGTAGATTTTGGTTTTTGCTGACGAAGATTGATTGATTTTTACAGATGATTTTGCTGTTGGTATTACTGATTGAGAAGGAGGAAGATGGAGTTTCATCTGTAGATAAAAACGATGAGAAGAAGAATGAAGAAGGGTAGACAAGTACTTTTAAGTTTTTAAAACTTTTTTGGACCTCCGGTTATTTATTTTTTGCCGCTGGACTACAGATTAACCCGGGTCGGGTTTTCTGGACTAAACAGCAAAGTTCTCTTTACCATAAGGTTAGCCCATATTGATGGAGGTGTTTTTTTTTTGAACCATTTTTTGGGGACCATGCTTTTTTTGTGGGGACCATGATTCTATTTTAGAAAAGACATTACAAGTAATCCTAAGTCACCCCTTATCTAAATATTTTTCTTAATACTAAACTTACCCTCCTTAATTAAATGTTTTGTTTAATGATTAATTAGTTATTAGTTAATGATTAGTAATTAGTATGATTAGTAATAATTAGTTACTCTATTACAAAAAGTTAGTTAATGATTAGTATGATTAGTAATGATTAGTTGCCGATAAGAAGTTCGGTTACAAAAATTGAAAATTTTCCTTACGATCAAACCGAACTATATAGTTCGGTTGAATTTTTTTTTAAGACTTTCCAAATTTATTACCAAGGACCGAACTTAATGATTAGTAATGATTAGTATGTTTAGTAATGATTAGTTACCAGTAAGAAGTTCGGTTATAAAAAACAATAAATTTTCCTTTAAGACATTTTAGGACCAAACCGAACTTAAAGTTCGGTTTCCCAAATTTATTACCAAGGACCGAACTTAATGATTAGTAATGATTAGTAATGATTAGTTACCAGTAAGAAGTTGGTTATAAAAAATTGAAAATTTTCCTTCCGATCAAACCGAACCATATCGTTCGGTTACAAAAAAAATTTAAGACTTTTTAGGACCAAACCGAACTTAAAGTTCGGTTTCCCAAATTTATTACCAAGAACCGAACTTAATGATTAGTAATGATTAGTATGATTAGTAATGATTAGTTTCCAGTAAGAAGTTCGGTTAAAAAAAATTGAAAATTTTCCTTGCGATCAAACCGAACCATATAGTTCGGTTACAAAAAAATTTAAGACTTTTTAGGACCAAACCGAACCTAAAGTTCGGTTTCCCAAATTTATTACCAAGAACCGAACTTAATGATTAGTAATGATTAGTATGATTAGTAATGATTAGTTACCAAAGAAGAAGTTGGTTAAAAAAAAAATTGAAAATTTTCCTTGCGATCAAACCAGAACCATATAGTTCGGTTACAAAAAAATTTAAGACTTTTTAGGACCAAACCGAACTTAAAGTTTGGTTTCCCAAATTTATTACCAAGAACCGAACTTAATGATTAGTAATGATTAGTATGATTAGTAATGATTAGTTACCAGAAGAAGAAGTTCGGTTAAAAAAATTGAAAATTTTCTTGCGATCAAACCGAACCATATAGTTCGGTTACAAAAAAAAATTTAAGACTTTTTAGGACCAAACCAACTTAAAGTTCGGTTTCCCAAATTTATTACCAAGAACCGAACTTAATGATTAGTAATGATTAGTATGATTAGTAATGATTAGTTACCAGTAAGAAGTTCGGTTAAAAAAAATTGAAAATTTTCCTTGCGATCAAACCGAACCATATAGTTCGGTTAAAATTTTTTTTTAAGACTTTTTAGGACCAAACCGAACTTAAAGTTCGGTTTCCCAAATTTATTACCAAGAACCGAACTTAATGATTAGTAATGATTAGTTACCGGTAAGAAGTTCGGTTAAAAAAAATTGAAAATTTTCCTTCCGATCAAACCGATGATCGGTTACAAAAAAAAATTAAGAGTTGTTACGATCAAACCGAACTAAAGTTCGTTCCCAAATTTATTACCAAGAACCGAACTTAATGATGAGTAATGATTAGTATGATTAGTAATGATTAGTTACCTGTAAGAACTTTCCCAAATTTATTAGTGATTCGTATGATTAGTTACCAAAAATTGAAATTTTTCTCTCGGTGGTAAATCTGAGGTGGTGGTGGTGGTGGGCGGTGGGAGGAGGTGGTGGTTATATATAGGTGGTGGTGGTGGGCTATGGGAGGAGGTGGTGGTTATATATATATAGAGAGAGAGGTGGTTATTAGGTTAGTTTTAAATTAAATTAGGTTAAGGGTAGGTTAGTCATTTCCACACTTTAAGACACCCCTTATAACTATAGGGAAGGTGGCCTAATAAGACCATGGTCCCCAAAAAAAACCATGGTGCCCAAAAAATGGTTCTTTTTTTTTTTTTTTTTCATACTCTTTCGTGCAAAATAGGAACCTATATTTGGGCAAACTTGGGAATACTTATGATTTGGGCTTCGCTACAGGGGAGGTTTTATCGATGAAAATACTCTTACACCCTTTAATCCTTTATCCTAATAAATTTTGAAAAAAACCCTAAATTTAGATGTAGTTATAAAACAAAAGCATTCCCCATTCTATTTTTCTCCTAAAATCAAAAGAAGATCTGGAAAAAAAATTTCGTACAACTGCGTCTAACATTCGGCATTGTGTTCACCATGAATACAATGCCGAATGTTGCAGTCGGCTTTATGTTCATCATGAACACAATCACGACAAAATACACTGGGTCGCGGTCGGTTAAAATTCTTTTAATACCAACTTCGAATTGCTACAGTCGGCATACTCGACCTCATTATATCAATGCCGACGATGTTTACATTAACCTTGTAGGTATGATTAATAGTGTCTCCATTAATGATTGGATATCTAGATGGCTCTCTGCAGTGGCCATAATGTTGGGAATCAACATGCGATGATTAATACTGCTGGATTTACTGTCTGGAACATTTGGAAGCTGAAATGTGTTGTAATTTTTTATAGTGAAAAAATTAATATAGCTAATATAGTAAGTCATATCAACTGTAACACTACCTCTCTCTCTGTCATGCTGAATGGATCACCATGTGAAGAATTTCAACCTACATGAGGAGTAAGACAAGGTGATCCTCGTCACCTTACTTGTTCATTTTGGCAATGGAGTTGAATTTTCCACAATTCAACTCACCAACAAAACAACTCAATTAAAGGTATTAAAGTGGTTGCTCATTCTCCATCCATCAATCATTTGCTATTTGCAGATGATCGCTTGATTTTCACCGGCTGGAAAATCTCTCCTCAAATCAATCATCTTCTTGAGCTTTTAAATGATTTTAGCTCACAACTGGACAACTCTTCACGCTTGAGAAATCTTCTCGCCTACTTCAAGAAGCAAACTAAACCTTAAGTTGTCAACCTCTCACTCATATTCTTGGTGTCAAGACAATGTCCTTTAAATAAAGGTATTTAGGCTACCCTCTTATTATGGGTCACTTTAAACAAGAAGCTTTCAAGTGCATTGAAGAAAATTTCCAGAACAAATATACTTCATGGTCTTCTACTTCTCTCACTCAAGCTGGCAAAGGCACAATGGTTAAACATGTTCTTAATTCTTACCTACTTATCAAATGGGCACCTTCAAGATCCATTCAACTCCTCAACAAGCTCACTTCTATTCAAAGAAAATTCTTCTGGGGCTACAATTCTAATAGAGGTCTAAATCCTATTGGGTGGAAAAAAGTTTGCAAGCCTAAGGACATGAGAGGTATGGCTTTTAGGGAATTAGAAATGCTAACTTAGCTTTTCTAACAAAGCTAGCATGTAGACTGTTAACTGAAAAAGACTCTCTACTTCAAAGATGGCAATATCCTGCTGTTTATGGGTAAAAATCATTTCTGCCGATTTCGGTAAATTCGGTAGGTGAGTGAGAAACTGGTCAACCCCTAAACAAATGTGCTGCACGTGAGCACTTTATAGATTCGAGAGATCAACTGTACAAGTCCGGCCTAAACCAAGAAATGGCCGTTCCAGATTTGCTTTGGTCACAAAAGTGGAGGAGAAGGGTTGATTTGGGGAGGGAAGCAAAGAAAGGTGTTGAGACTTGAAAGGAATAATTCTTGGAGAGTAGTGTCTCGACTTGTATCGAAATTGAAGCTTCTGGAAGCTTGCAAGAGATGAAAGCTTTTTTGAGAGCTTGCAAAGTTTCCTTTTCGAGAGTGTAGTATTTTTTCTCCCGACCGAGACTTGTTGTCCGATGGAAATAGGTAAGACCTATTTATACAAGTCGAGATTGAAACGCACTCGGCCTCATGAAGGAAGAGAGTAAAGGGTGAAATAATGGGAGGAGGTGGTAACCGCATGGTGTTTATGGGTGAAAACGTTTTCACCATTATTTCCTCATTTATTTGACCGCTTTATTCCTATTCACGCTTTCTTAATGTGAGCGTAGTGTACGCTGCATGCTATGACCGCCAAACCAAGGCTCGGAAAGCATCCCCAGCTTTGTGTTGATGTCTCGAGTGTTGGTTGCACCTTGAGTGCAAGTGGCGCCGCTAGTGGCGCGTGTGGCATGTGCCAATGGCATGTACGGAATGCCTTTGTTGCGGGGTGCACCTTGAGTGCAAGTGGCAATGCCAGAGCTGCTAGTGGCGTGTGTAGAATGTGCCAATGGAATGTGCGGAATGCCTTGGTGGTAGGTTGTACGTTGAGTGTTAGTGGCAATGCCAGAGCTGCTAGTGGCGTGTTTGGCATGTGCCAATGGCATGTGCGGAATGCCTTGGTGGTAGGTTGCATGGTTTATGCGAGTTAGGCTACCGGCGTGCATTTAAGGGGCACGGCTAGGTGATGAAGGCTACCAAACGAGCGTGTTGGCATGTGCCAATAACATGCGTGGGTCGTTAGGGGCGTGGCCTTGGTAGGAAAAGCTACCGACGAGCATGTTGGCATGTTCCAATGGCATGCGTGGCCGCTAGGGCCGTGGCCTTGGTAGGAAAAGCTACCGGCAAAGCATGTTGGCATGTGCCAATGGCATGCGTGGCCGTTAGGGCCGTGGCCTTGGTAGGAAAAGCTATCGTGAGCATGTTGGCATGTGCCAATGGCATGCGTGGCCATTAGGGCCGTGGCCTTGGTAGGAAAAGCTACCAACGAGCATGTTGGCATGTGCCAATGGCATGCGTGGCCGTTAGGGCCGTGGCCTTGTAGGAAAAGCTACCAATGACATGTTGGCATGTGCCAATGGCATGCGTGGCCGTTAGGCCGTGGCCTTGGTAAAAGCTACTGTGGCGAGCATGTTGGCATGTGCCAATGGCATGCGTGGTCCGTTAGGCCGTGGCCTTGGTAGGAAAAGCTACCAGCGAGCATGTTGGCATGTGCCAATGGCATGCGTGGCCGACTTGGCCTAGGTTGCATGGTTTGTAAGCCTAGGGCGCTATATTTGGCATGTGCCAATGACATAACATCTTGGAAATATGGCTTGTGGTACGTGTTGGCCTGTGTCAATGGCACGTACGGCCATGTCGTCCTAGTTGCATGTTTTGCAAGCCTAGGGCGCTATATTTGGCATGTGTCAATGGCATAGCAGCTTGGAAATATGGCTTGTGGTACGTGTTGGGATGTGCCAATGGCACGTACGGCCATGTTGACCTAGGTGCACGTTTTGCAAGCCTAGGGCGCTATATTTGGCATGTGCCAATGGCATAGCGGCTTAGTTTGGCATGGTTGCCAATGAGTGCGATATGTAGTTTGGTTTTGGCGTGTTTGCCATGCAGTGTGCGGTTTGGTTTTGGCGTTGTTGCCATGGTGCACGGCAGCGCTTGGTTTGGCATTGTTGCCATGGTGCGCAGCAGGCGCTGACTTGGTTTGGCATTGTTGCCATGGTGCGCAAAGGTGCGGATTGGTTTGGCATTGTTGCCATGGTGCGCAGTGTGCGGCTTGGTTTGGCATTGTTGCCATGGTGCGCAGTGTGCGCTTGGTTTGGCATTGTTGCCATGGTGCGCAGCTTATACTGGTTTTGGAATTAGGGTTCTGTGGTTAAAACCCTAACTGGGTATTTTGAAAAATACCCCTATTAATTATTTACACCCGAGTTAAATGCTCTTAGTTAATGTGTTGCGGGTAACACTAGGTCATGGGGTTTTACGATTTTAACCCTTGTTTAAAACCACCATCAACATTAAGTCCCCCGCTTAGCTCTAACAGTGGGCTTTGTTGCGGGTAAGCATAAGATGGTGACAAACTATCAACAACAAACCGTAAAGAGAATTTGAGGAGGCTTGTATGACCTTTTATAAATAGGATTTGGAATCCTTGCCTCTGGTAGTTTTGCACAAATCGGGAGGCTAGCACAATTGGTGGGGCCATGGGCCTTGGCGACGTTGGTAAGTTGGCGTGAGTTGGGAATCTCGAGTGTGCTAGCCGGTGGGACCCGCAAGGTGTGGAAGTTGTGCGTGCTTGCAGCGTGACTTGGGCGGCCATTGGGAAGTCGGTGCAATTGGTGGAGCCCAGTGGCAACTTGGGCGAAGTTGGGAAGTTGGGAGTTGGGAACTGAGTGTGTGTGCTAGCCGGGTGGGACCGGCAAGAAGGTGTGGAAGCCGTGGCGTGCTTTGCAAAGCGTGACTTGGGCGGCCATTGGGAAGTCGGGTGCAATTGGTGGGGCCGGTAACTTGGGCGACGTTGGGAAGTTGAGCGCCCTTGTGCGCCCGTTTTTCACACGCACGATTTTTGGAAAAGGGGAATCCCTCCCTATTCCAGAATCTTCACGCCTATATATATAAAGTCTCTTTCTCTCATCTCGCGTTTTCATCTTTTCATTCTTTCCTACTAGCGGCAGCAGTCACAAAGAAAACCAGCCTGTGTATGCCTCCCGTACTTCTCTTGTTTCCTTTTTATGTAGGTGTAAACCCTAAGATTAGGCGTTTCTTTATATATTGCGCATATAATTTCTTGGCGTGTCTCTTTGTAGAAAATATTGTATGTATGCAACCAAGGGAAATACCGTATATTATTCGAACCCGTAGGAAAGTGCTCCATATATTATTTTGAACCCGAAGAAGGTTACCGTACGCACTTGAGCCCGTATAAAATACCGCGTATATAATTTTTTTTTGAACCCGAAGAAAATATCGTACATGAATCAAGAAGAATATCGTATACATGCTCCATATGACTTTAACCTCGTTAGAAATATTGGATATATATGATTTTTCTGCCTCGAAAGAAACATCACAAGGTGCGCTTTTGAACTAAAGAGAAAATGCTCCATATATAATTTTGAACCCGAAGAAGGATACTGTAGGACACACTTGAACCCGTTTAAAATACCGCGTATATAGTCTTGAACCCGAAGAAAATACGATATAGTCTTGAACCCGTAGACAATACGCCCTCCCCTTTTTTTTTTTTTTTTTTTTTTTTTTTATTTCGGGTTTTCCTTTTGTTGGGCGCGGTTATGTGTCAGGGAGATAATTTTGTTTTTTATTTTTTTTTTGTGTGTGCAGGTATCTTGTTGCTAAGTTGTTATTAAGAGATCCAACAAGATGTTACCCTAACAAAATTTCGCTTCATCAAAGGATGTCCATAATTCCAAACCAAACACGGATGATGAGTTCTTCGCCAAAAAAACTTGTCTCGCCAAAAATCACCCAGTGTTTCGTGCCAATTTTGTTAACCGGTGGTGAAGATGAAAAGAAGACACGTTCGTTCGCCTGCAGAACACCATACGGTTCTGTCTTTCAAAAAGGGGTATACTCCTCTTCCAACATTGATTTCAGGATGTGTCAAAGCCCATTGCGTTTCTTTTTTGATAGATGGGTTGAGTTCATGGTGAGTAAGGAGCACATAAACACCAACCCGACTCGAGCCAGATTATTGATGCCGCGAGCTTCAGAAACCTCAGATTAGGAAGGATATCCCTGGGCTTGGTTGCTTTCATCTCCGTGATGGTGTTCTGACACCCATACAATCATATGTAGATGGGGTGAGATAACTTTCTCCTTGGAGAGTGTGTCTCTCTTGTCAATCTTCCAGAATCGGGAATCTTAAAATCCAATTATCTCAAAGTGAGGTGAAGACGTGGGATGACCTTGCCGCTAAGTTGGGAAGTTACGCTCGAAAAGACTCCACCGCAAGTCGAAGGATTCTCGTCCTAAAGAGGATAAAAGGTGCTTTTATAGCTGGTGGATGTCTCAATGGTTTCCTGACGAGATGGAACTCCGAATGTAAAAGCGCCGATCTTCATGTTGCAAAGCATTTTTGGTTCTCTCGGTTGTCTAGAGACATTTTTGATGACGGTTCCTGCAAGAAGGAAATAAGACCGTAGTTGCTAGCGATTGTCAGAAGTTAGCAAAAGGTGAAGTTCTTCCCATTGGCAAGCTATTCCTCGCTCCCGTATGTGCATCCGGATCACCGGGGTTGGGAACATGCGAGTTTCGAATGGTTTCATGAAAGTGGATTCATATGTGCACGTTGCTTTTCTCGCAAAGTCCGCTATGGGAGCACTTTGAGAAGTATGCTCAAACCGATGCCTTCGATTCCCGCGAGTGGGGGTTCCCGAATTCTTCGATGGGTGAACAGCGCCCAAAGGTTGGCATGAGCTTGCTGGGTCTTCTTGACAAGTCATATGAAATCGCGCCCGTGGGAGCGATCCATAGGTCGGTGACTCAAATTGACACCTTGCTTCTCGCTCCGATCATGTCTTTGTCTTCGATGGCGATTTGAGTGTTGGTGAAAACCTGTTCATTCGTAGCTGCTCGCCCTGCTATATACCGTCTTTCTTCGTGGGGTCTTTCCGTGATACCGCTACAATATTGACCGTGCTGCTCGCCACATGTGTTTCGATCAAGGGGTGCCTCTTGTTTACCGGCCGGTGATCCCTAAGGATTCATTGCGTGTCGCCCTTAATGCTAGCGCCCTTGAGCCGGGTATCCGCCTTCCCTTCTTTCAAGTGGGAAGAGTAATTTCGACGACCTTCGGCTATAATGAGTTTTGGTGTGATGAGTTTATTATGATCCAAGATTTTGTGAATAACGTGGTGGAGAACGCTCGCTGTAAACCTTCCCTGCCAGCTTTGAAGAAGTATCCAATGTTGAGAGATCTCAGCGAAAGTTGCCTAGCAACTCCTGAAAAGTCCCTGTGCCAAGGAACGGAGAACGAAGAATCGTGGCCGGGCGGGTTCCGGACGGTTTCAAAAGACCCCCTTCAGCCTCTCGTGTCTTTCGCTTCTTCCACAACTGTGTATGTGTCGCCTCTTCGTTGGTTTGTCTCAAAACACGTGAATTTCTAACTCGAAAACATGTGTCTTGTTTCCTCTAGGGCTTCTGGTGAGTGTTAATGCTTTCACGCCCTTGCACGTTGCTGTGAGACGGCAATTTCTTCAAAGAATTCCAAAGAAAGATCGAGCCTTCTCATAGCGGTGATGAGTCGAGAAAGAAAAATTTTGACAAGTGAGAGTGATTCCTCCGCAAAGACTGGTTCTTTTTTCTGGGAAGTGGTTCGGTGAGTTTCGCGCTT
This sequence comes from Papaver armeniacum, assembly GCA_023531295.1. Classification (NCBI taxonomy): domain Eukaryota; kingdom Viridiplantae; phylum Streptophyta; class Magnoliopsida; order Ranunculales; family Papaveraceae; genus Papaver; species Papaver armeniacum. The sequence continues at coordinate 14,840 of JAJJWW010007969.1, forward strand.
CTTTTTCTTTTCTTCTTCTGCTCCTTCTTTTGAAAAATGTCTAACTCAAGTTCGCAGAGGAATCCGGTTAGGAGGATGATTCTCGGATAGAGCCACACGAAAACTTGCCTTTGGTGACCACCGCCGGTGACTTGGAGATGGGCGTTAGCCAATTGTCGGTATAGATGTGGTCCAAACGTTGGATGATTCTCTCGATGGTTGATGCCGTAGAAATGGAAGAAGACCCTCGCGAGTCGTGAGGCCAAAGCGCAGCGCCATTTTTGATCCCTCGTACTTGGTTCCTTATCCAGTGTCATGTGCTCGGTTGGCGGATTTAGCGCTCCGAAGTAAGCATGAGGCGTTGTACACGAGTAATCTAGGAGAAGTACGGACATATGGCCACAACCAAGAAAGTCACTAGTCGATTTGCGCCGGTTAAGCGTGTGGAAGAGGCTTTATCTTCCATCGAGGATATGCGTGAGGTGACCGGGTCACACCGTTTCAAGACGTTATTGCCGACCGGGAGCACCATCGCGACGTGTGCGTAGAAAAGGAGTTCAACACTTCGTGGTTTGTCGAAGGCCTTGCCGAGATCCAAAAGTTGAAAGATGCAACAATCGAAAGCCTTTCCGCCGAGGAGATTGCACGACAGGAGATGGAACTCGAAAAGCTTTCCAAGATGTTGACTATGAAGAGAGCGCTTCTTGAAGATGCAAAGTTGACTTTATCCAAGAAGAGCAGACTTGTTGGATGATTTTCCTTGAATGTTTTCTCGTTAAACTTTCATTTAGGTTCTTCTTCTCTTTTTTTTTTTTTGAAAGACATATTGGATGTCCTCGGGTTCAAAGTTTGGCTCTGGTTTGGTAGACGGTGGGTAGCTTTTGAGGATATTGGATTATTTCCGGGATGAATGGTTTTAATAATATGACTCTGATTATGTTTTGGGAAAGGAATATTGCTTTTATGAAAGTGTGTGCAAGCAATAGGCACACGACGCAGTAGTATGACGGTTTTATTAAGAACCTAAAAACAGATCGTTTATCTTGCCCTATCTAAATTTACTCACTTGCAAACACGCCTCTCCAAGTAAAAGGAGGCTTTGGCGGTAGCATCGCTAGTTAGTCCCCAATTGCCGGTAGCGTCTTGAAGCCCCGCTTTCGGGTGTAGTTTTAACAACTAATAACCGGTTGTCCGGTAGTTGAGTCTGACCGAGTCGCAAGTCTCCAATCGCTGGTAGCATCTTCAACGAGTCCCCTGTCTTGACGGAGGCAGGTTTAAAGGGATGGGTTACCATAAGGTTAGCCTATATTTTTCTCCTGACCGAGACTTGTTGTCTGATGGAAATAGGTAAGACCTATTTATACAAGTCGAGATTTGAAACGTACCCTGACCTCATGAAGGAAGAGAATAAAGGGTGAAATAATGGGAGGAGGTGGTAACCGCATGGTGTTAATGGGTGAAAACGTTTTCACCATTATTTCTTCTTTTATTTGACCGCTTTATTCCTTTTCACGCTTTCTTAATGTGAGCGTAGTGTACGCTGCATGCTGTGACCGCCAAACCAAAACCCTAGAAAGCATCCCCCAATTTTTGTGATGATGTCTCGAGTGTTGGTTGCATCTTGCGTGCAAGTGGTGCTGCTAGGGACGCATGTGGCATGTGCCATTGGCATGTGGGAATGCCTTCGTTGCGAGTTGCACCTCGAGCGTAAGTGGTAATGCCAGAGCTGCTAGTGGCGTGTGTGGCATGTGCCAACGGCATGTGCGGAATGCCTTGGTGGTAGGTTGCACGGTTTGCAAGTTAGGCTACCCGGCGTGTGTGTTTGGCATGTGCCAATGGCATGTGCGCCATGTTGACCTAGTTGCAAGTCTTGCAGCCTAGGGCGCTATATTTGGCGTGGGCCAAAGGCATAGCGGCTTGGAAATATGGCTGCGATACGTGTTGGCATGTGCCAATGGCACGTACAACCATGTTGACCTAGTTGCAAGTCTTGCAAGCCTATGGCGCTATATTTGGCGTGGGCCAAAGGCATAGCGGCTTGGAAATATGGCCTGCGATACGTGTTGGCATGTGCCAATGGCACGTACGGCCATGTTGACCTAGTTGGAAGTCTTGCAAGCCTAGGGCGCTATATTTGGCGTGGGCCAAAGGCATAGCGGCTTGGAAATATGGCCTGCGATACGTGTTGGCATGTGCCAATGGCACGTACGGCCATGTTGACCTAGTTGCAAGTCTTGCAAGCCTAGGGCGCTATATTTGGCGTGGGCCAAAGGCATAGCGGCTTGGAAATATGGCCTGCAATACGTGTTGGCATGTGCCAATGGCACGTACGACCATGTTGACCTAGTTGCAAGTCTTGCAAGCCTAGGGCGCTATATTTGGCGTGGGCCAAAGGCATAGCGCTTGGAAATATGGCCTGCGATACGTGTTGGCATGTGCCAATGGCACGTACGGCGATGTTGACCTAGTTGCAAGTCTTGCAAGCCTAGGGCGCCGTATTTGGCGTGGGCCAAAGGCATAGCGGCTTAGAAATATGGCTCGCGATACGTGTTGGCATGTGCCAATGGCACGTACGGCCATGTGGCTGGGACCTAGTTGCAAGTCTTGCAAGCCTAGGGCGCTATATTTGGCGTGGGTCCAAGGCATAGCGGCTTGGAAATATGGCTCGCGATACGTGTTGGCATGTGCCAATGGCACGTACGGCCATGTTGACCTAGTTGCAAGTCTTGCAAGCCTAGGGCGCTATATTTGGCGTGGGCCAAAGGCATAGCGGCTTGGAAATATGGCTGCGATACGTGTTGGCATGTGCCAATGGCACGTGACGGCCATGTTGACCTAGTGCAAGTCTTGCAAGCCTAGGGCGCTATATTTGGCGTGGGCCAAAGGCATAGCGGCTTGGAAATATGGCCTCATGATACGTGTTGGCATGTGCTAATGGCACGTACGGCCATGTTGACCTATTTGCAAGTCTTGCAAGCCTAGGGCGCTATATTTGGCGTGGGCCAAAGGCATAGCGGCTTGGAAATATGGCTGCGATACGTGTTGGCATGTGCCAATGGCACGTACGTCCATGTTGACCTAGTTGCAAGTCTTGCAAGCCTAGGGCGCTATATTTGGCGTGGGCCAAAGGCATAGCGGCTTGAAATATGGCCTGCGATACGTGTTGGCATGTGCCAATGGCACGACGGCCATGTTGACCTAGTTGCAAGTCTTTCAAGCCTAGGGCGCTATATTTGGCGTGGGCCAAAGGCATAGCGGCTTGGAAATATGGCCTTGTTGCCATGGTGCGCAGTGGTGCGGCTTGGTTTGGCATTGTTGCCATGGTGCGCTAGCTTTGCGGCTTGGTTTGGCATTGTTGCCATGGTGCGCAAGATGCGGCTTGGTTTGGCATCGTTGCCATGGTGCGCAAAGATGCGGCTTTGGCATTGTTGCCATGGTGCGCAAAGATGCGGCTTGGTTTGGCATTGTTGCCATGGTGCGCAGATGCGGCTTGGTTTGGCATTGTTGCCATGGTGCGCAAGATGCGGCTTGGTTTGGCATTGTTGCCATGGTGCGCAAAGATGCGCTTGGTTTGGCATTGTTGCCATGGTGCGCAGTGGTGCGCTTGGTTTTGGAATTAGGGTTCTGTGGTTGAAAACCCTAACTGGGTATTTTGAAAAAATACCCCTATTAATTGTTTACACCCGAGTTAAATGCTCTTAGTTAATGTGTTGCGGGTAACACTAGGTCATGGGGTTTTACGATTTTTCCCCTTGTCTAAAAACCACCATCAACATTAAGTCCCCCCCGCTAGCTCGGAACAGGGGCTTTGTTGCGAGGTAAGCATAAGATGGTGACAAACTATTAACAAGAAACCGTAAAGAGAATTGAGGGGCTTTTTCTGACCTTTTATAAATAGGATTTGGAATCCTTGCCTCCGGGAATTTTGCACAAATCGGGGGGGGCTGGCACAATTGGTGGGGCCAGTGCAGCTTGGGTGACGTTGGGAAGTTGGCGTGAGTTGGGAAACTGAGTGTGCTAACTGGTGAGACCAGCGCAATGTGGAAGCTGTGCGTGCTTACGGCGTGACTTGGGAAATTGCGTGTCCGGCTGGTGGGACCGGCGCATGGTGTAGAAACCGTGCGTGCTTGTAGGCGTGACTTGTGCGGCCATTGGGAGGTCGCCGCAATTGGTGGGGCAGGTGCAACTTGGAAACCGTGCTCGCAGGCGTGACTTGGGCGGCATTGGGAAGTCGCACCCTTTGTGGGCCCGTTTCTTAGACGCGTGATTTTGGTGAAAGGGAAATCCTTCCCTATTTCAAAGTCTTTCACGCCTATATATGTATATATATATATAAAGCCCCTTTCTCCCCATCCCGCGCTTTATTCTTTCCTCTTTTCATACTAGCGGCAAAGAGAAACTTGACTTGTGCATGTCTTCGAGTACTTTTTCTCTCTCTTTTTTTTTTTCTTTCCACGTAGGTGTAAACCTTAAGAGTAGGCGCTTCCACAATCCTTGCATATGATTCCTTGGCGTGCCTCTTGTAGAAAATATTGTATGTATGCAACCAAGGAATACCGCATATATTGTTTGAACCCGTAGGAAATATTGCATATATGAATTTTCTGGTCTTGAAAGAAATATTTGAACCTCGAAGAAAATATCGCGTGTGTATTTTGAACCCGTAGAGGATGCTCCGTATATAATTCTCGAACCCGAAGAACGATACGTAGGCGTATTTGATCCCGCACGAAACACCGCATGTGTATTTCGAACTCGTAGAGAACTCGTATGGATCTCGAAGAAGAATACTGTATACGCTTCATATGACTTCGAACCCGCAGAAAATATTGTATATATGATTTTTGCTTCTTGAAAGAAGTACCACGCGCTGCCATTTTTGAACCAATAGAAAAATGCTCCATATGTATTTTTGAACCCAAAGAAGGATACTGTAGACACACTTGTACCCGTATAGAATGCCGCGTATATAGTCTCGAACCCGAAGAAAAATACTGTGTATATAGTCTTGAACCCGAATAAAATACGTCCTCTTACCCCTTTCTCCTTTTTTTTTTTTTGGGTACGATTATGTGTCAGAGAGATAACTTCGCCTTTCTCCGTTTGTTTTGTGCAGATATCTCATTACCAAATTGTTATTAAGGAATTCGATAAGATGTTACCTGAACCAAATTTCACTTCGTCGAAGGATGCTCATAATTCCAAGCCGAACATAGATGATGAATTCTTCACTAGAGCCCTCGCCCCTGCTCTAAGAATCACCTGTGTTTCGTGCCAATTTTGCTAACCTAAGTGGTGAGGATGACAGAAGACACGTTCGGTTCGCCCAGAGAGCACCATTCGGTTCTGTCTTCATAAAGGGGTATATTCCTCTTCCAATATTGACTTCAGGACACTACACCATATTTTGCGTTTTGTGACACATTATTTCAGTCACGAAATGGAGTTGTGACGCACAATGACCGTTACAACGAGGTGTGTAACAAATTTTCGTAACCAACATGTTGTCGTCACTAATTTGGGGTTGTGACACATTTAGTAACACGCAATAGACCGTCACGAAGTTAAAATTCGTGACCAAAGAAGCAGATCGCGTTTCGATTTTTTTTTTTTTGTCGTTACAAATACATTGACTTAGTCTACGTTGACCGACTACAATGTTCTCGGTAAAATTTTAGTAACCAAGGATTTTCCGTTACTAAATTTTTATTAGTGGTTACTAATTTTTTGACCGGTCACGTTGATCGATTCCTACTATCCCGGCAAAAAAAATTAGTGACACTTTTTTGCCGTTACGAATCCTTTTGTTACAAAAAAATTCAGGTCTTTATTGACCTAGTCAATATTAATGTTCCATCCCTTTCATTTTACCCGCAGGTACCCTATCCCCCTGGAATTGTTACAATACAATCCAATTCAAACATTTCAACATTCAAAAATCTATCACATAAGAAGTCATTCAATCCAATTTAACATTCCACCATTCAAAAGAAGTCATGAACCCAATTTAACATTCCAACATTCAATTATAATCAATCCAATTTATGTTGTGTTCATGAGCCATAACTGCTAAGTATAGAAGTGCCATAATCGCTAAGTATAGGCAGATGGCTTATCATCCAAAAATCTAAGAAGCAAAAATAATCGCTATATGATACTTGGGTTCATGTTGAGTTCAACCTGTCGATGATCCATAAATGCTAAGTATAGGCGAGATAACTCTTTTATCACTCCATAAATGCTAAGTATAGGCAGAGTTCTGAGATACCAATAAGTTTACCGCTTGTCCACTTGTTTCTTCATTCAATATCCGCTTGTCCTCGACAATCTTTATAATCGCTTCACCGCAAACAAGAAAACAATGCTTATAGAAATAGAGTTTCACAAACTCTCGCATACCATATCGACGCAAGATAAAACATACAAAGAATACTTCTAAGAAATAACGCTCTCGGACTTGTAAGCAATCACACATTACAACTTTGCTCTAAGAAATGAAGTAGTTCTAAGGAATGAAGTAGTTCAAATGTTGAATTTATATCACACATTATGGAAAATACTAGCAAAGACAACAATCGAGAAAATATATATACCACACAAAGCAAAAGATGAACAACTAATTTCTATCTACTGGATTGCGGTAATCCAAAGTAAAATGAGCATATCAAATGAACCACATTATAAATTAATAAATGAAACTTGATTATGGAATATTAAGTTTAAGCATGTAAATGGTGAACTACACTCTATAAATGATACCCGGCCATAAGATTAAGATCATGAATGTGAGATTGGCATAAAAAGTACATAATTGGATCCTCAAAGAACCAAACCTAACATGTGAAAGTAATTAATACTAATACAAGACTGATTGCACACACGAGTGATATCGATAGCTTTTCTACTCTAGCAACCCTATTATAAACCAACCAAAACCAAGTTTCCTTATCTCTACTCAGCTTTTCACCACTCTAGATTCTATTGTTCAATAAACCCCGACTTTACTGATTGCACACACATATACAAAAGAAATGTCCTAAAAGTAAACACCAAACCCATGTTGTACTAATCCCTAATTTTGGATATAAATGAATGAAAAATTTGTAACAAGTACCTCACACTCGGCGACGTTTTCCTTGTTTTCGTCTTTGTTTAGCAAAGCAATAATACCAAAGAATACGTGTAGACAGAGTAGAAGGGACAAGCATTAAGACTCTGTTCTTCTTCTTACTACAAATCGCATCGTCTCCTTTCGCCATTGCGCGCCGGTAAAAGTAAATACAGAATTTCTTAGATCTCGAAGCGTAGATAACATAAAAGAAGAAAGACATGGTTGTGCATGATGTCAAGAAGATCACAAAATAGACTTACGAGAGATGAAGGTCACCTGTGACCTAATCTAACAACAGTTTGATCATTAAACATTATACCTCGCAAGAAAGTGTAAACTCGAAGGTTAAAACTATATCCATAAATTGCACCTTCAATGTACAAGCGTAAAACAGTCAAGTAATTACCAGGGATTGATATTCCCACTGGCTCCTATTGCTTCAAAGAAACCTTAACTATGACTATCCGCACAACCAAAAACACATATAGAAACAAAAACTACACTCATACACAAAGTAAAATTCACAAAAAGATATATTAACATTCAAAGTCGTTAAAATTAGTACTTTCTTATGCACATTTGCATAAGAATCTCCCTTAAGCACAACCGCATCGTAGTTTACTCAAAGTTTACCTATGAGAACATATCAAAGTTGTTCACTTACATATAAAAGTGCGAATAATAACAAAAAGATGGTCGACAAAATAGCAAAAAAGCATAGGTCACATTGAGTTATCCACATCATTTCCAAAAATACGAGATAGACCCTTCTAATCATATCGGACGCAGACTTTTGGATGAACCACATAGCCTCCAATTCCAACTTCTTGAAAGGTATTCACAAACTGGTTAGCTCTTATGGTCGGTGCAAGTGGCAAAAGTATGAGGTCCAACAACACTTTAACATGATTTTCGGCTACTGGTGAGCCGTGACAAAGAAGTCCAAATTCACCAAGACAAACTCGACCAACAAAGAATGACCTCATCATCCAAGTTCAACAATGAACATTTGGCTCCATCCGAAGGTGAACTATTCTCGAGCGATTCTGTCACGATCTAGCCGGTGATATCTCAAACTTCATGTGGAAGCGCTGCAGGTGAACTATTCTGACCAACTGAAGCAGTCTGAGTAGGTGAATACGCGGGACCATGTGCATTATCAAAGTGGTTCGAGGCAATATATGATGCTTGTCCAGATTGGATGTTCTGCACAACGTTACATAAGGATGCAAAGCTAGTAAGAAGAACCTCCATCTTGCCATTTATCTCCTTCACCTCATGTTTAAGTTCTCCATCTTTGCACTTCAATTCAACAACTTTGGCACGCGCAGGGCAGTAATAATCATATTGTGTACGAGAAATAGGACCGAAAAGACGAACTCGTCCCCTACAATCCTTTCCAAATGCTTTAATCAATGCATCCATTTCATCTACTGAGTTCACCAAAGACCTATTTTTTCATTGATCTCTTCTTGCGCCTTCTTAAGGTCATCCTGTAATGTAGAACCCATTTTGTGAACATAGATGGATTGCATAAATTAGAATAATATGTAAACAAAAATAAAGCATAGCCTAACTCACATAGTAGGGTTGCGCACTAGGTAGAATTTTCCCACCCTCTTGTGTATGAGCTTTAATCCACACATCGATGGAGTGATCTCAACTCCAGGATTTTCGCTCTCCTAATTTTACAAATACGAGAAGTAGGATCAATCAATCGAGTACATTTGATTTCGAGACATTTAAGATATGAGGGAATGAGAATCTACGTACCGGTTCAGCCTTTTACCAAACTAAGAGGTTTGCGACCAAAGAGGTGACAGCGTAATCATATCTTTTCCTTTTCTTCTTATGCTCGCTCTACTTTTCTCGTTGGGCTTCTCTTTTTCATTTTCACGTAATTTTATCCAGTCCTCTTCTTTAATGATTGGAGGAACATGAGCGATCCTTTCTTCATGAGTGTTATAAGGATCATAGTAGTCAATTCTCGCCTCCCACTTGAATCTCCTCCATATAGGAGCCATTCCCTTATCAAATTCAACTTAGAAGTTTAGGTATTATATATGATTTCGAAAAACAGAGCTTCAGTTCTAAACAATAGTTTGACATAAATCAAGATAGCGCAAGTGTTTACCTGCAACAGTTTGACGGTTTTTAAGGTAAGTACTTACCTGCAATTCATTCCAGACATCATCTTTGTAGTTATACGGCACATCCCTCCGTGGATTTGTAGGAGACAGGGATAAGATTACGAATCAAATTGCCCTTCCGATGGCCGGCCTTAGTTGCATTTCTAGAAATGGGAAGTCCATTTTCATCTACCAAAGAAATACGACGCCATAGTAACCGTAAAGTAGCATTAAAAAACATCTATGTATAGAAGAAATGCAACTTACTAAGATAGCGCAAGTGATATGATAAAACAGATAATCAAACATGATAAAATAGAGAATCAAATATGATAAAACACAGAATCCATGTATAGAAGAAATGCAGAACACATAATCCAATATGACAGACATGACTCTAAACTACATCAGCGACACATAACAGATTTCTCCAAGCTCTCATTGTCAAGTAAGAGCCGATCGATAACTAGTAGGGATTTCTAGCTGATCTATCACGCATGTTAACCTTTGTTATGAATGCAATACCAAAAACCATCCCACTTCATCAAGATCCTTTGAATAAAATACTTGAGTCGCTTCGGATGCACGAATAAACGGCCATCTATCACTCTCTTAGTGCTTTGTAGCTTAGAAAAGTTGACCTTTATTGAGTTTGAGATTGGATCAACTTTGCACCCATTACTCTTATCTTCAACTCCGACCCAATCATAGTAAAAAACAACTTCCTCAAATTCCATATAGTTCAACTTTATAACTGCTTAATGACACCATAATAAGTAATTTCAGACTTCCACCAAATTTCTCGTCCGTGGACTTTTCTCTATGTCTTGTAATGGCTTTCATAGACACACCAGCATGCTCGTTTACAAAACCCTCCTCGTAATCATGATGACTAAAAGAAAAGCCATTGGCTTGGTATTTGTTATACGACCGCGCCTTGAAGAGGGGTCCTTGCACTAGTCGCCAAAGTACCGATTTTGTCTCTTTGTCTTCTATCATCCGTAAGAGAACATGTGTGTCGGTTGCACAACAAAAACCACAATATTTACAGAGGAAATAAAGATGCGCTTTAACTATAACCATGGACCATGTTCACAAAATCTAAATATAGTTTTAGCAAAAACCATGGACCATGAAATCAATATTATCACAAAATCTACCACAATATGTATAGTAACTATAAGGGAAAGCGGAAATAAAGCAACTCTGAAGCTAACATATATATGGTACCTTATCGCGTAACCATAAGAGAAAGCTTTTTGGCCCTTTCGTGGAAGAAAGATTTTCCTGACTATTAAAGTTGTCGTTGTTCACGTATAAATCATACTTCCTACAATGAAAGAACAGTTCAGCGGCAATTAGATTGACAATCCAATACTCAAGAAACATCTAACAACTGTGAAGTTAAGAAGTTGTACCTCTGCCATTCATCTATTCCCACATACTTAGACAGAAGCCACCTACGAGCTTGCTGATATTGTACTTGAGTTAAAGTAATAGCTTTGGCAGAACTCAAAGGCATCTCATCGGCAAACTCATCATCATCATCTAGAAAGGCCTGTCGAGTATGTTTATGAGTCCCACCACCATCATTTGATATGTCCTCCATCTTTGCATAAGCCGGCTTCTCAAGCACATATCCTCTTGCAATGCATCCATTGATGTACCTTTTATTGCGCACCAAGCCTTTGTAACCTTTCATCAACCTACAAATATCGATCATAAAAGTTAACGATTCGGTAATGACAATAAAACACTCAAGTTACACATTAACTAACAAGGTAAGTTCGATAAATACCTCTCGAAGGGATACATCCATCTAAATCGACAGACCCGGATCAAAGCTTCGTTACCTAAATGCACCATCAAGTGGATGCTTATAACAAAGAAGGAAGGAGGAAAGTATTTTTCCAATACACAGATTGCTTCCACTAGAGTAGCTTTTGCTTTTAAAAGTTGTTCTCTCGTTGATTACCTTTGCGCACAAAATTTTGAAAAACAAACTTATCCGAAGAAGAGAAAGCCGCAGATCTTTAGGTAGCGAAGGTGATGCATGAACCAAGAACGGAAACAAATGTTGCATAAGGACATGATAATCATGAGACTTTAAGTTCTTCAACTCGGGTGGATCAACACCGACGCAAGTGCGAAGATTGGAACAAAAACCAGATGGCACCTTTAAGTTCTTCAATGTAGTACAAAATGCAAGTTTCTCTTTTTCGTCATTGCAAAAGGAGCATCTTCCATTGTTGTTTTACCGCAATTAACATCCACTTTCAACCATTGCTTCTTTTTATACCCCATTGCTTCCATATCTCTCGCGCGCATTAGGACCATCCTTTGACTTGTTTCCACCCATGATCGTGTTAACAAGATGCTCAGTTATGTTTTTCTCTCGTATGCATAACATCCGTATTATGTCGCACTGCATTTGAACTCCAATTAGGTAGATCATAGAGGATAGATCTCCGAGTAAATAAGGAGTGGTCATGAACCTCAACTTCTATATCAACATCAGTTTCGCCTTCAGGTATTCTTTTGGGTTTCAGTCGACTTGCTACCGATGGTTGTTTTCCCTTACCAACCTTGGTTCTAATATTAGCTACAATCTCTTGAACCTGAAATCCTGTCAGTGGCCATGGTGCTGAACCGTGCTCTACCCCTCCCGGAAATTGGTTTTATCATCTCGATACTTATGCTTGGTCGGGCAGCCATCTTCGGTGTCCCATATAACAAATTTTCTTAGTGAACGGAAGATGTTCGTAAACCTGTTCCTTCTCCACAAGTTGGGCAAGCATAGTGACCATGAGTGACACATCCAGCTAAAGTCCCTAGTGCAGAAAATCATGAATAGCCCACAATAATCTTGCTCTCATCAAAAACTCGATTTTTTAGTGAAAGAGTCGAACGTGAGTACACCTTCATTCCATAACTCTATCAATTCCTCTATTAGTGGTTGCAAGTATACATCTATATCTTTCCCTCGGTGCTCTTGGGCCCGATATGAGCAAACATAACATTGCAAATTCTCGTTTCATGCACAACGAAGGAGGCAAAGTTGTACGGACAAATAATTACAGGCCAAAGCTGTGACTAGGACCGAAACACCCATTCGGGTTGAAACCATCAGTTGATATACCTAATGTTACATTCCTTGGTTCCTTGGCGAACTCCGGTGAAATTATCCGCGGATCGCCAGTCAAGAATCGATCGGATGACGCATAAGGTTTCCATCGACCGTGCTCTAGAATGCCAATACATTGCCTCTGCTATCCATGGTACACTATATAACCTTTGCAGCCTTTTTATCAATGGAAAATGTCTTAATGTCTTGCGAGCAACTTGCGTAAGCTTCCCGTCATCATTAAAGACCTTCTCATACCTAGGTTCTTGACACACAGACACTTAACCAATGATGCATGATCCTTCCAATATAAAATACAATCATTGATGCATGCATCATAGGTTATGTAGTCCATCCCCATTTCTTGTATCAACTTTTTTACATCATGGAACTTACACGGCAAAGTGTATTTCCATCGGAAGCAACTCCTTAAACAATTCTAAGAGTGCAAAGTGACACCATTGTCGAAAACCCATATTGGGTTTTTATGTTATTTAGTTTAATAAAAAGATACTGGTGGTGTCTTTTCCTTAGAACATGAGGGATATAAAGGTTCTCTAGCACGCTCATAAAAATCTCTTTTTTCTTGCTACTACTAGTCTCCTCGTGAACCCCTCGTGTACGCCAACATTCTCATCTACACTACAAGCGGGATTAACGTTCTCAAAGCAAAATCTTCTACATTGTTCTCAAAGAAATACTTCTACATTGTCATTGTGAATTTCCTAGATTGTCTCCAATTCCTACGTTGTCAACTCGCAACTCCTACATTATCACTGGTTTACCTTCATGCGACTTCTCCCCATGGAAACGCCACAATGTATAGGTGAACTAAATACCATACTTGACCAAATGATAATCAATTTCACCTAGAGACAGAGGTACTTTACCATTCTTACAATGTTACAAGGACAGAGAACTTCGTTCCGCCACCAAAGCATTTTCACGCACAAACTCTATAAATGATCTTACACCTTCTAAGTATTGAATGTAAATACGCGCACATTTCATCCAGCCTTTATCAACCATTGATACCTAAATCATATCTATGTTAACATTCGTGCAAAGTAATAACTATAAGCGTAATAACTAAATGATATCTATGCTCCCATTATCAAGACGTGGTTACATTGGGGGGACTTGCACATATGTATTTGCAAGTTTCCCTTAGCATATGATTCAACAAAATCTATATTCGTGTAAAAAATTGAAAATCCAAATCTCAGTTACAATCAACCAAATAATATAACTTAGTCCTAGTGGTACTAGGTTGCCAAGCCCTACAAGTTAGCGACAAAAACATCCACTAGGATCGTTATCATCATGCTCACGAGAGAATCGGTGAATATCAAAACAAAACTTCCTAACTTTAGTTCATTTAAACTTTAAAAACTACCTTAACATGAAGTAATAGTTCAAATCATGATGAGCATATTTATGGAACATACAAACTGGAATTTAGGTTACTACCTTAACGGATTCCATAACCGCTGCTTCTTTTCTGTTTGGATCTTGCCAAAAGGATCCTCTCCTGGCTCTGCAAATACCAAAGATACAGAACAACATTAGCCAACCAATTGAAGTTCATTATGACACTTAATGAAAAAATCTTCAGATAATAGTAAAACATAGCAACTTAACGAATATAATTAACACGTTTCCTAGATGTGACAACTCAACCAAAACTATAATAAGTCATCTAAGCCCATACAAATGGAATCTAGAGAGTCTTTGGTGCACTCTCTTTCTTATGAGAGAATCAATTCCTTTCTTCTTAAGCAATTGACTTACTCATAGGAAAGAGAGTGCTCTAGCTCTCATCAAACATTCCAAGAATATATAAGACTTTAGCAAGGAATATTACAATTCAATGGGCACATTCATCAGTATACCTTTATCGGGTAGCACTCCGCCTAGTCAACTTACTATGCTTCTAAGGACTAAAAACTACACCATGTCTAACAACAAGTATGCATCTTTACACAAGAGGACTAGTGGATCAAAAACTTGAACATACAAGTATGATATTTACATAAAACCCTAAAATCAGTTCATATGAAGAAGATTTATACCTTCAAAATTCTTCAATCTTCAAGTCTTCAAAATTCTTCAAACCCTAACAAGAAATTAGAAGAAAAAAAAATTCAATTAGATTTATATGAAGAAGATTAACAAAACATAACTCATATCAAATAAATCGTTTTAGATTCACAGATTAAAGAATGGAAAAAATAAAAATGAAATAAAAACAGATCGATTGAAAATAAAATGAAACAGTAACAATCTCAAGTTTCAACATAGTATAAGCAACCTACACACACGCTTTGCAAAGCGCAAGGGATAACCATTTAAGTGTGAAAACCCCCATACAGAAGCATTGCCCCCATACTAGTAATTTCAAAATCCCAACAAAGCAATTCATTCCAACTAAAAAAAAAAACCTAATTAGTTAACTACCATTGAAAAACATCAAAATTGAAACATTCAAAGTCCAAACCCAAATTCAATTACAAGCAACAATCTCACAATCTCAAATTCCAATATCATCTACACAATCTAAACATCAAAGAACCATTAATGCATGGTGAAATCATCAAAAAGATAAACACACTTCAATCATCAAAAGATACGTAATCGAGACATAAAACCCTAAAATCACCTAAAAATAGAAATTTTCGAAATTAACATAAAACCCTAAAATCGAGTTGATATGAAGAAGATTTATACCTTCAAAATTCATCAATCTTCAAGTCCTCAATTCTTCAAACCCTAACAAGAAATTAGAAGAAAAAAATTCAATTAGATTTATATGAAGAAGATTAACAAAACATAACTCATATCAAACAAATTGTTTTAGATTCACAGATTAAAGAATAGAAAAAATAAAATGAAATAAAACAGACGATTGAAAATAAAATGAAACAGATAGATTCATGGATTAACAATTACACAGATCGATGATTGAAAGGTATTGACAAGATTTCTGTGATGTTTCTCGGCCAAATCGATCGATGAAGAGAAGATTTCGTGATGTTCACTAAACCCTAGTTTTATCGCCGAGCAAAAGAGAAGACCGAAGAGAGAAGAAGGGGATAAGATTTGTGCGGTTTATTCACACGATAGGGTAAACTTGATAGAATGCACACGGTTCTTTCGCACGGCCTGCTCGAGGAGGGTGTTACCGAGTGTTACTCGCACACGGTTCTTTCGCACGATTTTTTCCAAAGAAGATTTACTAATCGTGACACGAGAGGGCCGTCACTAAACTAGTAAAATTTCGTAATCAGAAATATTGGTGTCACTAAATTTTCGTAACTGAAATTTTTAGTCACGAATTCGTGACGGCTACATGTTGGTTACGAATTTTAGTTACTAATCGCTGAATATGGTGTAGTGGGATGTGTCAAAGTCCATTGCGTTCTTTTGACAGATGGGTTGAGTTCATGGTGAGCAAGGATCATATAAATACCAACTTGACTCGAGCGCAGGTCATTGATGCTGTCAAGACTTCAGTAAATTTCCAGATTAGGAAGGACATCCCAGGCTTGGTTGCTTTCATCTCCAGATGGTGTTCGGACACCCACACAATCATATGTAGATGGGGTGAGATAACTTTCTCCTTGGAGAGTGTGGCTCTCTTGCTGAATCTTCCAGTGACTGGGAATCTTAGAATCCAATTATCTGAAAGTGAGGTGAAGATGCGGGATGACCCGGCCGCTAAGTTGGGGGATTTTGCTCTGGAAAGACTCTATTGCGAAGTCGAAGGATTCTGCTGGGAGAGAGGACGAAAAGTGCCCTTACGGTTGGTGGATATCTCAATGGTTTCCGGACGAGTTGGAGCCTCGAATGTAAAAGCGGTGATCTTCATGTCGCAAAGATTTTTGGCTCTCTCGGGTTGTCCAGAGACATTTTTGATGACGGTTGCCTGCAAGAAAGGAATAAGACCCGGAGTTGTTAGAGATTGCGTGAAGTTGGCAAAGGGTGAAGTTCTTCCCATTGGCAAGCTGTTCCTTGGTTCCCCGTATGTGCATCCTGGATCACCTAGTTGCGAACATGAAAGTTTCGAATGGTTTCATGAAAGTGGATTCATATGTGCACGTTGCTTTTCTCGCAAGTCCGCTATGGGAGCACTTCGAGAAGTATGCTCCGAAACCGCCTTCGCTTCCCGTGAGTTGGGGGGCTCTCGAATTCTTCTATGGGTGAACAAAGGTCCAAGAGTTGGCGTGAGCTTGGTTAGTTTTCTTGATAAGTTGCATGAAATCAATTTTCGTCCATGGGGGCCGGTCCATAAGTCGGTGACTCAAATTGACACCTTTGCTTCGCTTCTCCGCTCACGTCTTTGTCTTCCGATGATGATTTGAGTGTTGGTGAAAACCTGTTCATTCGGAGTCGTCGCTTCGGTTATATACCGTCTTTCTTCGTGGGGTCTTTCCGAGATAGCCGCTTACAATATTGACCGTGCCGCTTCGTCACATGTGTTTCGATCAAGGGGTGCCTCTTGTTTACCGGCCGGTGATCCCTAAGGATTCATTGCGTGTCGCCCTTGACGCCAGTGCCCTTGAGCCGGGGTATCCGTCTTCCCTTCTTTCAAATGGTTAGAGTAACTTGACGACCTTCGGCTATAATGAGTTTTGGTGCGACGAGTTTATTATGATCCGAGATTTTGTGAATAACGTGGTGGAAAACGTTCGTTGCAAACCTTCCCCAGCCGAGTTTTGAAGAAGTATCCAATGTTGAGAGATCCCAAGTGAAAGTTACCTAGCAATTCGGAAAGTCCCCGAGTGCCAAAGAACGGAGAACGAAGAATCGTCTTTGGCGGGTTCGGACGGTTTCACAAGATCCTCCCACGGCTCTTGTGTCTTTCGATTCTTCCAATAACCAGGTATGTGTCGCTTCTTCATTGGTTTGTCTCAAAACACGCGAATTTCGGGCCGAGAACATGTGTCTTGTTTCCTTGAGGGCTTCGGTAGTGTTAATGCTTTGTTGCCCTTGCACGTTGCCCGGAGACTATAGTTTCTTCAAGGAATTCGGCAAGACCGAGCCTACTCATAGCGGTGATGAGTCGAGAAAGAAGAAAGTTCAACAAGTGAGAGTGATTCCTCCGGCAAAGACCTTTGGTTCTTCTTCGGGAAGTGGTTCGGTGAGTTTCGCGTTTTCTTTTCTTCCTTCTTCTTCTGTTTCTTCTTTTGAAAAAATGTCTAACTCAAGTTTGCAGGAGGAACGGTTCGGAGGACGATTCGGGGTGGAGTCACACGAAAACTTGCCTTTGGTGACCACCGCCGGTGACTTGGAGATGGGAGTTAGCCAATTGCCGGTACGAGACGTGGTTCAAACGGTGGATAATTCTCGATGGTTGTTGCCAGTAGACATGGAAGAAGACCCTTTGCGAGTCATGAGGCCACTTGCGGGCGCCATTTTGATCCCCGTACTTGGTTCCTTATCCAGTCATGTCTTTGGTTGGCTGGCTTTAGCGTCCGGCTAAGCATGAGGCGTTGTACACCGAATCCCAGGAGAAGCACGGACATATGGCTACAACCAAGAAAGTCACTAGTCGATTTGAGCTGGTTAAGCGTGTGGAAGAGGCTTTATCTTCCATCGAGGATATGCGTGAGGTGACCGGTCACACCGTTTCGAGAAGACGTTATTGCCGACCTGGGAGCACCATCGCGACGTGTGCGTAGAAAAGGAGTTCAACACTTCGTGGTTTGTCGAAGGCCTTGCTTGAGATCCAAAAGTTGAAAGATGCAACAATCGAAAGCCTTTCCGCCGAGGAGATCGCCCGACGGGAGATGGAACTCGAAAAGCTTTCCAAGATGTTGACTATGAAGAGAGCGGCTATTGAAGGCGCAAAGTTGACTTTCTCCAAGAAGAGCAGACTTCTGTTGGACGATTTTCCTTAAACGTTTCTCTGTTAAACTTTAATTTAGGTTCTTTTTTTTTTGAAAGACATATTGGATGTCCGGGTTCAAAACTTGACCTTTGATAGACAAAATGGTAGTTTTTTTAGGGTATTGGATTATTTCGGGATGAATGGTTTTGGTAATATGACTCGATTATGTTTTGGGAAAAGAATATTGCTTTTATGAAAGTGTGTGCTAGCAATAGGCACAAGACTCGGTAGTATGACGGTTTTACTAAGAACCTAAAAATAAATTGTATATCTTGCCCGATCCGAATTTACTCACTTCATAGGTTTTGCGAACACGCCCCTCTCCATGTAAAAGGCGGTTTTGATGGCGGTTTGCTCGGGTAGCATCGCCAAAGCAAGTCCCCAATCGCGGTAGCATCTTCGGCGATTGTGTAATATCATCTTGACAAGTCCCCGTTTTCTTGTGTAGTTTTTACAACTAGTAACAGGTTCGTCACGGTAGTTGAGTCGGATTGAGTCGCCTTCTCCTACCATCTTGACATCCGGGTCGAAGAACGAGATCGACAACCGATATTGTAGCCGATAGATCAATCCTCCCATTGTGGTCGCCAATTGTTTATGGGTAAAAATCGTTTCACTTTGATTTCGGTAAATTCGGTAGGTGAGTGAGAAACTGGTTCAAACCCTAAACAAATGTGCCGCACGTGAGCACTTTATAGATTCGAGAGATCAATCCGTACAAGTCCGGCCTAAACCAAGAAATGGCCGTTCCGGACTTGCTTCGGTCACAAAGTGGAGGAGAAGGGTTGATTTGGGGAGGGAAGCAAAGAAAGGTGTTGAGGAGAGTAGTATCTCGACTTGTATCGTAAAGTGAAAGCTTAGGAAGCTTGCAAGAGATGAAAGCTTTTTGGGAGAGCTTGCAAAGTTGCCTTTCCGAGAGTGTAGTATTTTTCTCCGACCGAGACTTGTTGTCCGGTGGAAATAGGTAAGACCTATTTATACAAGTCGAGATTTGAAACGACTCGACCTCATGAAGGAAGAGAGTAAAGGGTGAAATAATGGGAGGAGGTGGTAACCGCATGGTGTTAATGGGTGAAAACGTTTTCACCATTATTTCCTCTTTTATTTGACCGCTTTATTCCTTTCACGCTTTCTTAATGTGAGCGTAGTGTACGTCGCATCTTTGTGACCGCCAAACCAAAACCCTAGAAAGCATCCCCCAGTTTGTGATGATGTCTCGAGTGTTGGTTGCATCTTGCGTGCAAGTGGTGCTGCTAGGGATGCATGTGGCATGTGCCAATGGCAAGTGCGGAATACCTTCGTTGCGAGTTGCATGTGCGGCCATGTTGACCTAGTTGCAAGTCTTGCAAGCCTAGGGCGCTATATTTGGCGTGGGCCAAAGGCATAGCGGCTTGGAAATATGGCTGCGATACGTGTTGGCATGTGCCAATGGCACGTACGGCCATGTTGACCTAGTTGCAAGTCTTGCAAGCCTAGGGCGCTATATTTGGCGTGGGCCAAAGGCATAGCGGCTTGGAAATATGGCCTGCGATACGTGTTGGCATGTGCCAATGGCACGTACGGCCATGTTGACCTAGTTGCAAGTCTTGCAAGCCTAGGGCGCTATATTTGGCGTGGGCCAAAGGCATAGCGGCTTGGAAATATGGCCTGCGATACGTGTTGGCATGTGCCAATGGCACGTATGGCCATGTTGACCTAGTTGCAAGTCTTGCAAGCCTAGGGCACTATATTTGGCGTGGGCCAAAGGCATAGCGGCTTGGAAATATGGCCTGCGATACGTGTTGGCATGTGCCAATGGCACGTACGGCCATGTTGACCTAGTTGCAAGTCTTGCAAGCCTAGGGCGCTATATTTTGGCGTGGGCCCAAGGCATAGCGGCTTGGAAATATGGCTGCGATACGTGTTGGCATGTGCCAATGGCACGTACGACCATGTTGACCTAGTTGCAAGTCTTGCAAGCCTAGGGCGCTATATTTGGCGTGGGCCAAAGGCATAACGGCTTGGAAATATGGCCTGCGATACGTGTTGGCATGTGCCAATGGCACGTACGACCATGTTGACCTAGTTGCAAGTCTTGCAAGACTAGGGCGCTATATTTGGCGTGGGCCCAAGGCATAGCGGCTGGAAATATGGCTGCGATACGTGTTGGCATGTGCCAATGGCACGTACGGCCATGTTGACCTAGTTGCAAGTCTTGCAAGCCTAGGGCGCTATATTTGGCGTGGGCCAAAGGCATAGCGGCTTGGAAATATGGCCTGCGATACGTGTTGGCATGTGCCAATGGCACGTACGGCCATGTTGACCTAGTTGCAAGTCTTGCAAGCCTAGGGCGCTATATTTGGCGTGGGCCAAAGGCATAGCGGCTTGGAAATATGGCTGCGATACGTGTTGGCATGTGCCAATGGAACGTACGGCCATGTTAACCTAGTTGCAAGTCTTGCAAGCCTAGGGCGCTATATTTGGCGTGGGCCAAAGGCATAGCGGCTTGGAAATATGGCCTGCGATACGTGTTGGCATGTGCCAATGGCACGTACGGCCATGTTGACCTAGTTGCAAGTCTTGCAAGCCTAGGGCGCTATATTTGGCGTGGGCCAAAGGCATAGCGGCTTGGAAATATGGCTGCGATACGTGTTGGCATGTGCCAATGGCACGTACGGCCATGTTGACCTAGTTGCAAGTCTTGCAAGCCTAGGGCGCTATATTTGGCGTGGGCCAAAGGCATAGCGGCTTGGAAATATGGCCTTGTTGCCATGGTGCGCAAGTGCGCTTGGTTTGGCATTGTTGCCATGGTGCGGTGGTGCGGCTTTTGGTTTGGCATTGTTGCCATGGTCGCAAAAGATGTGGCTTGGTTTGGCATTGTTGCCATGGTGCTAAAAGATGCGGCTTGGTTTGGCATTGTTGCCATGGTGAAAAGATGCGGCTTGGTTTGGCATTGTTGCCATGGTGTTAAAGATGCGGCTTGGTTTGGCA
The DNA here is from genome assembly GCA_023531295.1 of Papaver armeniacum. NCBI lineage: Eukaryota > Viridiplantae > Streptophyta > Magnoliopsida > Ranunculales > Papaveraceae > Papaver > Papaver armeniacum. Next base: position 36,043 of record JAJJWW010007969.1, read on the forward strand.
TTGTTGCCATGGTGCGTGATGTGCGTCTTGGTTTGGCATTGTTGCCATGGTGCGCGGTGTGCGCGCTTGATTTGGCATTGTTGCCATGGTGCGCAGCAGCGGCTTGGTTTGGCATTGTTGCCATGGTGCGTTGTGCGGCTTGGTTTGGCATTGTTGCCATGGTGCGCTAGCAGCGGCTTGGTTTGGCATTGTTGCCATGGTGCGCAGCATGTGCGGCTTGATTTGGCATTCTTGCCATGGTGCGCAGTGTGCGCTTGGTTTGGCATTGTTGCCATGGTGCGCAGGTGTGCGCTTGGTTTGGCATTGTTGCCATGGTGCGCAGCTGCGGCATTGGTTTTGGAATTAGGGTTCGTGGTCGAAAACCCTAACTGGGTATTTTGAAAAATACCCCTATTAATTATTTACACCCGAGTTAAATGCTCTTAGTTAATGTGTTGCGGGTAACACTAGGTCATGGGGTTTTACGATTTTACCCTTGTTTAAAAACCACCATCAACACCCGCATCAAAAATCAAGCAAAAAACTATTCTTATACCCGAATGTTATCACTAAAGGTCTAATCATCATTAAACAACATTATTTCATGGAAGTCAATAATCGGAAGAAGACCAAAATTTGTCTTGACAGATGATTCCGTGTATTTCTCACCCTCCAACTTACCAATGATCTTCACAGATTTCATCAAGATGTACAAGAGCTACTCATACCTAATTTCAATTCTTGGAATGTAGACCTCATGAACAAACTTTTTGATCTAGAAACTTCTCAAAATATTCAACATATTTTCATGGACACCTCTAAGGAAGATGTTTTGATTTGGATGCCATATAGGGATGGAAAATTCTCGGTTAAAAGTGCTTACAAGATGCTCACAATGGCTGATAGGAATATCCAAATTAATTGAAGAATTATTCAAGTCTCCATCTCGAAGTCTCTATGGCACAAAGAATGCAGTTCATATGATTAAAGTGTTTACTTGGAAAGGCATTCATGACAATACTACAAGATTTAAGCTTGCTTTCTACAATGATTCCACTGATACTCAATGTGGACTATATGGCATTCATTATGAAACTATGGAACATTTATTGCTTGAGTGTACTTTCTCAAAGGAATTTTGGAGGATTCTTAGCATTAATATTGAAGAAGAAAGAAGAAGGTTCCAATCGACAGAAAGTTGGTTTCTTGACAATCTCGCTTCTTCAAAGAAAAAGATTACTTTCTCTCATGATTGGTTCTTTGGGTCCTTTGGAAGGATAGATGTGATGCGGTCTTTGGGAGTAATTTATTTTTACTTAAATTCTCATATGAATAATAATGCCATGCATAACCCTAGTCATTCATCATCTCGCATTGTCACGCTGGAAACCCCATATGCAAGACACTCTTAAGTTCAATATTGATGTTTCCTTTGATTATGATACTAATCAATTGGTACTGGGATTGTGCTCTCGGATTTTGCAGGCACTGTCAAGAAATTCGCTGACACTACTCGAGATGGGAGTTCTAAGTCCGAAAATGGAGAATGCATGGCGATTCGGCGAGGCTTTTACCTAGGCAAATGAACCGAAGCTTGGGCCGTAATCCACATTGAGGATGCTAAGCCAGTTATTCAATCAATAATGGAGAATTATCTCTTGATTCAATGGGAGAACAGAGAAACATTCCCCAAAGAAATTAAACACTTAAGTTTGAGTTTTGATTATTGTAAGTTTTCTTTTGTTATTAGAGATGATAATCAGGTTGCTGATGCTGTAGCTAGAGCTGATAGAGAATTAACATTTGCCATAAATCATCTCAATAACTTTCCAGTTGATATTTGTGATCTCTTAGCAAGAGATCAAAATGCTTTTACAACCTGATCAATAAACTTTTCTTTTATCAATTTTTTTTATCAACTATAACATGGCAGAATGGAGTGCAGGTTTAATAGTTGTTGATAATACAAGCAATTGGAGAGCATTGGGATGCAAACCATGGGTAGCTCAAGATGCTGAAAAAGCTGAAGCGCTTGTTGCATTGGAAGGGATTAAGTGGGCAGTGGAGTACCAAGTCCTCAATTTCTGACTTGAAGGGGATTGTGTCAATATGGTGAATGCGCTTAATGAAAAGTTAGGATATGTGAATTGAACTACAAATAGTATTATCAATGATTGGTTAGAACTTCTTAAATAAGTGAGAATATTGTTATGTCCCAAGAGAAACCAATGAGATTGCGGATCTTCTGATAAAAGACGCAAACCCTGGTGAAAATTCTATATTCTGGTACGAGGAGTTACCTTTATGGCTATCCTCACTTATATCAGAAAAACTGGATGTATCTCGGTAATATTTTAAATGTTATTTTTCTTTCCTATTAAAAATAAATAAATAAATTTTTTTATGACCTTTATTTCCTTGTTATAAATATAAATTATAAAAGAAATTCATTGGATTATTTACGTCCAATCCGTACATCTACCGGATGTAGATGATGATGCGAATGCCAAATTAAAATCCGCAATGAATTACATTGGATGCTGAAGAGGCGGAAACCGGCCCTGATGCAACGAGTGCTAACTATGAGCAAAGCACGAGCCCAAATACATTGACTTACTTCAGACAAACATCGACTATTGACTCGTCACTGAGGCGGAGTTTCCAAACAAAATTTCAGAGAGCAAAATTCTATTCTCAGAAGCTTTGGTTGTTCCAAGAAGGGTTTCGAAGTCCATAAGAATCTCAGGTAACATTGATACCTTATCATCTTCGTCATCTGTATTAGTTAATGATACTGATCTCTTAGTTCAGATTCTACTGAATTTACCAATGTTACCTGAGATTTGTATGGACTTTGTTATCACTCATCTCTGATTCACTCATCTCTGATTCACATTTCATCCTAAATCACTGTCTTCATAATCCTCCAAAATTATCTGATGACCAGTCAAATCTCTCCCTTGTTATCACTCATCTCTGATTCACATTTCATCCTAAATCACTGTCTTCATAATCCTCCAAAATTATCTGGATTGATTTTGAACTGGTCATCATCATCATCATCCTCAGTTTTAGATCCAAAATATGCTTTCTTTCCACATTCGAAAACCCAAGGATCTATGAATCACCCATTTTTTATCCGACAGAAATTGTACAATCTTCTATTTGGATTCGTCTTCTTGTGTTAGTTTAGCATTTGATCCACTTAAAATTGTCTGCATTTGGAGAATTGGGAGAGTGAATGTGATCAATTATAAGATTTATTAAGTTTACTCCTGGGAAACAAGTTCTTGAAGATTTTGTGGAGATACCTATTCTACTACAAGTATTGCATTCCATTTTTCTGGTGTTTTCTTTTTGAAAAATTGCTTGAATTGATGGAGAAGAACTAAAAAGTTTGCCATTTTGCCTGATAAACAGTGATACTGAAATGAAGTGTAAGCATGAGAATATTCTGTATTTTGGAGAGTGCAGGGCTCATTTGTATTTTATTCTAAGGGATAAGAATTTGACAAATTGCTCTAATATCTTTGAGATGGACTATCTTATGTATTGAGTAAGTTGATGGTGATGAAGTAGAGTCGAAGGTACCAGACGAGATTATATCTTATCTAAGGAAAAAGATATTCATAGATGTGTGCGATTATGCATTCGATGGCTGGAATGATTATATCGAACATGACAGCATGCTCATGATTATATCGAATCTCTTGCTAATGTTTGATAATCCCAATTGATTTTTCAAATCTTCTCCGGTGTCTATATTTGTGGAGGGTTCTTAATTGCTATCTGAAGCCCACATCAAGATTTGTTCTTTTGTTTCTATACATGCTGTTCTTGTGGAGGGTTAGAGCCTCCACTGTTGGACCAGGCGCTAACCAGGTTCTCTCTTTATTTTCTCTTACATCTTATTGGTTCAATAAGAGGGACATGAAATTGGTTTCTTTTATGAACTTTGCGAAGCATATAACATGTTACCACTTATGACTTACCAGTACGGTTAGTTGATACTCGGTTAATGCTTATTTATGCATCTATTGTGAACTTCTGTTGTTATGAAGTTGAGATAGTTGTGCAGTTTAGTCTTTGTGAAATAGGTTATGTGGACTTGTAAATCTGTTTCTTGCTCTTTGCTATGTATTAGTATCTTTTCCTTTTACTGGTTCTTGTACATTCATCAGGAGCAACCAGTAATGCGTAGGTTGGATAGGTTTTGTCTAAGATGCCTTTTAAGGGATCCAGTCACCCTTCACTAATTTGAGTCAGAGTACTGAGATTCTCAAGTTAGAGAATTCTGATCAGGTGGTGAGTGTGATACACTGCATCCTCCCTTTTCTGAATAGAGTCTACTCGATTGACTGGATCCCTGGGCTATGTAGTGAACCCATGAATATGGCCTTTCCATCATCAGTCATGGCTTTTGACAGAGATGATCCGATTTTTTTATCACCACTACGCTTTTATTTGTGTTTTGAATTTTCTCCATGTTATTGGTAATCCTGTTTGTATACTCTGCAAGTGCTTTTCTTGTCGAATATTGTCTTTCGGATCTTGGTGCAACTGTAAATTATACTTGATAAGTAACCTATGGGGCTTCTATCATAGCTTTGGTTTTTTCTTTTGTGATAAAATTTATATCTAAGTTAATTTCTTTCTGATGCAGGTCCTGAAGCTACTGAAGATAATGCCGTGTTCCCAAAAGTTTTGTCACTTTCTCTTCTTGTGAGTGCTCAGCTTATTTTCGCTTACTAATGCTTCCATAGAATCACCATATTCAACAATGCAGTATATTGTGTTTTTGCGGATGTGATAATTGGTAGTAGGATAAAACTTCCGATAATAATTTACTGCCACATGTTTGGTTCAGAATATAAATCAAGACTAAGCTAATATAAGGGATCTTATTGTTTTACCTTTCTAAATTGACTTTTAAAAGAGGTTTGGATGTTTTTTACCGTCTTTTTTGTAATCTAGCATATTTGCAACTATCATTCTAATTAGTCTATTATGTGCATTGTTACTGAAGGATGATAATGTGAGGCCCAAGAAGAGATGCTGAAGAGGGCAACCTTATCAGTGGACCTGCTAGCAGGTACACATTTCGAATTTCGTTGCAGAAGTCTGCCACTGCCATGCTTTGCAAGGAAGAGTTCCAAATTATATAGCAGAACCCTGTTCGGGTTACTTAGGTGTAATTATGGAGTCAGCTCTCATCAAAAACCAACTTACAAAGGAAGCACTGACCGGATGTTAGAATGATCAAAAGCTAAGGTTATTCAGGTAATGAGGAACTATTTTAACAATTAGAAATATTAGATTTTAACGATGCATGTCGTAATTTTTGTGATTTTACAATGGAGAAATTAACAGTAATTTTCTTTTTTTTATTTAAATTGAACTTACAGATGTAGTAAGTAATAAAGAAAGAAAAAAAACCAAAGAAAGATTCTAAGTCAAAAATATTACAATGTCAATTCTGTCAGGGGGGTGACTTTGACAAGGCTGGACGAGATGAAGACAACCTTTTCAGCAAAGGGGGTTGCCTATTCATTAAGCTACCACCCAAGATTAAGACTAAGATCAAGCTTAGGATGAGCCTCATGCTTCTCATCAGTAATACTTGTTGCGGCATCTTCCACAATTCTGTCTTCTGTGATCGTGTCTTCAATTGTTGAAGACGATGATGACAATGGCGACAATGCTTCTGCAGTAAGTTTCTGTTTTCTTGCAGACAGATTTTGTTTCAAATTTGCCAAAGACTCTCTCACAGATTTTAACTTTTCCACGGAATCCAGTTCTTTCATGTCTATATTATCCCACCAATAGCTATCACTCCCACTCCCAACGCCAGCCTTGATTCTGCATTGCTGAACATAAGCTGAATTCTTAGCTTCATGGGCATTCCTATTTTCTATTTTCGTATCTTTGGATTCTTCTTTCAGGAACTGTTCAACCATATTACAAACACCCAGAGGAGAATTAGTAAAGGTGAAAGCCCTTCCACCAGGAGAGAATACAATTATGCAGACATTAATATCTGGGAATAACTTGCAGAGTTCAGCAGCTTTGCTCTTGATACCGCCTCTTCTTTTCGTAAAAGTTATCATTCTCTTGGTTGGGTCATTGATCTTTTCTATTTCTATCTTCAATCTCCCCATGATTCTTCAAAAAGCTTGCTGTGACTTCCGAGAAAGAAAATTAAAAAGTGGCAGAGAAGATTGCAAGTGCGATTTAGCGTATATTACTTTGATTCTGATGATGCCTCTTGCTAATAGCTACCTCTATTTATATGGATGCAATAAAGATTCATACTCCTAAATTTAAGAGGTTTTGTTTTCGGCGATTTCTATTTATTTTTAGTGAAACACTTGTTTCCGGATATATGGCGGTTACCAAATTCCGATTTAAGTCGGTGTCTTCCGTCTAAAAGTTTCTTTCCATTACAAGGAAAAAACACTTGTTACCGTATTTAGATTGGTTTCCTAATTTGAATAAGTCGGTGGTTTTAAATTTGTATAGAAGTTTTATTATTGCCGTATTTGGTTTCTATATTGAATACAACTCCCGGTGCGCTTGCTTTTTGGTTACCAAATTTTTGAAAACAAAAACGATTTGGGCTTGTCTTGATGAAGGCAGGTTTGGTGGGATGGGTTTTTTCAGAAGGTTGGCCCATTATTGAACAAAGTTTTCTTTTCTTTTTTAATTACTTTTTATCTAAAAACTTAAAGGCCTAGCTAAATAAAGCTCTACCGTTGAACAGGGTTATGGTAAGGAAATTTCAACATATGATTAGATTAAAAAATACGAACTCAAAAGGAAAACTAAACTTACCATGATTGGAATTATATGGAAGTCCAAATTCAATCCGAAAATACGAACTCAAAAGGAAAACTAAACTTACCATGATTGGAATTATATGGAAGTCCAAATTCAATCCGGAAGTCGAAGACCTGTCGTATTATAATTCTTTTTTTCCAAAATAATATATTAAAAGAGAAAAAAAACTCACATATTTTCTTCAAAAATAAAAGGAATAACTAAATAAAATCCACACATATTTCCTATCTTTTTTCCACTTATTTAATGCATCGAGACGAAACAAGACGACACTAAATAAAAAATACATTGTCATCGGGTGGGAAGGTTAGAAGAAAAAAAAAAAAACCAGTATGTAGTAGGGGTGCACAATCTAGTGTAAATAAAAAGGAACCTATATTCCAGGACAAAGTAGTCGAAACTGTTCCTCGGAGCTACTCAGTCGTGGAGTTTGGAGCTATAATGGTTGCTTTCCACAAGAAATCTGAACTTTTTAGGGGTATACAGATTTTGGGTACCAACTTAGTGACCAAAAATTACATTTGGGTCTCAGAAAATTCGAAATTAGAGTTTGGGTCTCAGATTTCTTCATAGAATCATAGTTGCAAAAGTGGTTAAATAGGGGCGGTTTGGTTTGGATTGCTCAAGGCCCATCTGATTCGAGAAGAGTGTGCATGTGTGACTGAGTTAGTATAACTTGAGTACGGTGTTGATGTCTACCCCGATTTGTTTTTCAGAGTCCCTAAATCGATCTTTTTTTCCCCTAATTCTTCAAATTCGATAGGAAATCATATGTCAAATGGTAAAAATTATTTTCTTATTTTTCAATTTCCTCAATCATATTCAATTTTAAACATGAAATTATATAAATTAGAGAGGTTTTTTATTAATATTTGCCAAACGTATAAGAATTTAGTTGAAATCCCGAGAACTACTAATTCCTCGTCCTAAAACTCCATGAATTTTATGATAAAAACAATAAAAGAAAGAAAGTGCTAAAGTTGGCTTCCAATGATACACCTCATTATCTTTTGTTATTTGCATCATTATCTTTTTTATGTTACATTGAAGAAATTGAAGGTGTGTTAAAATACATTCATAGAAATTGTCTTTTCTATTAAACTAATTACAGATAACCTAATATACCAACAAAAGCAAACAACTTCAGAAGAAATCCTAGCATGGGCTCAGAAATTGCAACAAGAATTCTATGGGGCTCTACACTCTTCACCACCAATCATACCAGGAGACACACCGATATTTAACCAACCGACGAGGGATAAAAGGATATCAATAATATCGGTAGGATGGTCCGTTCCGAACATAAACTGGATTAAGATTAACACAGATGGAACAACCAGAGGTCATCTAGGATTTGCGGGGCAGGGTTCATATGCAGATTCTCGATGCCTAACCGTAATGGCTCTAGCTCACCCCTAGGAATTATAACTGTAGAAACTTGGGCTCTACTATTGGCATCAAGAATAGCAACAGAAAGGTAAATAGCCAAGAGTTATCTTTGAAACCAATTCAAAAAACCTTCTGCATTTCATCACTTCATCTACCCCACCACCTTGGTACATATCAGGGATGATTGAGGAAATAAAAATCAGATTTAGACAGATCCCGCAGGCTGCTATTCAGCACAACTACAGGGAAGGAAATCAAGCGGCAGATGGGTTAGCTAATCATGCGACAGATGGAAGTCGAACGGGGAGTTTATCAACCAAAATATGGGACCAGGTAATCCCATCTTTTATTAGTCAAATTCTATTGTATGATTCTGTGGGTTACCACATATCCACGACAAATTGTAAACTAATTTCCTTATATTTAATTATATGCTTCAAAAAAAAAAAACTAATTACACATGTATAGAGATCAAAAAAAAATCATTAACAAAAAAGAAAAATTGTACTTCCTTAGTATCACACTACTCTCTGGATATTACAATGTCAATTTTGTGAGGGGGTCACTTTGACATTGTTTGACCATATAATGACCAATGTCCCTTTTCAGGAAAGGGCGCTGCTCCTCAACCTTGTCCAACAATGACATAGTTGCCTTAAGCTGCCACCCAAGACTGAGATCAAGATCAGGATGATCATCCCCAACAGGCTTCCTTGCCTCATGCTTTTCAGTAATACATGTATCGGCCTCTTCCACAATTTTGCAGTCTTCATCGTCCGAGTCTTCAACTATGATCGAGTCTTCAATAGTGGAAGACGGAGATGATGACAATGGCGACAACGACGAAGACGATGCAATAAGTTTCTCTTTTCTCGCACACAAATTCTGTTTCAATTTTGCCAATGATTCCCTTACATCCTTCAACTTTTCCACAGAATCCAGTTCTTCCATGTCTATATTATCCCACCAAAAGCTATCAATATCACTCCCAACACCAGCCTTGTCCCTGCATTGATGAACATGAGTTGAATTCTTACCTTTGTGGCTGTGCACATTCTTGTTATCTTGTTTCTTATCTTTTCTTTGTTCTTCGAGGAACCGTTGAACCATATAAAAAACACCCATCGGAGAATTAGTAAAGGTGAAAGCCTTTCCAGCTGGAGAGAATACGATTATGCAGACAATAATGTCTGCAAATAACTTGCAAAGTTTAGTAGCTTTGCTTTGGATACCGCCTCTTCTTTTCGAAAAAGCTACCATTCTCTTGTTTGTGTTTTGAATCTTTTTAATTTCTATCTTGGTTCTCCCCATGATTCTTCAAAGTTTAATTTGAAACAATTTAGGATGCAGAAGAATATTGGCGTAACTTGTGATTGAGTTTGATGATCTTGAGAATACCTCTGCCGCTATTTATATAGATGGATAGGAGACAAGATATAATTGGAATTGTCAGATTTTCCTAAACTTAAGGGATTTTGTATTTACTGTTCATCAGTTTCTAAAACACTTGTTTCCTCGTTTAGGTCGATTTCCGAATTTGGAAAAATCTAAGTTTGGAAACCAAATTAATGTCGGTTTCTATTTCATGACCGTGTTGTTTTTTCTAAAAGTAAATTTGGGCTGGACGTGATGAATGCTGCTCCGGTGGGATGGGCTTGCCGTGTGCCAATTAACGGACTCATATCTGCCCAGTTGTCTTTTTTTTTTTTTTTTTTTAACCCGATTATTTTCTAAAAACAAGTTGTCACTGTTTTCCCCATGTAAGAACATAATTTCTGTGGCGGATCTTATGCCATTCGTGTGAAAATCCACAATTTTCAAAGGGTTTGTCATCATCACCCCTTCATTGCGGTGGTATTGAGGTTGTCCAGAGGCGCCATAGTCCACCAAGAATGATTGAAGCAAACATAGTTGTATCCACTTACCCAGGTTGATGCAGTGAATTCAATTATTTTCACTTCTCAGTAACTGAAAAACTCTGAATTGCCTGTTTGACTTGACAATTCCTTAAAACTAACATCAAACCAGCCATGCATTGCCAAAATGAAGAACATTAACATTGCACTAATGTCATGTCATTGGCCATATGGGTAATGGATGTTGAGTCCCATCAACTTTAATCCCAAATGGAAGTATTTGGGAGTGTCTAGAAAATTATTGTTGAGTCGATCAAGAAGTGCCCATAGTATTTCACGTGGTTAAGAAATCTCGGAGAACATTTAAATTGCACGTAAATAAATATATAATAAATAAATATATAATAAAGTCAAGAAAGTCTAATCGGAAGATTTGTTTTAATTTCACTAGTTGCAAATTTAACACATCCATAACCAACTTAGAAGAACCTTACAAGTAAACTGAAACAAAAACAGGAAAATGACAGTAATATGCCGCGGACTGCAGATTACTAGATGTGAAGCGCGCACAAATCAGATTCCACTTATTCCAACCAACTTTGTCAATCCAAATGTTATAGCCATGGCAATCAATCCTCCAACCAAAACCCTCAAGGAAGATTTCAACAAAGGTGATTTTCCTAAGACCGCCCCTAACATTCCAAACACCAACAAGGCCAAACTCGTCGCTACTACTACCACTCCCAACCTCACCTTATGATCGTTTATGAACGCCGCTGCTAATATTGGTACAATAGCACCAACAGAAAATGCAATTGCTGATGCCCCAGCTGCTTGAAATGGGTTTGGCAACTTTTCCTTCTCATCATCGCTATTCTCTTCCTCAGTTTTTCTTGCAAGATTATCGCGCTTTATTTGCGCTACCTCTATGTCGAGTTGTGAATAGACTGAAACGAATTCTCCTATAGCCATACTACAAGCGCCGGCTATCAAACCGGCAAAACCAGTGAGAATCATAAACTTCACATCTTCTTTGACAGCTCCTACTCCCATCATCAATGAAGCTGTTGAAACTAATCCATCATTGGCTCCAAGAACAGCAGCTCGTAGCCACTGTGACCTTTGAGAGTAGTCAAACTGGTCGTCTTGTTCCTGGTTCATTTCTTCGATAGGTTTCGGTCGTTCGATATCGATAGTGGATATGTTCGGCCTAGCAACTGCTAGAGGACTTGATGGTTGATAAGTTTGATTAGCAGCCATTGGAGGAAAGAAAGGAAAGGAACAATTGTGTAAGTAGAAGTAGAAAATATAAAGAAGAAAACTACTGATGAATGAGGAGAGTTGTGGAAGAGGATATGAGGGAGTGTGGTAGACACACGCATATTTATAATGGTAAGTGAGATGACTCGTCAAGTTTCCATGGTGATGGACACGTAGAAATGCATACATATATGTTCATTGCGTTTGAAATTAAACATTCTGGAGTATAAGTTATTAATAACTTAGCCTGTTTTTCAAATATCTCGACCGGTATTATCCTTGAAGTTTTCAGACCATTATGGAGTATATATTAGTGGTATAAACTTTTTAGGTGTTAAAAAGTTCAACAAAAAGCTCAGCGAGTCACCCATATATCCTTGATGAACAGAGTCCTGCTATTCTATGATACTAGTGGAGTTTGTTTTCCAACTTATAGTTAATTAGGTAGGTGAATAAAGTAATTAATATGAAGAGTAAGAAGATGGATTTCTGAATAACAAAGCACTAGTCTAGTCATGAGCTTTAGGCTTTCGGGAGAAAGAAAGTGCGCTCAGTCTATTAATTAATGGTGAAGATAATATGAGTAAAGGCAAAGGAGTGTGAATTCCACACGCTGGCTACCAAGCTTTTCAACAATATATCCTTTGATCATTCCAAACTTGTTGCATATATCATGCCTTATTGTGTGATACCATTTCAACCCACTAGTGTGTTCCAAAAAGGCAGATATAATTTATTCGTCTTTAATAAAAAAGAAAACATGAATATAAAAACTCAACTAAATATATGAGATAGTCCAAAAAAATATGGGACATGGTTCATTATATTATATTGTCTTTTATTTTCTTTTGAAAGCGGTTCAATTACTGTGTGAACTGATGGAGCAAAGAAAGGGATTTGAGAAGAAGGGTTTAGAAGAAGAAGATTTTGGAAGGCTTGTTCTGCTCAGATCTGCGTTGTAAAGGAGAAAATCTGAGAAGATGGGTTTTACACGGTTATAGGCCTAAGTGACATCCGGTTACCGGTATACTATACAGTTTCTCAAAAAAAAAAAGTAGTCGGAGACTATCTCGGTGTACATTTGGCATAGCATAAGTACAAGAAGATGTGACAACGAACTTACTAGTTCTTTTAGCAAGAACATCAACAGCGTCAAAATACTCTCTCCTAAGACAAACTGAAAAACGGGTCCAAGAGCACAGAGCCGGGCCTGAGGGGTGCTGGAGGTGCGACGCACAGGGCCCATCTCAGGCCAAGGCATTTTTTTGAAGCAAAAACATTAAGCCCAGTTATAACTTAGTTAAGTCTCACTTGTGTAAACTGTAAACTAGGTCACGTCTTCTTTCTTTTCTTATGACTTCCTCTGATCAGTCCTAACAATTCCCTATCTTTTCTCAAACAAAACATATTATCTTTTGTTCTTTTCATTTTTTTAATGAAAACTAGATTTTGTGCCCGTGCTACGCACCGGGCCATCGTTTTTTTTCCTTTTTTTTAACTCTTAACCATATTTTTGGTTTGGTTTGGTGTGATGTGGCTTCGCCTCGCCCCCATCATGCAATTTTGTTTGGTGTCCTAGGGTTTCGCACTGCCCCGTCGCTTAGGATTTTTGATTTGGTGTCGCTTGGCTTCGCCTCGCCCTATCCCAATGCATGTTTAGTATTTTTGATTTGTTCGCCTCGCCGTCTCAATGCATGCTTAGGATTTTTGATTTGGTGTGGCATGGTGAAGATGAAGTCTTCAGGCCCATGAGAAAAATTCACACAAAATTCTGTATTTTTTGGTTGCCGGAAAAAACTCTGGGATCACCGAAATCTACCCGGAAAAGTCACTGCCGGCTACATGAAATTCTTTCGCCTTCGATAAAATATTTCATCACGGCTCCGTTGTAATTAATGGTCAAACTAACGGTCGTTAATGGTCAACTGGATCAAAGAAGAGGGATTCAGTCAACTCAATCATCTGTCTTACTCGGGATGGCTGGGTCTTACTCAGCTTGGATCACTGAGTTATGGTGGCGAGTCTCTGAGTTGTCTCGTCAGAAGGGAGATTCAAACACAGTCTCATCTGTTTCAGGGAAATTCCAGGCTATATTCCGGCCTATTTTCATTTCATTTCCCTGCACAATTTGTCATACATTCAACTCCTAACATACATCTAGAGAATAAGAGTTATAAGAAACAATATACATACGCAATTTGCAGCAAAGAGATGAATTGACGTATCTTTTCTTTTATAAAAATGGTCCATGCAGTAAGCCACATGCTCTGTAACACTTTCAAGTAACTCTGGTGATGTATGCAAACCCACATGCTCTGTAACACTTTCAAGTAACTCTTCATCCTAAACATCACGCTCTACTTCATCCAGTAGTTTTTAATGGCCCCAAAGGAGCTGCACATGAAGAACGATAACATTTAAGAATATTAATTCAAGTCATGCAGTGAGAAATTTGCTAGGGCTCATAGAGCTGATCAAACATTTGACATTTTCCTTCCCCTAGAAACAGAATCTGAATAGAGAATCCGTAGGGATCATTCTGTTGGAAAATCTAATCATAGTAGCAAAAAACAATTCATGTGAAGATTATAGGATCTAGGATCATTATGTTTACCACAATCAAATTACAAGATGTAATTATACATACCTTGAGTCATAGCTATATTTCCTTACCTCCCTGATGCTTCAATGTGTTTGTCTAGCTCTTTAGTCAGTATGCTCGATAAGATTGTACTGGATTATTACTTGAAGATAAGTTAGAGGACCATATATTTCTTTACCCCGACCATTCTAGTTGTTGTTCATGAGAGATGGAAATTCAAAGAACTTCATTACTAGGGCAAGAGAATAATTGTTCTCTCTCGGATAATAAAGAGCAATTTTTAGCTTTCCATCAAAGCTAATCACCGACATGTGTCATTCAAATATACTAACACATATCTTGTTAATTGACACCTGCAATCCTTAAGTGCCTAGTATTGGACACGTCATACTTGGACCAAGTCAAGTTTAGTTTACATGAGTCAAGATAAGTCATGTGCCACATAATCCAACATTCTCCCACTTGGCACATTAGACTTATGGCATACATAATATCTAGAAACATAATCATCGGTGCGCAAATAAAATTTTAGATCATGTAAATGTCAAGATCGGAAATATACTAGTATGAGTCATGGCGGTTACGTATCGTCATGTGACATGCTCCCTTCCATGCACTACATAGTTAGTTCACTCCCTAACATGACTTTGAAATAGCTTTTGGCAGCTCTTTCTAAGAGCCTACAAAGCAAAACAACATTAGTGCTTTTTCTCAAGCATTCTATCAAGGAAAATCAGATTAATTTTCAATAAGTGTGTACACATTACAAAATACTGAGAGAAAAAGGAAAACAACGTCTTTAGTGAGATCTCTAAATTTTTTATGGAACTATCTAAACTCATCCATTGTTTCAATTACAAAGGATTAATACCCATAAATGTAACATGTTATGTATAAGTGCCTACGGGTAAACCTTTTGTCAACGGATATGCTCCTATAAGCTTTGTGCTTATTTGTTCCACAATCTATCGTTGTTTCCTACTCTCTTTCTGTATAACGGGAAACTCTATCTTCATATGCTTAGGGTTCACCAGAAAGAGATTGTTATGCACAATAAATTCTCATCCACTTGGCTATAATGTCGACATTCTCCAAGTCTTGAGAAAAAGTTGCACAACCAAAAATTGTGGTGTTATTAAAGGACCACATATTCAGACTCCAAAACTAATGAAGTTGTTATATATTCAGACTCTAAAACTAATGAAGCAGTTATACTTTATTTATGCTTCATCTGTATACAACTCAAGCGTGAAGACGCAACCTAAAATGGCTCCATGAATCATGAGCTTAAAACGAGTCTGAACATTACATCTTCAAGTAAATCAATTATATGAGGGTGCAAACATTACTTTAATGTTCTACAATAAGTTATATTCTTGGGTTACTTTGGCAACAACCAAGAATGCATATTATAGAACTCCATAAATTTCATGTTAAACACATTATACATGAAAATTATCAGAATGCGGAAGCATAAGGTATTCCTTGCATTTTCTTGAGATCTATGGATATTTTTCATGCATGGCTAACATTTGTTACTCTTGTGTGTAATTTCAACACTAGCGGAGCAAATGTCCATTCCATAAACTTTTAGAACTTTTCTTTAAGGAGATGTTTCTCTCCGCTTAAATGGAAAAATTCATCTCACTCATTCATAAGTTCTTGGTTTAAAAATAAAATAAAACCAACACATGTCATCAACATACAAATTAGTATATATACTTACTCCCACTGATCTTCAGATTTGTGACTTAATTAAGAAAGAATTATCCTCAATCTAAAGGTTACTTACAAGATAGGTGTTATAGGTATTTAGACGTCCATATACCGATCACTGAGGATGACATACTAAAATTTAGTTTTCAATTCAGATAAACCTTGTCGATTTCTTTATCCTCCAAGTTCCTAGTAGACACTTGTTCGATCAAATATCAAAAATTCAGTTTTTGATGATATACTAAATTATCAATAGAAATATCAAAATTTCCACTGATTATGGTTATTCACATTGGATCATTATGGGAATACTAATTCAATTATTGAAACTACATTTCATAGTTTACAACTCCCACTAGATTAACCATTAATCAAGCGTCTCAGATCAAAGAATTTATGTACTACAATCAGGTTAATATATGTGTACCCATTGGATTAGTAATCTTTATTAATCCAATACCTTGAGCAGTGAAAAACTCTAGCTTCTGTTGCTCAATCGAGTCATCATAAACTATGTTTCCCTTCACTCTCTAGAAACCGAATCTTACGGAAGCTTAGTTTATGCTCACTCCACGCAATAATTTTATGAGTTTCTACCCACAATATAACGGGTGTTTATTAACTATTCCGACACGAGTAGCACAATCACATTAATCACATTTTACCGGAAAAAATTAGGTTCCTTGAGCATTTTACATTACACACAACACAACATTCTAGGAATTTGGTTACTTGACATGACTCAATTATCTCCACACATCACACAAAATGTATTTCACCATGTTCATCTATGGTTTTCACATTAGAGCTAATAGTTAGCTACATGTAATAAACATGAATTGTAGTGTTGTTACCGGGGCTTGAAAGATTACCAGATGAAAAGGGGTAATACAATTTTCTCCGAAATTCCCAAACATTTATGATAAACAAATCTCAAGTAATTATGACATTATGGCTCTTTTCTTAAAATCCTCCTTTCCCTCGAAAGGATGCCAAGAATCCAATAACAAGAAAATAACAAGGAAACATCACTCTGCCACTACAACACTAATGGGGCTAAGTTATAGCAATATCACTAAATATACTTATGTATACTCCCACTCTCTTATCGTATTTCACGATAATAGGTGACTTTTAGTGTGCTAACTAAAATCATTTATTTGCACGCAATTTTTACACACCATGAGTAAGAATATAACAATATCATAATGCATCAAACAAACAATTTTCAAAACAAACTATACTGCCGAAATCTCTCCTTCGGGACAAAATTACAACGTAAAACACATTCATTTCTATTACATTTCTATTGCAACCCGGTTAGCATTGTCAATATACCAAACATCCTCAAAAATTAAATAGTCTTAAATGCTAAGACAATGAGGATAGCATATACTAATCACTTCACACAAGTGATGTCTTTGAATGTGTCACTAATACCATAATTAATTAGAATATGCAATCAATAATATTCAACCATATCTCTTATGAGTTCATCAACTTTTCAATTGTTATTTTAGCAACCCAGATTATTATTTGAACTCGATGCGGTTTACCTTTACCGAGGCAAAAAGAAAAGCGTTACAATAAAGTAATTGAGTGTTATAAAGCCTTAAACATGAAATATATCATACCTGAAGAGGTAATTAACCATGTCTATCTACTTGATTCTTAAAGTACGCATTGTTTAGTGTCTCAAAACTATGGTTTTTTTTTTTGGTCTTTTTTTTTTTTTTTAAAGAATGGAATCACAAACAAGTTACAACATTATATAACTCATGAAATAATTCTACAATAATTATCGTTCTATTTAAGACGATCTCAGAATGTAGCCAATATGCCAACTTTCAGTACGAAAACAATCAAACGCAACCAAGAAATAGCAACATAAATGTCAACTTGTCATACATATATTCTCCACCCCATGAGCCTGACACCTTTGGGTATCAAACCACTCTTAATAGAGAATATTTCACCTAATTATTTCAACAGATGACGTCCTTGAACAAGTCATCAAAATCTTAACTAGGATATACAAATGACTTTGTTACCATAATACTTGAGAGAGTTTATCAGGTTTATCTTCAATTGGCCTTTGGTAGCACAATTTTACTGGTAAAACTCCGTACCATTCAGGTCACATTCAAAATATGCATTGTAATTAAATAGATAAACTGAACCATCAAAATTCTTCCTTTGGGAGGAATCAAGACACATATAGCTTATCCAAAAGTATGACTTAAATATATGACCCAAATTGTCAATTTGCTATATCCGGTATCCTTAAATACTTAAACATTCACACGGCATGATACCTTTACATAAGAATACATGAGATA
Source organism: Papaver armeniacum (assembly GCA_023531295.1). Lineage (NCBI taxonomy): Eukaryota > Viridiplantae > Streptophyta > Magnoliopsida > Ranunculales > Papaveraceae > Papaver > Papaver armeniacum. The sequence continues at coordinate 54,021 of JAJJWW010007969.1, forward strand.
ATTCTTTTACATAATGGTATTTATACAAATCATTAACACCAAATTAGCTCATTAAGCAAACGACAATATATAATCATTCATTCGATTCTCACCATTTTCGAATGGTTACTTTGGTAATCCAATCTAATGGTTAAACTCCAAAAGAATATTTATAGGGTCATAATAAACAACATATATGGCATATTTTATTGTAGAAATTAATTAAGGCATGGTTGACCAGATGTATTTATTCTTAAGTTATAAACAAAGAGCCTGGACAAACATTATACAACAAGCACATAACACAAGAAGTGACTAGAGAAGGGTCAAGATGCAATCCACTATGTTACCATAATAAGTTGACACCTATTCATACCGTCATATACATACATACTTCTGACTCCCATTTAGCTCACTAAACTCATATTCATCAAGAGGAAACATCCAACTTGACCACTAAAAGGATGAACTAGGACCATTAAAGAGAGTTAAGTCAAAATGTTAATTAAGTTTAAGATAACTTTAACACATCATCATCTTCTTTAGACATGAAAATGAGAAGGAAAACAAAAGCATATGGAAAACAGTACTAGGTTCTACTATTTCCAAAAACCTATACCAATCTTTATCTAGCATGTCCAGAGTGCAAATTAAACACACATTTAATTTTGGTTGGTTCCTCATATTGATGACAAACTTTACATGTCATAACCTTCTACTTTGGGAAGAAGACATCAATCATATCGGTAGCACATGACATGAAATGAAGATAAAATCCACCAATATTTTTATAATCACAAAAAATGAACAAACCACCATAAACTAATTGACAAAAGCAACATAAACTATTATTTTGTCATTTAACACCCAACATAAATTCAAAATTCAAATAATTTAGGAGCAATCATAATTACTTTCAATCAACCAAATGGAGCCTGGAGTACATCTTCTTTAGTGGGTTTCAGGACTGTCAACAGTTTCATGCTACCCTTACAACTACACTATATATCAATCATATGATGGCAGTTACCGGATTAAAACATAACCCATTTTTAAGTATAAAATGGGTGATACCATATTTCGATCAAAACATCATAATATGACCATCATGTTACAATCATCTTGTCAATTAGTTTATGGTGGTTTGTTCATTTTTTTGTCATTTAACACCCAACATAAATTCAAAATTCAAATAATTTAGGAGCAATCATAATTACTTTCAATTAACCAAATGGAGCCTGGAGTACATCTTCTTTAGTGGGTTTCGGATCATCACAATTGATTTCATGCTACCCTTACAACTACACTATATATATCAATCATATGATGGCGATTCTGGGATTAAAACATAACCCATTTTTAAGTATAAAATGGGTGATACCATATTTCGATCAAAACATCATAATATGACCATCATGTTACAATCATCTTGTCACAAAGGCTAAATATACCACCATTAAATTAACCTCAAAATCAATTTTATGAGCAAACAAGATTAATCCAATTGGCTCTGATGCCACATGTTGGAAAATCTAATCATAGTAGCAAAAACAATTCATGTGAAGATTATAGGATCTAGGATCATTATGTTTACCACAATCAAATTACAAGATGTAATTATACATACCTTGAGTCAGTATGCTCGATAAGATTAGATTCCCTGATGCTTCAATGTGTTTGTCTAGCTCTTTAGTCAGTATGCTCGATAAGATTGTACTGGATTATTACTTGAAGATAAGTTAGAGGACCATATATTTATTTACCCTGACCATTCTAGTTGATGTTCATGAGAGATGGAAATTTAGCAACTTCATTACTAGTGCAAGAGAATAATTGTTCTCTCTCAGATAATAAAGAGCAATTTTTAGCTTTCCATCAAAGCTAATCACCGACATGTGTCATTCAAATATACTAACACATATCTTGTTAATTGACACCTGCAATCCTTAAGTGCCTAGTGTTGGACAAGTCATACTTGGACCAAGTCAAGTTTAGTTTTACATGAGTCAGCATAAGTCATGTGCCACATAATCCAACACATTCCTCAAAAGTACCTAGTGAAAAGTTCAGCTAAGAAATTCATGCTGAAAAATGACATAACATCCAATGGGAGCCGCCAGAACCATCTTAAAGCTTCAACTTACCAATAATACTCATCATATATCTTTCCAGTTATCCATAACACTCATCTTGTATCTTTACAAAACATGAATCAATTTTAATCAACCAAAATAAAGAGCAACGAAGAAAAAAATCAGAAAAAGATATAGAAAACCAAAAAACTCTCTAACACAAAATCCGGTTCAATAATAGCCCACTTACCCATGGCGGAATTGCATATACTCTGTCATGTTTCATTTACCGAAAGAAAGAAAGTCATTTACGCAGTAAAAGACCGAAAGCTACCCTAATCAAGCACCTCAAATGAACGAAAATAATATGCGGGTTCATATAATTGGCAAGGTGTATTTATCACCGAATTTCAGAATATCATTATATTCAATCAAGTCTATAATGTGCGACACCACGTAGAAATAAGAAGGATTAATCAGAGATGAATAACATTTTTGAAACAATTGACTATGATTAAGAAATCGTATATACTCTAAATTTCGAAAGAAGCATGATTACTTAATGAATAAAATGAATTCAAAACTACCCTATAAAAATGCAAACTCCAAATACTTTAGCCAGATTCAATAAATGTATATATGTATCGGTTTCAACAATTATGAAATCGGTTCAAGTACGCCACCATGATTGTTTCTCATACATAAATATTTTAGTGGGATGCATTCTGAGTTTCATTTCATCCTTCAAGTCTATATGTGATCTAATAAAAGGAAACTTACATTATATTCTTCATCAAGAATTACAAACTCTTGTGCTTTCAAGAACATGATTGCAAAGAAATTTAACGCACACAAAATTTTATTATAGATTAGTCTTGGGAGCAATAGAAGTTCCAGCATTAATAAATGAAACTAATCGATACAAAGCACCGCACCAAAATAACAAATGTGTATCTTCGTAAGAACCTTGCAACTGCTTCTAATATGTTGTGAACATGGTACCTAACAAAGTGAAGCGAGCAAATGAAATATGCCTATTCAAAGTAGCATTTATACATGGCTAATCTGATTAGTGAAGTGATTAATTGAAATACCTTAGCACGGGTATGTCGAGCCTTATTCCAATTAATATCACAAGTATGGTTGCATATGAATTTCATCTCTATGTGATCGCGCAACAAATCTCTTCCGTATAAATAGGACATTGGCAAGTAAATCGATCGACATTAGACCAACATTTTCCCTACAATTTCAAAAAAATGAATAATATTAGTCCCCTATCGTTATGTGATGTGCGGCAATTTTGCTCATAGAGCAACATCTACATCTTATCTATTTGGATCTTATTTCTTTTACAAATAGTGCTTGGTCAGTTGGTCAGGTATTTAGTAAAATCTTTCATTCAAGCATTTAAACAAATACTTCGAAAGCAATGTAGGTAAAATCAAAACCCTAAGCATAAAGAAATCAAAAAATTTATAAAAACAATTCTAAAAAAATGGGATGGACTCAACTCTAGGTAATAAGAGATCAACACTCTTCTGAAATTTTCCTATCTCTCAATTTAATGAAGAAGTGCTTGAATTCATCCATTTGAAAGGTTTTATGTCTATATGGGCCACGCTTCTTTTTTTTTTTCCCAAGAGAAGAATGATAGGTTTCGTGACGATTACCCGATTAGGGTTGTAAAACAGATTTTTTTCTTTTCCTAGCAAGAAAACAAAGAGATGTTAGTGTTAGTTTTTACCTAAGTATTGTCTACCTACCTAACGTCCGTTAAGTTTTCGTGTAAACCAAGTGTAAGTAATTATTTAGGCACAAAAGTCGATGAAGTAATGTATACCACGTTTTTACTAACGGTGTTATAAACGACCGTTAAATATAGGGTGTAAAATTCATGTTTTAATGTCTCGACCAATAGAGTCCCGCCAAGTGTCCTCTCCAGGTTTATTATTGCCCAAAGCTTTTATCTAATTTAATTTGAGGGGTGTCAAACTCACCATGCGACGTGGGAGCTCATATGACTTGGCATTTTAAAGGAGGGGAGATGTAAGAGATTTTGTTGTCTAGTTTGATACTTGGTAAATCTTTTGTTGATTATTATTGGTTTGGTGTACCCGAACAAATTTGATATATGTATGTGTGTGGGTTTGGATTTGGATTGTGGAAGAAAGCTATGGTATATATGTATGTTATACTCAAATTTGATACTAATTTTCTTAAATATTCGATTTGTATTTTTTTCTTTTTCTAACAACTTCATGTCTTTCAAGTACAAAGATATTGGTTAACTAACTCAAAGCTAGAAGAATTCAAAATCATCTACGAGGGATAAGAGAAGTCAACAATTTTTTGTGCACAAAATTTTTTACCATAAAAAGGCCCCTGCGATTATGTTTGCACCGTGCCAAGATACACACAGATCGCTCTGCAAGAGCATAGCTCAATGATATCTCATTAACTCGATTATGGAAAAGTTAAGCGCTTGATCCCCACCGCCACCATAGTAGACATGGAGATTTATATTTAAAATAGTTGTATAAAGGCGTTTGGTGAGGTGGGTCTAACATTGGGGATAGTCCAACTAGGCAATTTAGGTAGGGACCTAGATCCGGCTTTAGCCTAAAAAAATAATCATGAAAAGCAATTTGAATTGAGATAACCAACTGATCTTTAAGTGGTAGAACAATTTGTTTTTCTTCTAAACTGTTACATTTTTTTCTTCAATTTTTCTTTATTTGTTTAATATATTTAAACATAAGAATCTTCCTGGCTTTGTTGGTTTGACTTTTAGTAAAATCAATAATTCGATGGAAACAACATACTATATGTTCTCCATAAAAGAAAAAATTTCTGAAAATTCATACCATAAACGTGAACTTATCCAGGTAAAACACTTTCACAAGCAGGGTTATACCTAGGGGTGAGCATGGGCCGATATGGACCGGTTTTTATCTCATCCGCATCCAACCTAATTCACTATGGATTTCAAATTTGGCATCCGCATCCAATCCAACATCCAACGGATTTGCATGCAATGGATGCACGGATGAACGGATTGGGTGCGGATAATCCGATGGATTTGTGTTAACTAAAATTTATAATGAAAAAGTAAAGCCAATATAGATGACTTCTCAATATTCTCATAGAACCTACACATTTTGCATATGTATATAAATATAGAACTGCCATGGACAACACTCCAAGCAAACATCTTAAAAATCCCAAAACTATCTCGTATATTTTCCGAAACTATATAAATGCTCTTAATCTACCGTATATGGATGTCCAACGGATTTTCAAGATTTCATCCGGGCCCATTCCGTAATCCGTTTGGATTTCAAAAATCTCATCCGCATCCCATCACATTAGCGAACGGACTTGGCATTCATCCGCAAATATACGGTTGGTCCCGGTTAAATCCACGGATTACGGGTAAAATGCTCACCCCTAGTTGTACCTAGTAGTTATGAAACATATGCAACCGCCTAGGCCCCCTGGATAACAGGTGGCCCGAAAATGTTTTTTTCTTTTTCTTTTGTCTGTGTGTATACTAATTGCTATGTATTTCTCCCATTGGAGAAAAAAATCTGAACTACTATGGTGTATAATAATCTTTGCATTTTTAGGGTCCACTCAAAAGGAATTAGGTGCCCACAATTTATACCTAGCCAAGGGCACTGGTTAACACTAGTGGAAAACAGAAGTTCCGCGACCGTCGGGACAAGTCATATATACGAGTTATACGACCATTTTAACCATCTCTCGTTGGGTCTACGATAAAGCATAGTTGTTGGGTCTGTTGGGTCTCCGAGTAAGTTATGCCTTACTCACCTACTTCCTTTCTAGGTGAGGATTGATCAAACCAAGTTCTCTCTCCAGCTTCCTTTATGGAGCCACGGCCTCAACCACACTTCCACTGAGTGTAGTTGCAACACCTTAGTCTATGGTGTATATCCCATATTGAGGATTTGTAACTTTCAAAGTAGCTAGGTTTGCAGCTGGTATGTGTGATATCATCACTTTAGCAACATCAATGTACATTCTGAAAATCGAATATTCTTTATCACTTCACATTTACATTTTTGGAGTACAAGAATCAAGCATGAGACACGGTGGGAACACGCCACGACAATTCCCCGTCGTTCCTTAGAAAATTCTTTTTCTTATCTCCCCTAACGACGGGAAGACTGTCCCATTAAAGTGATAACCTGCAAATCTAGCGGTAAGAGTGATAACCCGCAAATCTAGTCGTAAGAGATCTTCCAAAAGTTTTAAAATGCGGATAATTGTTGGGAACTCATTTCCAACATAACTACTTAATAGTTTTGAAGACCCATCATAGTACGATGTGGAGTCGTAATGGCACATATATAGTGCAACTAAAATGCATAAGAACACGAATATCAAGCTTAAATCCAGTTACCAACTGGTACGCAGAAAAGATTGACTAATATTGGGTTCTAAAACGAATTAAGTAAAGATGCGTTAGTACTGCATATTCCCCAAGCATTTAAAGGTAGGTTTGTACGCATAACCTATTCCTTAGACACCATATGTAACCTTTGATAGTAGCCTCTGCGAGACCATTTGGGTATAAGATGATCTATATTGATCCTATTAAACATGCAATATTCATCAAGTCCTTTTGATGTAAATTCTCTAGCATTAACAAGGGTGGTTATCCTTTGCACTTTGCATTGTGTAATATGTGCTGGAGTTTTCAAACGCAAATTTTTGGGAAACTATAACTAGTCCAAAATGTCAAAACATTCACCGAGATCCATCAATCACTTTAATGGTCATGATCTCATGTGAATATTTTTAAAGTTTACCTTGTTTTATTTTTAATATGGAATTTTTACCATTTGCATCTTAGGATGGTCTCGATCCTGTTTTATTGAAGACTTTTTGTAAAATGAGGATATGCTTTCTTACCTAAAAGCATAATGGGAAGGGGGGTTGTGCATCTAGTAATTTATAAAACACTTATTGAGAGATATGTCAGTCACTTTGTATTCTGTCAATCTTTTTCCATTTTCGTTCACTCAAATAAAGTGATATTTGTATGAGTTCTTTCAAAACAATCATCATGTCACAACCAAAGTTTCTTTATGGTTATGCCTAAAGCTTTGTATGATCGGGCTTCAACATTTCATCTGCCGGAGTCGAGCATGATTCAATAAACCAAATATTATAGTGAATTACATTGCACTAGATTGACTCATTAGTTTCTCTAAAATATATTTCCTTCCAAATATATTAGAGACTATAAAAGATGCAATCAATTACATTCTCATCATTTTGATGTTTCATGATATCCATTTGCACAAAGTTCTTGGGAATTTAACAAGTACATCTAGAGATTTTGCTACGTCTTTGTTCTATCTTGAAAAAAAAATGAGCAAGGCACGTGCTCGATAAGATAGATCAATTGGCCAGTCAAAGTTCTTGTTGCCATTAAAGTTGATGTGAAATTGGTTGTTATTATGATACACATACACATTATTGTATATACCAATACCTATGACCAGAGTGCATTTCCAACTCTTTTATTTATGATGAGAGCTAGAATTACAATTTAGCCGATCCCATGTTCAATTGATACCTATACTTTGGTGTCATTCTTCATGGGGGAAAAATAATAATATTTTTTTGTCTCATGATATACATGTCCCTTTTCACATGCTTTATATGAATTCGGTATGTTTAACTCTCATTACTTTGGGGTTCTTTCCATTTTCAATTTTGCTACATTTAGCTTAATTTGAGAAATTTCTTTATCTCAATAGGCCAAGAGAATCTCACTACACATGTCAACCACTTACTTTAAGGTTGAATATATTACTAAAGATAATTCTCTTGTTGTCATACTTCAACATATAGCGGTTCGTTAGTATTATGGATGAAGTAGAGAATGCAAATTTTGTGACTCATAATCTTTTATGAGTTCTTCCACAAAATTGGAATACATGTGATTTTATTGGAACGTATGTTTTGAAACTATTGATGATTAATTTCGAGCAAGTAGTTCCAAGGAACATTCAAAATTTTTGGAAAATATCAAGTATCCAATAATGGTGCTCAAGTACTTCTAAGCCCCCAAATGAATACATTGGAATTGAGTTGATACAACCAATTAAACAAAATACACCATTCAACTATATCCAATATCATATTCAAGAGAACAAATAGCATTAAGACCAAAATTCTTAATGATTGAGATCAATAAAAATAATTTAAGTTGACCGTTTATATATTTGTTGACTTATTTTAAGACAAAAATAAACAAAACTAGGCATATGTTAAAAACAAATAAATAAGCCTAGCGAGTAAATAAACTTAGCATATAAAAACTCGCGTTATAGTTACATACCTCAAAATTTGGTTCCCACCGTATATACACAAAACGGGAAACATCCTTGGTCGCGCACGTCAAAATCGTTTGGAAACAAGGGACAGGCAGAAGTCCGATTGGATCGACAGGCGAGTTGGTCCTGTTGGATCGGCCGGAATAGGGCCGACAGACCGAGAATAGGACACATGACATGATAGGGCCGGACGGGACCCAGCTTGGTAGGACAGGGACCGAAACAGGGTTTTCTTCTTCACAGATCCCCTTTCTCCGTGGAAAGGCGTACAAAATTGTTCTTTCACAAATTTTTTTCTTTCACAAGTTAATGTAATGAAATGACATAAACAATTAATGTATGTTTATTATAACCCATACCAAATACAGTACGATCAATCACCAAATAATTACAGATTACAAACGAATCCCCAATTCATAATCATAATCATAATCATAATCAAATTGAATCCTAATTCATAATCAAATAAATTTCACCTACAAACGGATTAATTCTCAAAATAATCTCTAATTCCTAAACCCAATGTCTGTGCCAAAAAACCAAAAAAAATGGGGAGAAAAAAAAAAAAATCCAACTTAGCTTATTTGACAATGACGATTCCATTGATTCAACACAGTGTGTATTTGGTAGCAACCCAAAAGAAAATAAATCAAAAACCATTGCCGTAGGGTTAGAGCTCGTGGGTGATAACGTGTTTTAGGAGAATTAGAGGTGAAACATGGAGAGATGGGAGGAAGAAAGAAGAAAGACCCGATTTAGAAGATGAGTAGTTAATTACATAGGTTACATTATATACATATATATATATAGATATAGATAACCCATGGACCGCACATCCATGGGCCGTTGCCGATGTAACACGTTACACATTTATTGGTTAATAAATATTAATTTAGATAATTGTTAGGAAAGCCACTTTTATTAGAGGGAAAGCTGATTTCGGGTGGATTTAAAAAACAGCTTTCCCCTATTAATAATTAATTTTGATTTTGATACTCATATCACCATCTATTAATTTTGATTTTGCATATTTTAAACTTTAAGTATGTTTGAATTTACGCTAAGGATGAGGATGATCCAACTGATAATTTAAACCAGCAAAAGAACGAAAGGGCATGGAAGTTGGCAGTTAGCTTGAGTTTATTTGCATCTCGAGTTTCAAGCAACTGTACTCTGTACAGGTACCCTTTTGTCTTATAAATATATAAACTATGATTTGATGGTCACATTCTCTAATATCTACTACTTATGGTCAGCATATGCCTCCATTTTCTGCTGCCACTATTCTCTTATTGTTCAAAGGAGCGATATCTACATCATTCTTGTTGGTGTTTATTATAATTTGTTGTTTCCACTGTGATTTTAAGCTATGGTTCCGTTCGATTCAGTTTTACAAAATTTAACAAATTTGCATACGTGCAAGGCATTCGTCATCTGCAAAGTTTCTTGCTATTCCCCTTTTCGGTTTTCTTGATGATTTTCATTGATGTGGTTCAAAGCAACATGTACACATGTAATTCGAAGTACACTTTGTCGTCAAACTGACTGGGCTTTAGTATACACAAAATTGGTTAAAAAGACCAAAATCAAAATTTCCTGGGTGAAAAAGATAGTCAGATTTAGATCTTTGTTTAAATGGGCAAAATTTAAAAATAGGCGGGGATGTAGCAGAGTTTAAATCCGTCCATTTTCAAATATTTTTTTTCTTATTTTTATTTTCTGTGAGGATGCATCAGGTTTAAATCCTCGTTTATTTTTTTAAGTTTAGCCATGATGAATCTAGTTTCATCCTTAAAATTTTTTTGTCCATTTCATCCATAAAATTTTTTACTCGTCCATTTGAACCGTGTTTTAAATTTTTTTTGGACAAATGACCCATTTTCCGTATAGTACACGCTTAACTGCAGTATAATAAGATTCCTACAAGTATTTTCTATTATCCATAGGAGAAGCTTTTTGTTAAATTTGCCCCAAATTCAGCTTTCCTTTTAGTAAAAATGACTTTCCCCCTACAATTATCAAATAATTCCAAACAACGATATTTTAAGAGGCAATTTCTGATTCAGAAATTTAAACTTCCTAGCTAGATTGTGTGGGTTCAATGAGTCGTGCCAGCGTGAGCTAATGATGGCATAGGTTTGTGGGTTCCAAAGTGCTCTTTTATTTATTTATTTTGTTCCATTTGACAATTTTGTGGGTGCTCTCCGGGGTACAAGTACAACTCGAGTTTGTAACTGAGTCTAACTGAGTCGTGGACCTTGTTCATTAGAGAATAAAAAACCTTTGGCGCTAAAACAAGTTTTGGAGAAATTCAGGCAAACCTCAAAATGAGACCAACTTTTCAAATCCGAACTTTTAGATATTTAACTTTTCGATAACTTTTCTATTTGTAAATTCTAGAAAACCCAATTTGATTTCAAAGAAAATGATGAAATCCTAAAATTGAAGGAGAATTCACTAGCCCAAATCAAGCAGCAGCTACTATTTCCCACTGCGAAATCAATATCAAAACCCCAAATCCGAAATGTTCGATTACTCTTTATCATCTGATACCAAAATTGGAATCAAAACCTTCAAACCCAAAATGTTGAATTACAGAAATCCACAATCTGATAGAAAAATCTGAAATCAAGAACCCCAAAACTGAAGTTATTGAGTTGCCAGAGACGAGTCCTATACTTATTATATCTTCTGATTCTGAAGAAGAGATTAAGACTCAAAATCTGAAATGGTAGACCACTACTACTCTTTATCTAAAAGGGTAAATGATTCTCTTACTCCATTGAAAAGAAGATTTTGTAAGTTCTTATCACCATGTCAAAGAGGAGCATAGTACTAGTGATGACGATGAGGAGAATACTAGTACTGGTGATGGAAGGAGAGAGCAATAGTACTGATAACAGCGATGAAAATGGTAGCACGGACGAGGATGAGGATGATGATGAGATGAGGAGCAAGGTAGTAATGATGAGGATGAAGATGAGAGCAAGGTAGTAATGATGAGGATGAAGAGCATGGTAATCCAGATGAGGATGAGGAGCATTGTAGTTCCACCTGCATAAAATAATCTCGACGAGGAGGAGTGGGTGACTGTATTTGGTATGCATTTTACTTCTATGCTGTTGCTGTTGAGTTTCTTTTGTTTTCATTGTATTGCATTTTGCTTTTTGATTAGAATCTTGAAATGGTTGAATACTGGAATTCCTTACTTTTGTAGTTACTTTTAGAACATGATACAAACATGTGGATTGATTCAATTGCTTATTAGTTTATTAAAGTTCAAGGAGTTGGAGTTGTCATCACCCGTAGGTCTAATAGCCTTGAGAATCGGCTGACAAGTTTATGGTTGCATAGCTTATAGAGTGAATGACTTTCAGGCAGTTCCTGAAGTCTCAGGTGAGTCTTTAGACTCTTTAAATTTCTGGTATTTGGTTACTTGAAATGCTTGCCAACGTCTGCATTGGATGTGGTAACTATAGTAGCCATGTTACTAGTAGGCTAATTTGACAATCATTTGCAAGCCGAAAAATGGATAACCATTATATGGTGCTTTAGTGCTCTTGACTTTAGTAATGCAAAATTACATAACAGAACAATGTTTACATAATACCTTCCTTTTTGTGGAAGTGCGCAAATTTCAAGTAGTTACAAGTATCAGGCTATGTTGTACTCAGGCCATAATACCCAGTTTTCTCATTCGACTTCTATGTTGTTGCTATTGCTTGCTCTTGTTTTTACTGTATTACATATTTTCTCAAGTTGAGTCTAAATACCCAGTTTAAGAATATTGAAATGTTAGAATACTAGAACTCCTAATTTTGTACAACTTTCAGAACATGATACAAACATGTGAATTTGATTCAATTGCTTATTATTTTAGTAGAGTTTGAGGAGTTGGTGTTGTCGCAACCTTGGGTATAATAACATTGAAATCGGCTTACAAGGTTATGGCTGCATAAGGCTTATAGAGTGAATGACCTCACTGACTGTTCCTGGAAGTCTCAATTGGAGTCTCTTTACTGATATTTGGTTACTTGACGCCTACATTGATGTGGCCACTTTTACACTTTTAGTACTACTACCCATGTTACTGTTAGCCAATTTGAGTATCATCTGCAAGCTGAAAATGAATAACCATTATATGGTGCTCCAGTGCTCCTGACATTCATAATTCAAAGTTTGGATAGTGACTTTTTCTTTGTGGAAGTGCATCAATTTCAAATAGTGATAAGTTTCAGGCTATGTTGTACTCCGGCCAGATCTAAATGCTAAAATATCTCTGTTTCGAATGATGAATGAGCATTGGACTAGATCTATCTCGAGGATTATAGTAATGCTATCGTTTCATTTGCTTCTTGTACAGATTCACTTATAGGTATACAAAGTTTGTGTTGCGAGAGTTCAAGAAATATGGTGTTATATTGGGCTATGTATGCTAGCAGGGTAACTGGATGCATATTCTATATCAGGTTCTTCTTCTTTGCCCAGGACTTACATATATATGGCATGCATTTGTTTTCCTATATTTTACTCCCTTAAATCGCCGTTAATTTTTTTTTCTTCGATGAATGAACACAGAATCAACGTGAGGCGCAAAAAGCCCTTGGTAAGAGCGGGGAAGAAAATCAGCGAAGTTCTCATTGTGGGTGGAACCCTGTGGATCCAAACAAGAAACAAGCTCTCAATGATCGGAAACCCTCACTATCTGGAGACCGAGTAAGAAAAGCCTTGCATGAATCTATCTGTCTCCTTCACCTTTCGGAGAAGGCAAGTTCTTTGTTTTGGCTGCAACTGGCAACGTGTACCACAGTGACGTTTATCCACAACCCCAGTGTGCAGATGCAATTGCCCTGACAGTAGTCCCATGCAAACACATACTTTTTTTGTGTTCCTCCGTGTCCTTGGAATTCTCAAAATGATCGCCGGCTTCTGTAGGAAGCGTCTCCAAGCCATGTCCACTTGCAGATTTACTGAAAATGCCCAGTTCAGCTGAAACTCTTGCTAGTGCTTATACACATGTGACAGGTTCCGACATCTATATACAACCGCAAAGGTGAAGGTTGGTCTTCCACCCAGTATCGACAAAGATGTAGCGTGTGCTATCTGTCATGCTAAATGGCATTATTTGGGTGACTATGAAATGGTAAAATGTGGGGATATAGGACACAAGACTTGTTTGGTGACTTATAGGAGGAGTCGTGGGTGGCCGTTCGTAAGTGCAGGAGTTGTAGAACCAATTGGAGTTGCAGTACAGAATTGGTACACGAAGCTTACACGCTAGATGGGTTTAGGTGGGCGTCTACTCTGTAATGATACATCAGGGTCACTCGATGAATATAGTTTTGTACATCCAGTTTCTTGGGTATGGTTTGCTTTCCTACAAGAATGGACAGCTACCAGAATCTTTTGCTATGTGAGACTGAGTAAAAAATTGAACTTTTTGTGACTTGTAGAATAACAAGTATTAGTACTAGCTGTGAATGTGTCTATTTCTGGTATTTGTGTTACTATGTCTTGTCTACTGTACTTTAAACTCCAGGCAACATTTCTGTGCTCACAGAGCTTAATCAGTGGCTGATAAACTATCAAAATTGTAAGCAAACCTTGACTGAAAGTGATAATCTTAATTCCAATGACTGAGACAAAATCAAAAAGATGGATATAGTCTGATTTAGTCCTATGCAATCCAGATAACTCAAGCATACCATCTGGCAAATCATGACAATTCATCAGACAGCCTTAGTTTTCAGAAAAGAAACACATATACTGCTACATTAAGAAGCCCCAAAATAATAATTATGGTCTTAAAAGATGCTAAAAGTTCGCAAAGCCAATTATAATACATAGTAGCAAACACATAACAAGGTCAATAAAGCCTTTGCAAACACAGTAGAAACAAAATGCAGTGATTAAAATTTCTTTCACCCACTGCTGGTGAAGTCAGGGCCATCTCTTTGGCTTCCAGTGCACTTCAGTTCAGGAGAACCCATCCAAATTTTAACTAATCATTTCAGCAATAAGTGTAAGAGACATTTGAGTTGCTGATTCGATGCCACTCAAAGCTTCAAAAATGTGATTCTCCAGATGCTTTAAGAGACATGAAGTACACATTCATCTGAGCTTCTTGGAAACAATGACATCTCATCCATAACTTGCTTTTTGTAGTTTGAATTCATTGATAAAGATGACCGACCTGAAATTTTTATTCTTACCCTCTCTAAAACTCTTGCATTCTTCAGAAACATTCTTATCAAATCCTTCTCGAATCGGTTCCAGAAAAAACCGCGAAATTCAATGGACTTGAGATGTAGCAACAAACACTGAGGAATCAAATCCGGTGACCAACCATCATAGTTGATAGATATATGATGCGAGAAATCCGCTGACAAATACAAGCGACTCCAGATTAGGGGAGATATGGAGAATTTTGGGCAGTATTCTTCTAACAATCCAATACCGCAGATTACCCTCATTATGACGTCCATATCCATCATACATGTCTGCACTCATTACTTCCAAATGAATCAAATTAGAAAAAGAAGGCATACTCGATGGGAAATCATCTCGATTGGAAAGAAGCTTTAAACCATTATCAGATATTGTTAGACGTTTCACATAAGAAAGACTACAGAAAAGCTTAGTTGCGAGCAAACCAAGTTCGTCTCTTTCTCCCATATCTGCAGAACGTGAAAGGACGATTTCTGCATCAAGTAATGTTGAGAAATTATGCAAAACAAAATCCTTGGCAAGAACTGAAGAGTATCTGAATGACTGTAAATTTGGTGCGTTAATCTGGACATCAAAGTTCCGGGTACACAAACCATTAATAAACAACCTCTTCAAATTGGGACCACGAATACGTAGATATGGAATGTCCCAATTACTCACTTGCAAACTAAACTCTTCAAGAACGGGGGAGTTGGAAAGCAACTTTGGAATCGAGTGCTCATCCTCCAACATGACACCAAGTCGAAGGATCTTAAGCTTCGGAAAATTTACTGATTACGGATGTCCGAGCAAAGACCCATTTATCTCCAAAATAGTCAGCGGCTCACAAACAAAAAGGCATGGAGGAAAGGTAATACGATATCTATCTTCCATAAGAACAAGCTCTTCAAATTTGCGTTGCAAAACAGTATAGATCCATCCACTAACTCGAGAAGTATTAAAATTACGATCGAAATCCAGATAGAATTTCATTATAGGTGGGGAATGAACATCTTGACGAAAAGACAGCACTCTATCCACAAACTCCATGAATGCAATTGTTTCTTCCGGATCATTACTCCTATGAGGAGGCCGCCAATTGCGAAAATCGATAATGGGAATGGATGTCCATAAATACCTCCGTTTTGTAGATAAAACACTTGTAGAAACAATAAATTTGATAGGAAGAAATGCGAAAATGTGATGAATTAGGGGTTCAGGTAACTCGCTAATCCTATCCTTTCCTTTTCCCTTTCAGCATCATCGCTTATCAAATTCATGATTTCAATGTTCTTAAACCACACAATAACCTAGTTCAGAGAATTTCTTAAAACCCTAGAAAATTTTGCAAAATTCCTGAAAATTGAATTGAATTTCTGAAGTTAATTAGTTTTGCGAATTTAAAATTTAGGATGTCGAGAAAAAGAAAAAGGAAATTACCTCATGATGAACACATAGGATAATCTAATTAAACCCCTACAAATTTTGATTTGAACCTAGAAAAAGGAAAAATGAAATTTCAAAATGGGAATTTTGAGGTGAAGCGGCTGAGCAAATCTAAGATCCGAACAAGAATTAATCATTCAGATATTACCTCAAATGATCAGAGTTTTACACTGAGCGAATTTCAAGTAGGTTGCAGAAGTAAACCCTTAACCCCTCCTTCGTCGTCTCTATTCTTTGGAGTCTTCTCGGAGATGAAATGTAGAACCTCGGTCCTCCGATTAGGAAAGTAATTTATGAGAGTAAAAAATGTATAGAGAGTATTGGGGATTATGAGATTTGACCGTCTAGGCTTCCCTGGAACACTTGGTTTGCATTTCTTCTCTCGAGGCAGGGAATCGAGTGCATCACTGACAATGTTGTCAAAGATGTTGTACAATATAACTCCTATAAAATAATAGCGTCCGAAAAATTTATTATATTAAATAATTCCATAAATTAATAACTATTAAATTATATATTAATTTGTTTATTAAAACATTGTTTAATTCTAAAAAGGAAAAATCAACAAAATGAACCAATACACCTTATTCGTTGCAAATTGTTTTTGTCATTGTAAGATTTTTTTCAATAGATAACACCGTATCAAAGAATCCAAGTGAAAAGTTAGATAATAAAGGAACCAGAGAATTGCAAAATTTAATCAATGGATTGCAAAATTTCTTTTAAACAGCCCTCAAAAGGATACAATTTCCGATTTGTTAACTGCCAAAAAAATAATTGAGAGAGTGTCATAGGAAAATATGAAAGTGAGGATGTGGAAGTCGGAGATGAAAGTGTATTCTGAGCCGCGCTAAAACAAAACAACTATCAAAGCTACAAAGATATTGAATAGATTTTTATTGGATCATGAAATGACAATACCATATATTATTCTAATGTTAAAAAAAATCCAAGATGAAATTCAACGTGACGTCAATTTTAACAAAAACCAAGTCACACTTGCATCATTCTTTACCAAATTAACATAAATGTAAAACAAAATAATTTATATAAATTGGAGAGTTATTAATTTATATATTCGAAGGGATTTATAGAAAGCTAAAAAAAGTTACTCCCGTTTCTGAAAGTATCTCTTTTCCAGAAACGGAGGGAGTATTATTTTATAAATTTAGTGAATTATTAATTTAACACGTTGTCCTGACTCGGTATTGGCAAAATTTATTAATTTATCGTGGTTATTAATTTATCGCGGATTAAATTATAGGGGTTTTGATGTACTTTGCTTCCCAAAAGCTAGAATGTGCCACCCAAAAATGCTTTATACCCCACATATTCTAAACCCAAATTCTCCAAGTGACATGTGG